>MNCI01032049.1:400505-424357 GCA_015680685.1 Gnetum montanum | reverse complement strand
GGCAAGAGGATGTGCAGTGTTGATGGGAAAGGTTAATGCTAATCTTCCCCATCTATATTTAATGGAGATCCTAAGGTGATTCGAAGAATGGAAGACAGGGAAAATGGCACTCCCTTTTCCTTGCCTTATCAGAAAACTGTGCCATCGGGTAGGTATTCGGGGATATACAAATGACGTCCTCCGAAAGGCCCAAAATGCTTCTTATGCTGAATTGTTAAAGACGCCAGCTCCAAGAAAGAGCACTGGCGAAGAGTTGGGACCTGTTGAAGAAGATGAAGAACAGATGATTGGATCCCCTGCAACTCAACTTGCAGGACCCAGTCAACCTCCAGCCACAGGTCCCAACCAACAACAAGAAGTAGGACCTGGCACAGGCCAGGATCAGCCGTCGCCGCAAAACTATAGACTATCGATAAGCCATCTGAGGGCCATTGCTAAGACGATCAGTTGGGGAAGTCGTGATGACGCCAATCTCTTCCATGTCATCGATGATGCCAACCAGCCTACGATTTTAGTAGATCGCACCAGGGGTGAGTTGTCATTGCAAATAGGAGGAGGGGAAAGCAGATGGTCACAACAGATCTCTGAAAACGTGGCATCTTTCCAAGTTTAGTTAGAGACTGGTGAAGGGGCCACTGTGGTGGTCATGCAACACCAGGATGCCGCGGGAACAGCTGAGGTGGTTGCAGACCACATCAAAGAGTCTTTTCATGTACCTGTTGTGCCATCGGCAGATCTTTCAGGAGCACAGGATGCTCAAACTATTGCCAGAACCTCAATGACTCCTGCAGAACATGAGGATGTATTGGACAGATTGCTTCAAACAGGACAAGTTTTGATGTCCCTGTTTGACATCCCCCAGGATGTAACGGTAATTCAGTCGAATGTCATTTCGACAAAGGGGAAGCTGGTCATATTCGAAGTAAGGGCTGAGCATGCTGAGGCTGAAGTGCAGAAATTACAAGAGCAGCTCATTACCTTACAAGCAGCACAGCAGGATCCCTTGTGATTGGTTCCCACAGACTAGTTAGACAATTTTAGAACCGAGCAACTAATAAAATTAATTGCAGAAAACAAAAAGGTGGCAGAAGAAAAGGAGACGGCCACTTGGGATGCCTCCGCAGCAAAGGCGCAAACTCATGCGCATCTTAAGGCACTCAAGGCCTTGCAAGAAGAGAATAAGCAGTTGGTTGCAGATAACCATCGGTTGACTTCTGTGGAAAAGCAAAATAATGTTCTCGATGAGCACTTTCATCAACTACGAAAATAATTCATTCGATTCAACCAAGATGTAAGCCGTTTAGCCAGAGAAAATCAAACCCTTTCAATGGAGGAGGTACGCGCTATTCGACAGAAATCAACCATCGAGATTAGTGCGTGGCAGAATGAGGCTAAACGACATGAGAAGCTGAAGGAGCACTTCCGTGATCAGGTGGGGATGTATAAACAGATCCTAGAGAAGGAGATCCATATGGCCAAAGCTCAAATCAACAGCATCAGTGCCCAACACACTGATTAGGGGGCCATTTTGGACACTTATGTCTATGCCCGCTAGGCGGAAATTAAGAACCGAGACTTGCAGATCCAGGTTTTAACTGAATACATGGAGTTGGCAAACCTTCGATATGCCAACCTGGCCATGTTAACAGCAGGATGCTTGAGGTCAGAGCTCGAGCAGCAGGTAGCTTCCACCCATATTAAATATGAAGCAAAATTTACAGAACGAAAGAAGTTGGCTGAAAAACTAGAGGTTGCAAATTCTAAACTCACGGTGGTAAAAGAAAGCTACCAAGGACAAAAAGATGTGGCAACCGACTTGGCTCGACGACTAACAGAACTTCACGAATACAAAGACAGAGCTAGAGCCTACGAAGAGGAACGACGGGTGTTCGTGGCATAGTACGTCAAAGCTAATCAGATGTTCCCGCAACTACCCTGTCCGTGGGAAGTGACGACTCCATCAAACATTGGAGCATCAGCATGGACAGCACAAGACCCTCAGACCGAAGAGGAGAAGCTCCAGGCTATTCTTGAACGTCATCAACGTTCAAAGCTCGGAGTACGTGACAAAGGGAAAGCACCCATGGAGGAGCCACTGCCACCAGGAACTACATGAGTTCCACATTTTTGTAGTTGTAGCATTTTTTCTCTGTGTTGTGTCTTCCCACACTACGACATTAGTCCATTTATTTTTCTAGTCAATAATCCCATACCTATCCACTATGTAATCACTGAAGCTTGTTCTCCTTGTAACTCAAGGACGAGTTTTTATTCAGTCGTGGGGGTATGATGAGATGCGGTTCACATAGGCCGCGATATCACGTACGTGATATCGCAGCCGACGCGATATCGCATCCCCCGCGATATCGCGTCCTTCCCTACAATATCGCGTACGCGATATCGCAGTCCGCCGCCATGTCTATAAATAAGAGGTGGCTCTCCCTTGTTTGGGGATCCCAGTTTTAGAGTAGCGAAGCTCTGGTAGTTTGATCCCTCCAGAGTTAGAATTTTTCCCATGTCTGCCCGCAGTGTGGTAAATGTAATTATACGGTGTCTTTATTCGAGTGTGCCGTACTTGGGAACGCACATGACCGGCAATAAAGATCGAGATTACTTCATCATAGCAGCATTCACTTAGTTTATTTAATTGTTATTTATTTAATGTTATGTATTGCTTTCATAGCACGATGTGAGTACGACTTAACTACAAGCATCTATGGGTGTGTACAGCTAGTTAAGGAATCGGTTACTCATCGCGAGTAGTTTCTCACCCTTAAACTCCTAGAAGCGGAACGAGTACAACTTGATTACGAGCATTTAAGTGTGACTGCTTGGTAGCCCAGTGGTGTAGCTAGGGGGGATCTACGCTTGGTAACCCAGTGGCGTATTTGGGATCTGCGCTTGGTAATCCCAGTGGCGTACCTAGGCCTATGCTTGGTAGTCCCAGTGGCAGTCGTGCACGAAGTCCAAGATGTGTACGGTTGATCAAGGAATCGGTTGCTCGTCGCACTTAGGCTAGATTATATTTTCTTATCCTTTTCCTCTTAGCTTAGATTAGTTAATATTATTTTCCACTACCATCAGGAGTAGCGTAGAATTAGAACACATCATACACCTCATCTAGACTAAACCATACGTGACATATGCAAAACTAGTCTAGATGGGAAGACAGCGAACTGCGACCTAAGGCTAACTATCTAGATGCCACAACTAGTCCATCTGCTGAGTTTGACCGGATCGCGCATGCAACGCTCGTTTCGTATGGTTGAGTGTAGGGGTACCTCGCCACTCATCAAGGGCCTAGGCCTTTCGGGCCTCCTTGTTCTATGGGCTATCCCATATTTACTAGAGGTGTCAAAGTTGGTTGACAAGAATCCTTGAGTATTTGGGATACTAATGAACATATGGAATTCCTACATAAATTTGAGTACTCCAAACTTTGTGTTCATCATATAATTCGTTGGTTCTCCAATGAATTGCCTCACTAGTTATGGCATTAGCATAGTCTTGTGAGAGAGACATTGTTGTGAGTGGTGTATGACTTAATTGAATTGAATTTAATTTCTTTTCTAAAGGATATATTGTTAATACTTGTTACAGCGATCTTATATGATATAACTAATCTAGATAACTAACACCGTCCCTGGCAACGGTGCCAATGATGAGTGGCGAGGTATCCCTACACTCAACCATACGAATACGAGCGTTTAACGCACGATCTAGTCGAACTCCGTAAATGGGCTAGTTGTGGTATCTAGATAGTTACTCATTGATCGTAGTTTGTTGTCTTCCCATCTAAACTAGTATTTTATTTTTCACTTATGGTTTAGTCTAGAGTGAGGTGTATGATGTGGTCCTAAACTAGTGCTACTCCTAGAGGTAATGGAAAATAACTTTAATTAAGCTAGGAAGAAAAGGGAGAGAGAGTTAAGCTAATAGGACATAGGGGGAGAGGATCTAAACTAGCCTAAGTGCAATGAGCATTCATTCCTTAATCATCCGTACACATCTTGGACCTCGTGTATGACTACTACTAGGATTACCAAGCGCATATCCTAGGTACGCTACTAGGATACCAAGTACTCACACTTAAATGCTCGTGATTAAGTTGTACTCATTCAGCATTTAATGACAGGGATAGGAGTTGAGGATAAAGAAGTATTAATTAAGAAAGCAATAAATAACAATTAAATAATTAAACTAAGTGAATGCTGCAATGATTAAGTAATCTCGATCATTATTTCCGATCATGTGCGTGTCCAAGTACGTCACACTCAAATAAAGGTGTCGTACAATTACAATCATCACACTGCAGGCATGCACTGGGGGAAAGGGTTGATAAGAACTAAAAATGAAAGCTAACTTCTTACTGAACTACCTCTTCACTCCATGTGCCTACATGTGTATTTATAGGCCCGCACAGGAGTCACAATATCATGTATTCGATATCGCTAGCCAGGCCACAATATCGTGTACCCAATATCGTGGATTCGATATCGCGGGTCCGATATCAAAGCCTAATGAATCATGATTCATCACTTATGAAACTCATGACTAGACTTAAGTGTTTTTAATTGATTAACACAAGGATCCCACATGTAGGCCTTATCCACATAACATTTTTTCAAAAGCTATAAGGAGTCTTTTCCTTCCATGTAAAACTTGATGGGAGCACTTTGAATCATTTTGAACATGAATAGAAGAGAAGTAGCATGCTAGTGATTTCTTAAGTTTCTGGTGTGCATTTATTTTCTTTCCTTTTTTCCATTCTTATAGAATTTTATTCTCATAATGAGTTGAGATCCTCATAATTCTTTCATCCATTTTGTAAAATTTCTCATAGTTTTATTTCACACAAGTTTTCAAAATATTCTCATAAGTTTCTCATAATTTGCAGTTGTTCTCACATTCTTAGAATGAATTTGCACGTTTCAATTTATGTTCCTTATGTCTATTGCAATCCTTTGAAGGATATATGTTGATTTTCTATTTATGCATGAAGAAGCTATGTTTTAGATGTTCAATTGAAAGTGTGTTTCATGTTTTGTATTCTCAATTGTAGTAAGGATTTTATCTATTTCTTTACTTAGAACCTTTGCATGTAAGAGGTTCTACATTTCTCAAATTTGAATAAGTGTTTCATGCTCATTTGTGAGGTTCTTATAAAGTCTTTTAGGACTTTTCTTAATCTCCCCACACAAACCCCACACCACCACCAACCAACACCAACCAAACCCACCACCCCCCTCCTCCTTTTTCCAATTCTAAAAAAAATTTGGATGTCATAAGTTTAAATAGTTTAGAAAATTGATGTATCTTGTGTTTGCAAATACTTCTGGACATTTCAACTCCAAATTTAATCCCTATAAGAGTTGATGCATAGTCAATTATCTTATATCCCATATTTTTCTTATGTTTTGAAGCATATATCATGAATCCTTTTTTAATGCTCTATTAGAACATGTTGCATGTATTAATTTGAAAGTTAATTGTGTTGGCAAGTATTTCACAACCTCATCTCTAAAATTGGAGGTTAATTAATGTTTTTTTCCTTTGAATCAAGCTTTTTTATTACTTGTGTTTGTTGAAAATTGAGGCTCTTTCCTAGCCATTAATTCTAGTGACTAGAATCAATATCATTCTCAAGATATTAATTTTCTTTGATTTGGTGATAAGGATAAATGTTAGAAAATTTTGAAAAATTACAAGGTTGGGAACATTACACTACATCGCTATAATAGCATTTAGTAATATAATTATTTTGCATTTCACCCTACACTTATTTAATAATCTCTAGTAATAAGTTTGTAAAAAAATCAAAAAAAAAAACAAATCATCTACTTATCACCCAAGAAATTCCAAGCAATAAGACCAAATTTCATCTCACCCCAAATTGCCTCACATGACACCCCAATGACAATGTAAAACACTTCCAAATAATTAATAACTAAAGGAAGTTATCTACTGAAGGGATCTCATGTATTCAATATATCCCATTATCATTGTTCTATAGGATAATATTGTAAAATAATTAAAAGAAATTAACACCTAAAAAGGAACCTTGGTGTTCTGGTGATGCCCAATGAATAAATAATAAATGTGAACCCTAAATAAAAGTTTGGTGTTTGAAATATCAATTTTGCAATATATTCAACAAAAGAATATAAGAACCACCCACATCTATAACATCTTGTTCAAACTAGGAACCAAAGCACTTAGCCTAACACCATCACTTAAAGGTATATGTGAATGCATTGAATACTTCATCAACACACACAATCTTTTTTACCTTGTGACCTATTAGAAGGAATAGGTAAGGTAATAACAAGAGGGAGAAAAGTGAACATAAGGAAGATCTAGGGTATAATAACAAAGCCTCTAATAATATCAACCTATAATATCGTGGAGAAATATGATTTCACATGGTTTTTCAAAACTAAGTAATATATATCCATGATTGATTATTTCAAGATGTAAAAGACAAAATTAAAAAAGCTAGGGTTGTAAGGGTATATGGAAGCATAAGTATCGAAAGATAAAGTCATCTCACGTAACATCATTGTTGAAGGTCTATGAAGTTACTAGAATGAGAGAGTTACCATTGAAAAAAAAGTGATAAGTTTTTCTTCAAACTATCAAAAATAACTAACAACTTATTAAGTATTTAGTAAAAAGAAATAGCACATCCTACTTTGGGTACAAATATGTTATTTTATATATTGTCAAATTTATTACTAAGTATGGAGGAATACTAGAAAAGGTACCATCATTTGGACTAATGGTAAGATGCTTGTTTTTTAAGTTAGAAGACATGGGTTTAAGCTTGGGCATAACCACTTTAAAAGGATTGATGGGACACGATATCGCATGGGCTACGATATCGCGTACATGATATCGCATTCGTCGTGATATCACATCCCCCACGATGTCGCATCGTCCCTATGATATCGAGTATGCGATATCGCAATTCACCGCAATGTTTATAAATAAGAAACGGCTCTCCCTTGTTTGACAATTAGAGTTTAGATTGTAGTGAAACTCTGGCAGTTTGATCCCTCTAGAGTTAGATTATTTTTCCAGTGTCTACCCGCAGTGTGGTGATTGTAATTGTACGGCATTCTTTATTCGAGCGTGACGTACTTGGACATGTACATGACCGGCTATAAAGATCGAGATTACTTCATCATTGCAGCATTCACTTTGTTATTTATTTAATTAATTGTTTTTTATTTAATGTTATTTACTTTTTTCTCTCTCACCCTTAAACTCCTAGAACGCAGAACGAGTACGACTTGATTACGAGCATTTAAGTGTAACTACTTGGTATCCTAGTGGTGTACCTAGGATCTGCGCTTGGTAATCCTAGTGGTAGTTGTGCAAGAGGTCCAAGATGTGTACGAATGATCAAGGAATCAGCTGCTCGTCGTACTTAGGCTAAATTAGATCTTCTTACCCTTTCTCTCCTAGATTAGCTTACTTAATATTACTTTCCACTGCCTTCAGGAGTAGCGCTAGATTAGGAAACACATCATACACCTCACTCTAGACTAAACCATATGTGACAAATATAATACTAGTCCAGGTGGGAAGACAGTGAACTGCGACCTAAGGATAACTGTCTAGGTGCCATAACTAGTTCATCTGCGGAGTTTGATCGGATCGCGCGTGCTACGCTTGTTTCGTATGGTTGAGTGTAGGGGTACCTCGTCACTCATCATTGGCGCCATTGCCAAGGATGGTGCTAGTTATCTAGATTAGTTATATCATACAAGGTCATTGTATAGGACTTAACGATATATCTCTTAGAAATAAGTAATTATAAAAAGTCACATAAATTCACACACAACAATGCCTCTCCTACAAGAACACGATAACGCCACACTTAGTGAGGAAGTTCATTGGAGAACCAACGAACTATATGATGATGAAGATTGGAGTATACAACCTAAAGTGGGAGTTTCCTATAAGCATGAACAAAAACAACGTCATCACAACGCATGAAAGCCTAACTTACCTGATGACAATGAACCCTCACTAGCCACTACAAGCCTAACGCAAATACAAGAGGCTGTTCGAATCTCACGTAGGCATCGTAAAGAGAGCCGTCTACCCAGGCTCAATTTAGACAACTTTCCTAAATTTTCAGGAGGCTATGACTTAGATCCGCATCAACATTTACTAGCCTTCTATGATGCCTGCACATGGAACAACATTGATAATGGGTGGCGAAAACTTAAGCTCTTCCCTATGACATTCATTGACCAAGCAAAAGTATGATATAGATCATTAAAACCAAATTCAATATGACGCTAGTCAACAATGGTAGAAGTCTTTAACAAAAAATATCAAACCTACGCAAGAGTGTCAGCCTTGAGGAAACAAATCCAAGGATGGAAACAAGCGAAACATGAACCCTTGGACATGGCCTTAGAAAGATATTATGCACTCTTACACAACTGTCCAAGCCATGGGTTTTTCGAGGAAAGGCTAATGTACCATATCATTGATGGGCTACGTAATGAAACAAGAGAGACCTTAGGAGTGTATGCCCAAGGTCAACTATACAATCTACAAACCCATCAAATCCAAGAGCTTATTAAGCAGGTAGCAAAAGAAGAAGGGGAATTAGTTAGATGGGAGAGTGTTGAAAAACATCAATGGGACCAGAATCTCAACTTAACAAAGGTCCATGATCATAAAAAGGAGAAATCAACCAATCTCAAGGTGGAAACATCATCTTTGCCAATACAAAAATCGTTAGAAGAAGAAGCTGAGGCAAAGATCAATAAGATGTTGGAATGGATGTATCAAAAGTGTGAAGAATATATCAACAATATTGGAGATAGAGTTTTGACAACCCAAGAAGCAGGACAAAACATTAGACATTCAGAAAAAAAGAATGAAGGGAATAAGTGCTCAAATGCTAACCATATATATGAATGCAACATATGCCTATACGATCACCCCAAAGGCCAATGCCCAATATTGTTACATCTACATGAGCATTGGGGAAACACGTTACATCCAGAGTTCGTATAGAGATACTGTGTTAGACCACAGTGGCAACCATCCCAGTTATGGAGGAGACCACCCCTAGACTAGAGGCATCCTTCACATTTTTTGAACTTAAATGCTTATCATGTTCAACATCTTGTTTCTCCATTTGGGCCAACGTACTCTATCTCACCACAATACTATTCTCCACAATACTATCAACACATACCTTCAACACAACCACCACATTGTGCACCTTACATCCCTCCTAACTTTCAACATTCTCATCCTTTCCCTCCTTCCACATTGCCATAAACTGTTTCTAAGGTGTTTGTGCCACAGCAACAGCCCATGAACAACACTTGTGCTACTGCTCCTAACAACAGTGAGAAGCCTCCTCAACATCAAAAGAGTCCTTTCTTTAAACACGGCCATAAGAAGGGACAAAACAATTCTGAGGCCACTGCATCTTCCAACTCAGCACAAGTCCCACACTGTGGTGCACCCTTACCTCCGAACCTAATGCCTCATGTACCTTTATCAGGGCCACCAACAAACACTCCAACAATAATACGGCCCAATGAACACAACCATGGGAGGCATCAACCCAATCCTTGCATACCATCTAACGATCACAAATACCATAGTGGGTCAACTCGTTATCCGGGAACTACATCGTATAAAGTGCCCCACTATGCTTATTACAATCAAGTGTGTGAACCCCGAGGGGATAAGTATGGACCAACCCCAATACTTCCAACATGCAAGGATCCTCAACCTTCATTTATTAATCCTTGCCATACTCAACCGATTAGTCATGGGGGATATCCCCCATTTCAATAACAAGTAGGATTAATAAATATTTTTCATATTCTTTAATTTTACAACTTTTTATTTTCCAGTTTTTCATTTTTCAAGTTTTTGTTTTATCTTTTTATCTTTTTTTGTTTTTGTCTTTGTGTGTTTTTGTCTTTTCACGCTTTTGTAAGTAATCTCATCTACGAATAAAACACTCATGTGGGTCGTTGGTTGAGGTGTGTTCTATGTTATTAAGTCATGAGGGATCAATTATTTGGACAGTAAGCCCATTACACCCACTCATCCACTCTACAAATAAGAGGTTCTATTCAAGGGTACAGTGATATTCTTGAAATTTCAAAACTTAAAATTAATTTTGTGTTCATTGTACCCAGAATGAAAAGGGATGGACCAAGAGGGAATGATTAGGATGTGACATCAAGGGGACTTGTGGATTCTCTTTGATGACCTCTGTGGGAGTTATCATGCAACGTGGTTGTACTAAGATCCTTGTAGATCTAATGAAAAATGGGAGTAAGAGTAATCAAAAGGGCACTCAAAAATCAAACGTTGTTCTAGGGGGTCCCACTGCAAAGACATACACCCATGCCTGAAAGTTGGCAGCTTCTCTAGATTCAGTAAAGTGAAAAAAAAAAGGAAGAAAAGAAAAGAAAGGTGCCATAAAACAAAAATCACTCCTCCCTTATACTAAACGCCAAGGATCGTATGCCTTGTTGTTATGGTACTCTCATAGTTATTCATCATGGGATGAAATAATGCGATGTCACTGATTAGAGGAATGGACTTGGTCCTGATCTTGGAACGATGGGTTAATGACACTTTAATCATGCTTTACACGTAGGATTCATTGTGCCCTTGGTTAGTTACCTCATGTCCCAATCTCTACGATCCCTTTCTATAGTTCATCTCATCTCACTGTTCGTGTAATTGTAGCCCATGTCCCATGTAGCATAGAATTTTCATATCATTCCGGTGATATTACATCTATGTGTTTTGTGGAGTTAGTGTGGATTACATTTAACCCTTCTAGTGCCCATGGACACTTTAAGTGTGGTTACACAAGGGCATTATAGGTTGGAACCTACTTTGGGGAGGACCCACTTGTGTAATTTTTTGTAATCTTCACTGATTCTCTAACTCAAACACACAATATCTTACCCTCAACTTAATTTTTCAATTTATTTTCTTTCCCTACCATTATCCCTCTAAATTTTAACATTCCAATGTACTATTACACTCCCTTTTTTCGTAATCGCCAAATTTTTATTGCTAAAGTTCACATCATTATTATTAAGAGTGCCTCTCGAATCAATGAAATTACCCTAGGACATCTTAATACATGACAATGTCCTCAATTTCCAACATTAATTTCAAGAAAATCATTAAAAATTTGGTATTTTTCATGTGTCTCACATTAGTAGGGTCGAGATATCGTGTACGCAATATTGTATCCCACGTGATATCGCATACGTGATGTACCGTATGCGATATTGTGTCCTATTTACCTATAAATAGGAACCCCCACCGCAACACTTAGCATCATTTTGCCATTCACGTGGGGGGAGTTGTTAAAATTTTTCTCTATGACTTGTGATTGTGTGACCCTTGCTTTTTCACTCATATCTTGCTCACTGGTGCTCTGATTCTAATTCCATTTGAACCTACTTGAACCCAGAGTGTTCAGTTTAGTCGTGGGGGAGCAACACTTACCGAAAAGTGCCTAACTTTTTTAAAATTTATCATCACCCAAAGGACATCAATTAGGGTAATTAACACTAACACTTAGAATAAATGTGCGAAAAATCATTTAATCCTTAAGTATACCGGGAGACTAAAATGACAACCACCTAAGTCACAAGACCCATTATTACAACTTTCGGGCACGATCACATGTTATAACATAAAATATTTAATTAAGGCAAGCAATAAGGTATAACTTGACTTTAAAAACAACCTTACTAATGCTTGATCCGTGTGATTGCAGAATGGCCCCGAAACATGCACAACTGGAGGGTCCTGTTCAAGGTGGAGCGAAACAATCTTGGAGAGGTGGAAGACAAGGCCCTATTAGACAACATACAGAATAGGAGGTGCAATCATTTAGCATCCATCAAGAAAAACCTCCTACCAGATGGTCCGGGCAAGCAGAAGGAGGAGCTGCTACTGCACTTGAACTGGGACAACAACTCACGTTGCCCCCGAACTGTGTTCAGGCTATCCATGAGAAGTCCACATTCACTACGGTGATTATGGAGCTAAACTTCGAATCTTTTGCAGAGTTCACTCCTGAGGTTGCTAAGGATCACCTCAAAAGGTCTCCCTTATGGCCTGTCCTCTCTAAAATTAGTGCCTGGTACTTAGGTGAAACGTACCAGTTCTGGCACAATAGGGAGCAAGGCACCATGGTTAACATTTGTGGTGTGACAGTTGATTTCTCTACACAAGCTATTTCAGAAGTGTTAAACCTTCCAAACATAGGGCCTCATGTTGCTCGGTTATCTACCCATTCAGACCCTAATGTGCGAAAGGATTAGTTAGAGAAGGCTTATGGCAGAGACAAAGCTTTTGGAGAATTGACGACAAAAAAGAGAGTTTATTTCAAAATTGGAACCTATCACCTCTTCCCCACAAAAGGCTTGAAAAGAATATCCACGTATGTGGCCAGAGGATGTGTAGTGTTGATGGGAAAGGTTAATGCTAACCTTTCCCATCTATATTTGATGGAGATCCTAAGGCGATTTGAAGAATGGAAGTCAGGGAAGATGGCACTACCCTTCCCCTGTCTTATCAAAAAACTGTGCCGATGGGCTGGTATTCGAGGGTACACTAATGACATCTTTTGACAAGCCTAGAATGCTTCTTATGCTGAAATACAAAAGGCGCTAGCTCCAAGAAAGAGCACTAGCAAAGAGCTGAGACTAGATGAAGAAGAAGAACAGATGACTGGACCACCTATAACTCAACTTGTAGGACCCAGTCAACCTCCAGCCATATGTCCTAGCCAACAACAAGAAGTAGGGCTTGGCACAGGTCAAGATTAGCCGCCACCGCTGCAAGAGTATAGACCATCGATGAGCCATCTGAGGGCCATCGCTAAGACGGTTAGTTGGGGAAGTCATGATGACGCAAACCTCTTCCGCATCATCGATGATGTCGCTCCCCCTACTATTTCATTAGATCGCACAAGGGACGAACTATCAATTCAAACAGGAGGAGGGGAAAGTAGATGGTCGCAACAGATCTCAGGAAACGCAGCATCTTTTCAAGTGTAGTTAGAGACTGGTGAAAGGGCCACTGTGGTGGTCATGTAACACCAGAATGTCGAGGGAGCTGCTAAAGTGGTCGCTAACCACATCAAGGAATCTTTCAACGTACCTGTTGTGCCACCGATTGATCTCTTAAGAGCACAGGATGCTCAAACTTTGGCTGGAACCTCAATGACTCCTGCAAAACATGAGGATGCACTTGACAGATTGCTTCAAATAGGACAAGTAATGACATCTCTGTTTGACATCCCCCAAGATGTCACAGCAATTTAATCAGACCTCATTTTCACAAAGGGGAAGTTGGTCATATTCGAAGTAAGGGCTGAGCATGCTAAACCTGAAGTGCTGAGACTACAAGAGTAGCTCGTAGCCTTACAAGCAGCACAGCGGGATCCTCTATAATTTGTTCTCGCAAACCAGCTAGAAAATTTTAGAACAGAGCAAATAACAAAATTAATAGCAGAGAATAAGAAGGTGGTAGGCAAAAAGGAGACAACCGTTTAGGATGCCTCCACATCACAGGCGCAAACCCATGCGCATCTTAAGGCTCTCAAGGCCTTAGAAGAAGAGAATAAGCAGTTGGTTGTACATAACCTATGGTTGACCTCTGTAGAGAAACAAAAGAATGTTCTCAATGAACACTTTCATCAGCTACGAGAAAAATTCATTCAAGTCAATCGAGATGTAACCCATTTAGCCAGAGAAAACTGAACCCTCTCAATGGAGGAGGTATGCGCTATTTGAAAAAAATCAGCAATAGAGATAAGCGCGTGGCAGAATGAGGCTAAATGACACGAGAAGCTGAAGGAGCATTTCCGTGATTAGGTGGGGATGTATAAAAAAATCCTAGAGAAGGAGATCCATATGGCCAAGGCTCAAATCAACACTATCAATGCTCAACACATTGATTGGAGGGCCATATTGGACACCTACGCCTTTGCCCACCAAGCAGAAGTTAAGAACCGGGACCTGTAGATCTAGGGCTTTACAGAATACATGGAGTTGGCAAACCTTAAATATGCCAACCTTGCCATGTTAATAGCAGGTCGCTTGAGAATAGAGCTCGAGCAGTAGGTAGCTTCCACCCATCTCAAATATGAAGCAGAATTTGCAGAGTGCAATAAGCTGGTTGAGAAATTAGATGTCGCAAATTCTGAACTTGAGGTGGTAAAAGCAAGCTACCAAGGATAGAAAGATGTTGCAACCGACTTGGCTCGATGGCTAATAGACCTTCATGAATATAAAGACAAATCCAGAGCCTATGAAGAGGAATGATGGGTGTTCACGGCATGGTATGTCAAAGCCAACCAGATGTTCCTGCAATTACATTGTCTATGGGAGGTGCCAACTCCGTCAAACATCAGAACACTAGCATGGACAACACAAGACCCTTGGACCGAAGAGGAGAAGCTCCAAGCCATACATCAACGCCATCAAGATTCCAAGCCTAGAGCACATGACAAAGGGAAAGCACCCATGGAGGAGCCACCGCCACCAAGAACTACATGAGTTCCATTTTTTGTAGTTCTAGCATTTTTTCTATGTTGTGTCTTTCCACACTGCGACATTATTTCATTTCATTTTTTCCAGTTAATAATCCCATACTTATCCACTGTGTAATCAATAGAGCTTTCTATCTTTGTAACTTGAGGACGAGTTTTTATTCAGTCGTGGGGGTATCATGGGATGCGATATAGCATGGGCCGCGATATTGCGTACATGACATCGCGTCCATCGCGATATCACATCCCCCATGATATTGCATACGCGATATCGTAGTTCGCTGTAATGTTTATAAATAAGAAGCAACTCTCCCTTATTTGAAAATTAGAGTTTAGATTATAGTGAAACTCTGGCAATTTGATCCCTCTAGAGTTAGATTATTTTTCCAGTGTCTACTCGCAGTGTGGTGATTGTAATCGTACGGCATTCTTTATTCAAGTGTGACATACTTGGACACGCACATGACCAGCAATAAAGATCGAGATTACTTCATCATTGCAGCATTCACTTTGTTATTTATTTAATTAATTGTTGTTTATTTAATGTTATTTAGTATTTTCTCTCTCACCCTTAAACTCCTAGAATGCAGAACGAGTACAACTTAATTACGAGCATTTAAGTGTGACTACTTGGTATCCCAGTGGTGTACCTAGGATCTGCACTTAATAATCCTAGTGGTAGTCATGCACAAGGTCTAAGATGTGTACGGATGATCAAGGAATCAGTTGCTTGTCGCACTTAGGCTAAATTAGATCTTCTTACCCTTTCTCTCCTAGATTAGCTTAGTGTTGGCACATTTTGGCCATTTCATGGAACAGAGATATGAGATGATTGAAACCTTCAAAATATTTCAATAGAACTATTGAAATGACAAGATGAAGATATTGATTCCTATCACTCGCTAAAAAAGATTAGATGATATGGGCTGTATTTATTCTCCCTAATTTTAATTCTTCGGATTATCAAACAGACTGATACTTAGCATGGGAAATAAGCATATGATTTTGCTTCTCAAACTTCACTAGGTTGGAACTTTTACGTGCCCATCTCTTTTATGGATATTCCATAGGTCTGTCTAACTCACATTTGGAAGATGCTGTGAGGTGGATTAGGTATACTAGAGTATTGTCCTCAAAGCAACATCATTGGTTGTCTACATCATCAACTAAAACATTCCTTGCATGGAGCCCTTAAGGAGGAAAGGCATGCATATCAGGGAGACCATAACATTTTTGGTGGAAATAATGATGCACATATGAAAGACAGTGAATAGAATATTGCAAGAGATAATGTGTCAATGGTGAATGAATTGACAAGCAAGGAATTCTTTATTGTTAGAAATACTTTCAGGAATTGATCATTTGGATACTGGTAAAGAATGAGCAAGAGCTATCCTTAGGGAAAGATGGTAGAAAACAGTGTTTCAAGCTGCCGATATTTGTTGAAGGTATCTGCGCTCTGCCTAAAATAATTTGGAAAGAATTTCAAAAGAAATAAGAACTTGTCAATGAATGGAAAAGCTTAGGCAATATGTTAATCAGTAAGCTGTTAAAGGGAAACAGACAGCAAATAAACCAGATGATGTCAACAGGGCCCATCCCCATGAGGAAATTATGGCAAATAATGCCTGGGATTCGAACCTTGGAGGCCTATTTTTACCACTTCCTAGTACAGCACGTGGATTACTTCGGCCATCAGTATCAGCACTATCACTAGGCTTCCAGACTAAGGTTCAAGTGCAAGCATACGGAGGCATGCCAGACCCTCAACATCCAAACCCATCTCCTCCTCTAACAGTCAGTGTTGCACCATCAACACGTCCCAGAGTCAGAGCACGCCATGGTCAAGCCACTGATCCATACAGCATCGTACAAAGGTTACGATGGAAAGAAAGATTGCAAAACTAGGGTTTGGCAGTATTATGAGCCTCGGCCATGAGGCGCAGCCAGTGGGCAAGTGGCAAGTAACACATATGCAACCACCACTGCAGTCCACACCACAACAAAGAGACAAAACCAATCCATTGCCGCCACCTGCACGTTGGCCACCACCACAGCTATACACAACATCGCTGCTGCCGCATTCAATAAAACATTGCTGGATGGGACCGAACGGATGCCATGTTTGCCAGAAACACAGTCACAGACCCCCCGATAGCACAAGGATCTGGAAGTGTTTACCAAGAGCAAGAGCAGATTATTTTCACTTACAACGTCATGTTCGAGAGATCGGATATCCGATGACCCCAGCACTGGGATGCGAATCTGGAGATGGAGGGATCTAGGGTTCACCTGCACTCAGGTCTGGGCGAGGAGACTTGCACCTCCAAATTCGTCCACTTCGAAAACACGCACGCCACCCTTGACAAAGCTCGCGAAGAAGTGGAGGAAGCCTTCACGGCCATGCTGGACGATCTCTTTGTCAAAATCGTTATAAAACCTGCACAAATCGACATCTTCATCATCAAATTTGCTGCAGAGATGGAGATGGTCATGGAGTTGCTGGGAAGATTGCAGAATGCTCAAAAAAAAGATGTAATGCTGTTCGGCACATGGTCAAATAGAGATGCCGCAAATCAGGGAAGTGTTTAATATTTTTAACGATTTTTTTTGACCAAGTATAAAGATCACACGTGGTCCGGAATGTGGATTAATTTCATCAAGTTAGGGGCCAATAGATATATATTTACTATGATTACTATCTCTATTACTATGATTTAAATAAAATATTTTATGATTTAAAAAGAAAAAGAAAGTTATGGTATATTTGTGTAACATCCTATATAAAGGGGACATCTGGCTATTATCCCTTTTATTCTTATGGAAGTTGTAACTTCCTATGATAGTTACAACTATCATATTTGTAACTAATTTTAATTTTGATTACCATGAAGCCACTTGGAAACTGAATAGGTGACTTGTCAATTGAATGGGCCACTTGGCAACTACATGGGACACTTGTCAGCTGCAGCTTTTTTATCTCTATGGTGGTTACAACCACCCAAAATTTTTGTAACTTACCTAACTTGTTGGGCAAGTAATCTCCTAGCTTGTTGGGCAAGTAATCTTCTAACTTGTTGGGCAAGTAATTAACATCCTTACTTGGGAGAAAAGTTAGTTAAGATATTTTAGAATGTAACTACCTTATGAACCCTATAAAAAGGCTTCAGGGGTAATAAGATGGGAGGATCATCAGGGACACTTGGGCTCTCATTTGGAGACACACTTAGAGTCACACATTGTGAAAGATTGTTTGTAAGATGGCTTGCTAAAGAAAATATTTCAGCCTCTTTGTCATAGTCCTGTGAGTTATGTTTTATTTTTATTTTGTTTAAATTTTTTAGCTAGTGGTTTAGATAGTATCATCCTTGGCAAGTAATTTTGGGATTTTTAGATTCCTCTTATTGTTCTTGTTGCATGATAGAAAATTTCTATTAAAATTTTGCCATAGAAGCGCTTGTGTTTAAAAGCCTTAAGAGCATTTTAGTAGTAAATTTTATTATTGTACAACGTATAAGAACTGCTATTGAGATTGTTGTAAGAGAGCCTCTGCTTGTAGTCATGCCGTTGAACGATTCAATAGTCAAGAGGGTTCAGAAAATCTTTGGTATTTTGATGGGACCAGAATAGCTTCTTTTTATCTTTAAAGTGAATCTCCGTGGTATTTCAATCAGAAATTGTCAAGTCTTTTGAAGGTTCTGTTGAATGCAATTGTTGACATCCATTATCTAGCCAAAATGGAGTCTCGTACGTGATAGTTTACGCAGCAATTTTTTGGTAGCATAGTAGGATTGTCTTGAAGAAATTGCTTATTTGAGCCTTGGAAGTTTGAGCAATTCGTAGTTATTGAATTTGGGATAGCTTTATTGCGAAGTGTTTACTCATGTAATTTTACCTTATTCAAATATTTGAGGTCTACACAAATCTGCTTTCTTTTCTGTCTATTTCTATCGAATCTTGCTCTATTTCTAGTTTTCTTGTGGAACTATCTCTTTCTCTGGGAAAAATTAGAAGTAGATTCACGCAGTTGTGCTCAAATGTTTTTGCAAAATTTTATTTGTTATAAGTAGGTATTATAAGGACCGCGTAGACTAGGCAATTGAACAAAATAGGAACTCTCAACAACTCACAGTAGTTGGCAAAGTTGGCTGAATCTCTTTAAGATAAGTCATTTGTAGTTTACACACAACGCAATCGTTTCATTTTACACAACCGCACGCCGCAACAACACACATACATACTCACATTAACTACTGAGTCTATTTGGAGGTATCTGGGCCTTGGTGTTTCCAGAGACCAGCAATCACCTAAACCCTGTTCAAGGACACTCGTTGGCAATCGCGTCCTAAACAATCGCCAACACTTAGTTAATATTACTTTCTATTGCCTTCAGGAGTAGCACTAGATTAGGAAACACATCATACATCTCACTCTGGACTAAACCATACGTGACAAATATAATACTAGTCCAGGTGGGAAGACTGCGAACTGCGACCTAAGGATAACTGTCTAGGTGCCACAACTAGTCCGTCTGCAGAGTTCGATCAGATCGCGCATGCTACACTCGTTTCATATGGTTGAGTGTAGGGGTACCTCGCCACTCATCAAGGATGAAAATTGAAGATTTAAGTGATGAACCTTTTTTATGAAACAATACCATAAAGTTATCTAATTCCTTTGTCTATACAGTGAGTATATTCAAATTATGGAGTGAATATAAAAAAAATATGTTGAAGATGAAGAGGAAGAGCCTAAAAATAAAATCCATACAAGTATTATTGCAAGAATCAAGTGAAGAGGATTAGACCAAATTAGATACATTAGATGAAGAACATGATGACTAGGTATTAGTCTTCAAAAAAAGCAGAGAAGAAAGGAGATCATAGGAGAAATATGTAAACCTAAAGAAGAAAATACACTTGTAATTACTGTATTTAGAAAAAATCAATCATGAGGTGATTGTAACTCTAGAATTTTCTTATGTTTCAAATCCAAGCCTGGATGGTTACCTAATAGAGATCTACAAAGACAAGTACATTGGACTTATTGGCAATTCTACAAATCTAGAAGACATGATGGAGATACTGTCACATAAAGTAATGATGAATAAAATTCAAAAGCATACAAGGACCATAACATATAATATCCTGATGTGTGCCTCCTTTTAGAAACTTAAAATTCCACAAGAAAAAGAATGAGAAGAGAATTAGAAGTTTTGAAGACATTTTGCTAATGAATACAAAGTTAACTCTCATATGGTACTTCAATTAGTCATTACATATTAGAATACCAAAATTTCAACAAATTCCTTACAACATTATAATATAGTAAGAACCTTCATCAATAGAGATGTGAAATTCATGCTATATTATGATAGAGCTAGAATTATAAAAGAACTAAATATGAAGGTTAAGGTAGTTGACTAGGAGATTTCTAAACAAAAGTATATTGCAACTGTTAAACTTTAAGTTAGTTATGTTAGTCTGTACAACCCTTAGTTTCTTAACCAAAAATAATAAAAGATCATGACTCACAAGTTGGAAACATCATAACTCTTCCAAAAAATAAATATCATAAGAAAAACATTACGATATATATATAGACAAGGTTTGTGTACATAAAAAGGGTAAAGCAAATGAATGATATGATAGAAAACTACTCGAAGGAGTATGTTAACATTGATGTTAACAATGTATATTATGATCTAACTAGGTTATACAAAACATATATCACCATAGATCAAAATTTTGAAAATAATATTATAAAGTATCATTTTCTAGAGAAGTAAAGGTATCAAGTTAACTCAAAAAAGAGTTAGGATTCTATTTCTTTATTAGGAGGAGAAATTCCACTTTAAAGTATTAGTTGTAACCATAGTCTAGTTTCCTAAAGAGAACAAGAAGATTGTTCAGAAGACTATGATGTTAAGAAGAAAGATACGAACAACTATAGCGAGGTTGTATGAAGAGAACAAGACCAAAAAGTTGGCTAAGAAAAATGAATGTAGTATTCAAAGAAAGCAAGTCTCCTATGTAAGATCAATAACCATCAATATTTGTCAAAAATCTTACATAACATATCTCAAGTATTTTATTCATCAAAACATTCCTATCCATAACATTATTCTTAAGAATTTTATTATTTCATAATTATTTAATTAACTTTTCTAACACAAGGTCCTTTAATAATTAGAGTCATAATTTACATGTAAAACCAAACTCTAATAACAATGAAAGTTAAATGAGAAAAATAAGAATTAAGAATGAATACTATAACATATGGATAAGCAGTATTAACAAAATTAGATTTGGCAACTAAATATGAGCAAACAATGAAGTTTGACTTTCTACAAACTAATAGAGCTTAGTTGATGAATAATGTAGAAATAATAAAAGATGAAATTTAAAAGCTAAAAGATGAATTCAACAATAAGAGAAGATTTTAAATTAAAACACATATTTTATTACGTCGGTGCAGATCTAAAGGATCTATTAGACAAATAAACTTATGCAAAATATATTAGTAGCCATAAATCTTGAGTACACTAGATGTGTCTAATACCCATGTAACTTAAATACATCTTCTATGTAATTTAATCAACTATTCTTTATGGGTATGTTGTATGAGATCTTACTTTATCAAATAAATATTAGAAATAGATATAGGAAATTTAGACAATTTTTGTAGGTGATGAATTTAAAGAGAAGAGACTAACACAATATAATATTATGCTTCATGAAGCAAAGATGATGCTCTTAAAGGTTTAAGCTATTTAATAGTTTATAACCTACACTTATAATCTTTATACATCTTCACTAGCTAAATACTCTGAAAAAGTAATGATAGAAACTCATGATAAAGGATGGCTTCATGAAGAAGTTCTATGCCTTAATAAATGATACATTCAAGGGTACATTCTCTATTCTAATCCTAAGTAAGTTCATAAATTGGTAAAACATGTAGTATCTAAAAAACTTTGGAAAAATGTATAAGGGAGAAAACATTTCTATTTGAATATTATCATGGAAGGCATTACTTCAAACAAAAACTATTTATCTATTGCTATTATTCATCATTTATGATGAACAACTAGCAGAGCACTAATGCTATCTCATCATCTAAGATTTGAAATAGGTAGATGGCTCATAATTCCTCGTGAATAATAAACATGTTAACTTTGTAATACAAATAGTATTGATGATGAATACCGTATTTTCCTCTAATATCCTAAATTGAAGCATATTAGACATAGATGGAATATTACAATTGCAAATTTTGTTGATATGTCCTAAACGTTATCAAGAACGATTGGTGATTTTCTTAATGATGTTTTCAAATCTCATAACATTTATATTTCTACTGTCCAATAGATCCAAAGGGTCTATAAATTTGCTTCAAAATTCCCTAGAACTACATTAGTAGTTATAGCTTGTAAAAAAGCTAATTAGGGATTTTCAATTTTCTTTTTCAAAAAATTGTTTCATAACTTTCTAATAATACATGTTGTTCATCTTCTACTACTTGCAATAAACAAAATTAACATATTATATCTTCATGGTACTCATTTTAACCTGGAGATGGTGTGATGCCATTTTTATTTTGCTAGCTAGTGCTCTCATGGATATTGGAATTGTTGCATTGAGATATTATGTTTCATTATAAACGTATTAATTATAGGACTTGAGCTTTTTTCTTGAATTTATCCAACAAAAACTAGTTTTGAAGTTTTGTAGTTTTCTTTCAGGATTCTTGATCAAGACTTACGTCCCAAACCACATATCCACAGATCACTATAGTTTGTATAATTTTTTGAAAAAGGTATTTTTGAATTGTCAAAGTTTAAATATTGTGATTGTTACATATATTCTTCACTACATATAATGCCTTTCAACCATGCACAACCGAAGAACTCCTTTTGCGTCCTAATTGGGGTATTAATGCATCCCATCTGATCCACATGGGTCAAAACTCCACTACCATGGACCCATACATTGCCATCGTTGCCATAGACCCTTTTCCTAATGTTCATTCACATATTTGAAAAAAAATATATCCCTTTCAAGCACACCCATTTCTTTCTTGTGTTTGTTTTCCTTCTACGTATTTGCTACGAGTTAAGTTTTTTTTTTTTTTCATAACATGTGAAGGCCAATACAGCGACAACAAAAGGCAAAGACTGTGCAAACTTCCCAATCCCATTCATATTCATTTTTTCTAGGCATTCTTTGCTCTACTTTTTCTCATTTTTTCTTTGCATTCTTTACTCTACTTTTTCTCATTTTTTCCTTGTATTTCCCATTTTTTGGCAATAGGTACTCGCATTTCCAACCTTTGGGATTCTATTTTTGTTTGCAACAATTGCCACTGCTTTTGGCTTTTGGGTATGTCAATTTCTTTATCATTTTCCATTTCATAGTTTCTTACACTTCTACCTACTTTGGTGTTGTTTGGTTTTCTAATTACTACAATTTGGATGCGAATATGAAATTGCAACAACAAGACAAATTTTCTTACCCTTAGCTTTGGTGGGTTAAATCTATATTGAGTATTCAGATTTGGGTTCAGGGAGATTGCTACAGTTTGTTTGTTTAGGATTTCTTTTTAATGGGGAAAAAAGAATTTTTAAGCTATCAATTTGTTATTTATATGATAACTTGTAATAATTTATTACTTTTTGCATTGAAGTTCTTTTTTTATTGTGGTTGTTGCAATGCAAAAGATACAATGTTGAGTATATCATTCATATGTCTCCAGTTGTGATAAAATTTAAGCCTCATTTCTTGCTTATGGTAATGGCAAAATATTTTAAAATGAAAGAGGCTTTTTGGGATTATGCCTGGACTATACCAATTGAAAATCTTCCAAAAGGGTATTTTAATCAAGATAATTCAGTATGGACAGTTCAAAAAAATAACCATTCTGTGTAGAAACCTTATGATAGAGTTGAAGATTTTGTAAAAGGTGAAGAAAGTAATCCCATGCATCCCAGAACCTCTATTAAAAGAGATCGTACAAATCAAAATTAGAATGAAACAGATAGGTGTTGTGCAAATCATCATATCAAAAAATTATAGTAAGGATATTTTTGAAAATTTCGCACTTGAAAAATTTGTTTCTATAATTGTATAATCATATAGATTTCTATTTTAAAATTTTAATTATTCTTTCCATGTATCATTTTAGATATTTGTGTTCCTATGGACCACAAGATAACTCAATGATTCATAAAGAGATTAGCAAATCTCATCATGAATCATACAAGAGAGGATGT
>MNCI01032049.1:359554-376191 GCA_015680685.1 Gnetum montanum | reverse complement strand
TCCCAGTGGTAGTCGTGTACGAAGTCCAAGATGTGTACGGATAATCAAGGAACGGATGCTCATCGCACTTAGGCTAAATTAGATTCTCTTACCCTTTCCTCCTAACTTAGTTAATATTACCTTTCATTGCGTTCAAGAGTAGCATTAGATTAGGAACACATCATACACCTCACTTTGGACTAAACCATACATGACAAATATAATACTAGTCCAGGTGGGAAGACAACGAACTGTGACCTAAGGATAACTATCTAGGTGCCACAACTAGTTCGTCTGCGGAGTTCGACCGGATCGCGCGTGAGAAATGCTCGTATTCATATGGTTGAGTTAGGGGTATCTCACCATTCATCAAGCATGAATGTTGCACTTGGTCATATAATGCATGGGTGCAAGAGTGATTATGAAGTAAAGGATAAATTACATCAAATTTTTTTAAGAATTCAAAGAAGAATGAATATTTTTGCAGTATTTTGAATGAGCATGGATGGTGAATGAGAAGTATTGTATCATATTTTAACAATTGTTAACTAATTAGTTATTATAATTTTTTTCTAAAAAAAATATTTTGCAAGTATGTGAGCGAAAGCATATAGAATTTTACCACATGCAAATCAAGAAACAAATAATGCACTTGAAGGATATCATGCCTATTTGAAGTACAAGTTTCTATCTGATAAACAAAGAAGAAGAGGTAAATTAATATATTAGTTGCTTTTTTTACTTGAAAGTTGAGCTTATATATAAACATGGTCAGCATTTAAAAGATGGTGGACTTTGTAATAATAAAAAGAAAAAAAAAAGCTTATTGAAGATTCATGGAATAAAGCTTTAAAAATAAGTGACGTTAACTGTGCTTATGATTCAAAAAGTAATCTATATTGAGTACGAAGTCAAAATTGTGATACTATAGATTTAAGTTATTGTGTTATAAATGTAGAGAAGATTCCTATCTATAGTTGTCTATGGGCATCTGTTGAGAATTTGTGCAAACATGTTCTCAAAGTATACATTAAAATATTTAGTGAAGTCAAGGCATATGATATTATTTTTCATGGTTTTAAAGATGAACTAATGAGAAAGAGATCATTTGCTTAAATAATGAATCATTGATAGACTTAAATATTCCAATTTAATTTGCAAATCAAATTTCTGCTTATAAACTAGAGTCTCAAAAAGATGAACTAACAAAATTTGCATTGAAAAATTATCAAATACTACAAACAATGTTGCTTGATGATATGGAAACATTGTCAAAAGTTTTGCAACTTCAAGAACAAATATTGCAATTGTGTTATCTAGCAAAAATATTAGTTTTGAGCAACTGAAGGAGTAGTGAGACCAAGCAAAAAAATTAAGAGTTGTATCAGTCCTATAAATAGAAAAAATATATCCAAATTAATATCAGAAGAAACTTCTCAAAGTTTAGGAATAGGAATTGTGAAGGATAATAGTTATTTTACTTTTCATTGTTGAAATGGGAGAGAAATTTCCAAAACAACTATATGTTGAAGACAGAAACAAAAGTGCTTCTACAGCTTTAAATGAAAATGTCGCAAGGTTTCCTCCTAACTCTTTACATTTGGAGAATACAACAAATATCTCGATATTTTTTTATTGTTACATACATCAATCAAAGCAAATTTTGGATTTAAATATTGATCCAAATGTTGAAGATGTTGATAAAAAATTATAGGTATGTCATCAATTGAAAATATCTTCTGTATACCTTATTTGAATTATTTGTAGTTGTTTTACTGTCCATCTTAGAATAGAATGATCTTTTTTTGTTATCATTGTACAGTCTCATATACTGACTTGTATTGGCATTTTAGATATGAAGAGGTAGTTCCTTATGTACTTTTTTAGCATACTCTATAATGATTTTCAGTTGCCCAATGCATTTGTTAAAGTGTTCGCTAATCATTCTAAAATTTTCCATTTGTCTTTAAAAGGAGGTCTTTGAGTTTTGTCAACTTGGAGCTTGAGAAAGAGAGACCTGGTGTTGCAAATGAGACCATGGCCATTATCACTTAACTGCAAGACAAAAAAACAGTAGTTTAGATGGAGGTCTTGCATTACCAGAGAATTATGAAGGATCAAGTCTCATTGCCCTTGGATCTTATTTAATATACAATACTGGCTACTTTCAGTTCATAATACTTCATGTTAGTTACTATGCATCAATCATATTTCAAAACTCATACAATGAACCAACAAATATTGTATACATTTTAACTAATATTATGCAATCCTTTGTATGCTTTATATTGTATGCAAAATGAATTCTAAATCAAGAGTTATCAGTTCAATCTCCAGGTTTTTTAAATTTTTATTTTACAGTTTGCTATTTTGTTTTCTATGCCTGAAGTAAGACCCTCTACAAAGCTCTTCAAAAGGTGTTGCCTCGTTACCAGGGAAGCTATATAGTTGCAGTGACATTTGTAAAGATCCATCCACCTTTATTCTCTTCCCTGATTGTCATTTCTTTGATCATCCAGAACATTTTTCTCTCAAAGTCACTTTTTTGAGTCCTTGAAATTCACAGCAACTAAACCAAGTTTGACACAAGAAACAATACAGTGACAATATGCCGACGATGTTTGTGTTCAACACAATCTATGCAGAGTTGCTTTTTTTTTTTCTTTTTTGTATGTGTTGTGTTGTTTCATTAGGGCTTCTTGGCTTATTTTCTTAAATCATGCTTCTACCAGGGACCATATAGTTGTTGAATTATCCAGCTTAAATGTGAAACTGTTTAGTAGGCCTCATCGACACTAGGTTCCCAGGACAGTTAAGGCCAATGGATACTGTGCAAGAGTTCGCAGACAAAGGTTCGCAAACATTCAAGAAGTTTGATTTTCATGTGTTAATAACATTCACAATTAGGCATTAAAAGAGGACTTCTGCAAAAAAGGTCAAGTGTCTTTAGGAAATCGAAAGCTGCATTATATTAGCGGTCAATTTAATCAGAATACATTTATTCATCTAAAAGGTACAAGTATACTTCGATGAAATTTTTACTTATATGTCTCAGAAAAAATGTCCTTTTTTTGTATTCTTGCCCCCACAGGCCAGAGGCTGTGGCCTGTGGCAATGAGCTGAATTTTGTATAATTTTTTTCCACATTGCAATGTGTCTTCAACAGTGTAAATAAATTCACATTATATTATAATGAAGTGCAAGATGTTTGCCAGCAGTTGGTCATACCGCAATTTTGTACAAACTACTAGCAAATTTTAGATCAAATTTATTGCAATATAAAAATGTTTCAGAAAAAATGTTGCAATATGTGCAACTTGTTTTTTCCTTTTCGTAAATTCCTGTGTATTAACAGTTGTGCATTGATATCTGATAATTTTGTTATCGATTTTTCAAATTTTCATGTTTATGAAATTAAATAGGTAGATAACTAGATATTATTGCACTAAAAAGGGTCACCGAAAATAGACAGCATTTTTGCTATCTGGAATAAATAATCCAACGGGTTATTTGGGAATTTGTTTAAAGGTTTATACATTTGTTTGTGAATTTAAGTTTGGATGACTCTAAATATGACGAAAGAAACACATTTTGGATCCAAGCATGACCTGCTCATGTTATCTTAGGGGCTAGGATCACACCCTAAACTAGCACCTTGCATTTAGTCGAGATATACAAACGTACACAAATCCTAGTCGGGATATACAAACTTACACAAATCCTAGATCCCTGCTTTGAGCAACTGTATAATGTATTTGCTACATTTGTGATTAGGACATAATTTCTTGTTTATTCTCTCAACTTCTTTGGTTTAAAATAGTCTCGCTATTATAGTCTTAAATAAATGAAGAGAAATTTTGGGTTCATTTGTGTAACACCCTGCCCTAGTGAAGGCAAAGTGATGCCTAGGATCAAGTAATCATAGAATCGAAGCATGATAACTAAAACCAATAATGTGCAGAATACATAATATCCAGGAAGGTCAAACAGTATAGAAATTTCCTACCACACCAAAAACTAAACATAACTATCACTTTATCAAAATGCATGTCTCTACATAAATCAAACTATGCACTGCTCTGCTAAAATACAAAAACACATAAACCTCATCATCGTAAATAGAAGAGTACAAAAAGTTTCATACAAGGATATCTAGTCCACACTACTGTACATGAAAATATACAATAACCAAGCATTGAAGGATTTCCCCTCCTCTACTCTCTCTCTCTCCATGCTCATCTAGGCTCTACGCCTTTCACATGTAATTAAATCAAGTCAGTACACAACTGAGTGGGAAGCCTTTACACTTCCCCTGTTAGATGGTCAACAAGTGCTACACTAAAGGAGAGGAGTGGGGTTCAAGGCAACCTGCGACCATGGTTAGTCTTATGCATGCTCAAAACAACACACACCATATCACCCATAAAGCTAACATGCAATCATACAATCACAGACAAAGCCATGGTCCAACATCATCTATCATGCCCATGTCATCATCCCCATGATATACCATGAATAGTCCATGATCCACACAATCATAATCCATATAGAACACCTATTTTCAACGATATGACTCACAAACCAATACTATCACGTACATAGCCCACGTGCTTCCTAACATATTTGTGCTCAGTGTAGCATGTGAAATGTTGTCATGAGTAATCATAACAGCCATTGCCTATAGGTCTTTTATTTATCCAATTAGTGCTAGGGTCCATTAACCTATGACCCGCAACCACTAACCTTTTGGAGGACTAGCGATAAGGATGAATACACCTATGCCACGGACCAAATGTAGGGACGAACACACCTACGCTCTTTCACCCTTAAGGTGAGGCCTAAGATAGGAGCCTCATTAATGCATCATAGTGGGGGTCAATCCATACTACCTCCAGGGTGCCTCATCACCAATTGATCCACACCCTCATGCTAGCACCACCCACCAACGACCATTGATGAGTGGCGAGATACCCCTACACTCAACCATATGAATACGAGCGTAGCATGCGCGATCCGGTTGAACTCTGTAGACTAAGTGCCTACACGCCCCATGGAACACTTAGGGTTAATCATTCGTTGTCTTCCCAGACTTACTTGTAGTTGTCACGGTGTATGGTTAAGTAAGTCCAAGGTATATGATTTTTATGATTTTTATGTTTTATCTCCTATGCTATTGAGGTGAAGGGTTGAAGAAACTAACTAACTCTAACTAATGAACTAAGTCTAAATTAACTTAGCGTCAACATCCGTTCCCACTTACCGTACACACCTTGAACCGATGCAACCGTGGCTACCAAACACTAATCGTTGTTGGGATCACCATGCGTAACGCACATGCTCGAAGTGGTCATACTGAGGCACTTAACTAGGAGGAAAGGGTTGAGAGAATCTAATCTAGCCTAAGTGCGATGAGCATCCATTCCTTGATTATCCGTACACATCCTTAAATGCTTGTAATCAAGTCGTACTCATTCCGCATTACTAGGAGATAAGGGTGAGAGAGAAAACAATAAATAACATTAAATAAAATCCTATTCCATGCACTGCAAGGTTTATCCAAGAAGTTCGTCTTTATTGTCGTACACAACTTGTGTTCAGGTACAATGTTGCTTGAATAAAGATCCGTTCACTTTAGGACTCCTACTGTGGGCACCTGGAAAATATTCTATCTCTGGAGTGATCAATCTGCCAAAGTTTCCCTACTTCTAGCCTAGGATGAAGAAACAAGGGAGAGCCGCCTCTTATTTATAGATATGATGGCGCACCGCGATATTGCGATATCGCGTACACAATATCTCATGGGATGCGATATCACGACGGCTGCAATATTGCGTACACAATATCGCATCTCATCAACCGTCACAAGCGTCATCACGAAAGCATATACACAATCTACCAAGCTTAAGCCAACATAACTCATAAACACAACACACCAAAACAAACATAACCACACATATCCACCCCTAACAGTTACAGTCATTTCATGAAAACAGTACCACGATGCAACAGAACAACATGAAGACCACGATATGACAAAACAATACCATATTCCTTAAAAGACATGTGCTTCCATACAATTGACCACTAGAATAACCTTCAAAATGAGATATGCCCAAAGAGAAAACTAATCTCGTGATTAGAAAGTACTTCCCAAAACAATCCCAACAACACTAACTGTACCTAAATCAGACTCTTGGAAGCAAAGTTATGCACGTTCAAAGTTTGATTAATAACTAGTATTTAAATAATATTTAATTACCACCCCGAAGGATTAGAACTTCCAAAAATGCTCGCATCCCAATAGGCCCCGAAAATTGAATATTCCTATCATACCAATCTCATCAACATCACATATCATATTCCATAAGTCCACATCATACCATACATCCTATATATATTAATAAATAATTTATAAAACCAAAATCATACAATTTTGAAAAATATGCAAAATAACATGCCTAAGCTTAGACTTTGAGCCATCTACCCCAGATGCCCCCATCACATGATCATATACACTAATCCAACACAAAAATACAGGGAAAAGGTAAAGACAACCCACCAATTAAAATTGTTGGGGGCAGAAAAGCTGAAACAACTAAAAAATCCTTTAAAAATTGGCAACACTCTGTTTCGCTCTCAACAAGTTCTGCACCTACGTAGATATGATCGTAGTAATCCCAAATCCAGGTTCAAAGCAAGCAAAAACCATCTAGAAAGCTTAGAATTTATAAAAATGTGGAATAGAATAAGAAAGAAGAAAGAAAACAGGCTCTTGTGCATTTCTATTTTTGCAAAAACAAAAGAAATAGAGAAAACTTGAGCATGTTGCAAAGTGGCGATGCAAAAGGGTGATGGGTCTCTTATGTTAAAAATAAAAAAACAAGGTTTATGCCAACGTTACTTTTATGCTTATGTTATCATAAAACAAAAATACAAAAGGGAGGTAGCACATGTCCCATGCAACCTAACGTGGCTTTTACTTTTCTTTTCTTTTTCTTTTTTCATTTGAATTATTTTTTTTAAGAAATGATTTTCATAAGTTATTTTTATTTTTCATCTCTGCAATTAATACTGTAAACTTTAATCATGTGTAACAAACACACTGGGACTCCAAATCAAAATCCATTTGAACCTACGAGATTCTGATCATATGCTTTACACATTCACATGCCAAAACCACACCCAAACATCATGCAACATAGTGTTATAATACAAATTCCTACATAATAAAATCACACATAGAGCATAAAAACATACTAGATAAGTGCTCTTGTACCCCAATCTAACACCCCTGCTAGCAACATCACCTGTCTAACACATCACACAGGGCTAGTGTACATAATCATGTTAGTTAAACATGTAAAGACAGCATAATCGTAACATAAAAACGAAGCCTCATAACATATAAAATACATTAACTTGTCCCTAAAAACCCACTAGGACTCCACATGTAATGTATAACTCATAAGCGGATGACCATACCTGTTGTCTCTAGATGGGATGTAACACTCTTCCCTCTTTGAGAATCTTCCTCCTAGAAGATCTCAAGATGAGATGTGCACATCTTAGTCTCCACCTCCCAAGTAGCCTTCGAAGCTCCATGTCTACTCCATAAAATTTTGACCATAGGGACAACTTTACTACGTAGCTGTTACACCATATGGTCAATAATCTTTCCTAGTTGCTCAACATAACTAACATCATACTATAGTTGTATTCCTGAATGGTTAATCACATGATGTTCATCAAGCACATAACGTCACATGATGTTCATCAGGCACATAACGTCGTAGCATATATACATGAAATACATCATGGACATGTGCCAAATGAAGAGGTAATGCTATCTGATAGGCCACTTTCCCAATCCATTGTAACACCTGAAATGAACCAATGTATCTAGGAGCCAATTTTCCTTTTTGGCCAAATCAAGTAAGGCCTTTCAAAGGAGAAACACGAAGAAATGCATGATCTCCAACTACAAACTCTAATGGCCTTCGACACTAATTAGCATATATTGCCTACCTACCTTGCGTAGCTCTCAATCTATCTTGGGTCTCCCGAATCTGCTCTATAGTTTGCCTCACCAAATCTATGCTCACCTACTCATGATCTTCTATGGTATCCCAACATAATGGTGTTCTACATGGCCTACCATATAAAATCTCATATGGTGTTGCTTGCAAACTCTCCTGGTAACTATTGTTATATGCATATTCAACTAATGGTAACATCCAATCCCAACCTTCTCTATACTACAAAGCACAGGCTCTCAACATGTCTTCTAGAATTTGATTCACTCATTTAGTTTGACCATCAGTTTGTGGATGATATGCCGAACTTATATTCAGCTTTATACCCATCTCCTTCTAAAATGCCTGCCAAACATGTGACATGAATCGAGCATTTCTATCACTAATAATTCTTCATGGCACACCATGCAACTACACTATCTCTACAAGAAAGAGATGTGCAGTTTCTACTGCACTTACTAATGATCATGTGGCAAGGAAATGGGCAAACTTTGTTAACAAATCAACAACTACTAATATAGCATCATGGCCACTACGAGCTCACAGAAATCCAACAATGAAATCCATACCAATGGCATCCCATTTCCACTGAGGAATTTCATGGGAATGCAAGTATCCCCTAGGTCTCTAATGCTCTATCTTCACTTGCTAGCAAATTAAATATTATGTGGATTCACCATTGGCATTCCCTCTATCCTTAATTGAGATCTCTTTGCCTCATCTAATTCTATGTCATTCTATTTTGTAAAAAGCTAGTTTGTGCGAACATTTGGTTGTGCCCCAACTTGGGGTACCTCCTCTAATACTAGTTTATTTCTAAGGTGTTTACCGAGTGTCATTCACGATGCTCTCAGTTTTCCCCTTCCCTTAACCCTATGACTTATTCAAGTTGTTGTAATTGATGCACCTTTAATTTCAATAAAACTTCTTTTCGGGGTCCGACACCCCCCCATACTAGGCCGCCAATACATTCACCGTAAATTCTGGTACATTTTCTAACTACCTGGATGCATTTAGTATCTACCCATGTGAGCGTCATCCATCACCTAAATTCAAAGAGCTTCTGAAACACATACTCGACCATCCCTTATTAATATTCCATGACTATCCACAGAGAGCGGTCCATTATAGGTAATCTGTTGCCTCAATGCTTGACACCAAGGATCATGTCGTTGTTGCTCTTGTATTTGCTCTTGCAAATATGATTGGATTGTTAAGTTATTAAGCTTACTTGCCATCCTACTCAATGCATCTACTACTTTGTTAGTCTTGCCATGCCTGTATTTAATAGTGAAATCAAATTCAACAAGCAACTCCACCCATTTACATTATCGCAAGTTTAACTATGGCTAACTCATAAGATATTGGAGGCTCTTATGGTCAATCTAAATAGTAAATTACTCCCCATATAGATAATGCTACCAAATCTTCAATGAAAAGATCATAGCACCCAATTCTAGATCATGCACGGGATATTTAGTTTCATGTGGCCTCAATTGACGGGATGCATAATTCACAACCTATTCATCCTACATCAACACACAACCAAATCCATCCCCTAAAGCATCTATACTAACATCATATGGATGTCCTATTGTAGGAGAGACTAGCATAGGAGTAGTCACCAATCTATGCTTCAACTCCTCAAATGTAGCCTGACAAGCTAGGCCCCAAGTAAAGTTAGCCTCTTTTCTCAACAATCGGGTCAAAAGAGATGCTATGTGAGAGAAATGTTTCACAAACCCCCAGTAATATCCTGCTAACCCCAAGAAGTTTCACACCTCCCCAACTAATTATGGCCTAGGTCAATCATGAACAAATGCAATCTTTGTAAGATTCACAAAGATACTAACTCCTGACACCACATGTCCTAAGAACTGAATCTCTGATTGCCAAAATGAACACTTGGACGGTTGAGCATATAGTTGGTACTCCCTCAAAGTCTGTAAAACCATCCACAAGTGCTCTACATGCAATTGCTCATTAGGAGAATATACTAAGATATCATCAATGAACATAATCACAAACTAATCTAGGAATGGATGCATCACACTATTCATGAGGTGCATGAAAACTGCTAGTGCATTTGTCAACCCAAAGGGTAGCACCAAAAACTCATAGTGGCCATATCATGTTATGAATGTTTTTTTTAATACATCCTACTCATGAACTCGCACTTGATGATACCCAGACTTGAGATAAATCTTTGAGAATACATGAGCTCCCCGAAGTTGATCCAACAAGTCATCAATGCATGGCAAAGGATATCTATTTTTCATAGTCACTTGGTTTAACTACATGTAATCTATGCATAACTATAAACCCCCATCCTTCTTTTTAACAAATAGCACATGTGCACCCCATGGTGATACATTGGGGCAAGTAAGGCCTTTATCCAACAATTCATGTGGTTGAATCTTTAACTCTGCTAGCTCTATAGGAGACATCCTGCGTGGAGCCTTTGAAATAGGCTCTGTACCAGGTTTAACTTTGATCTCAAACTCAATCTCTTGCCTTGGCAACAAATCCAATAATTCAAATTAGAATACATCAGGGAATTCATGAACCACAAGAATTTACTCTATCTCCACCAGATTGGTTTTATAGATTGTAGCCACAAAGCATGCCCTTTTTGAAGCATCCTACAGTACATCCAAGAGGAGACCAAATCTAGGTGCATAGTTCTTGGATGAGTTTGTACCTCAATCGAAGCACCATCAACTAATTATAATCGTAGGAGCTTTTGCCAATAGTCCAAACTAGCATTGAATTGTGACAACCAATCCATCCCTAAAATAACATCATATATTCCAAGATCCATAACATGTAAATCTCTAACCCACTGCACATCTTCCAATTCTACTGGCACACCTATACACACCTAATCAACTCAAGTTTCATGACCCCCAGCAGAAGATACTATCAACTCAAGAGAAAGATAATGACATATAAGAGATACATGATGTGCAACCATTGAATCTATGAAAGAATGGCTAACACCAAGATTAAATAACATTAGCACAACAAAGCCCAAAATCATACCTTTTGTCTCCATCATTGTGTTTGGCTGCACATCCAAAGGTTGGTCTGTTAAGGCATACATCCATCCTCAAGTCCTCTAGTCTCCTCCTTCAAGCTAAGTAACTTGTGCTCCCTGTCCACCTTGAACTAGAGGTTGCTATCCTCGACCTCTACCTCCTCCACTACTACCTACCTGCTTTGGGCACTCTCAAGTCCAATGCCTTGGCTGCCCACATGCAAAACAATTCTGGCAATCCCTCTATAGATGACCAGGCTACCCACATCTATAAAAAATAATAGCTCCACAACCAGCTCCAATAGTAGGACAATGAGTGAGTGTTAGATGCTCTCCTCCATGGCCATGAGCTTGCTTAGAGGGGCCAAGCCTCTTTGCAAATGTTGGTCCTTTCTTTCACCCCTGTCACCTTTCTCTATGCACTATATCCTCCCACTAACTCCTCTCTAAATCCATGGCTACTGCTCTAGCTTCATCATAGGAAGTCAATCTGAGAGGTAATAGGTGATCCTTCAAAGATGGTCTGAAACCTTGAACAAACCTATTTTCCCACGCTTGAGCATATGTCTGCATCTAGGATACATAACTACTCAGCTTAGAGAAACAAGCATCATACTCTACCACAGACCAACTACCCTAATACAAATGATAGAACTCGTCATCCTTAGCCTATGCTTATTGGGTAGACACATAACAACCTCTAAAAGATGTTAGAAAATCATCCCATGCCACCTCTTGACTAGTCCATCCCTTGGCCTGCTCGTTAGTTGTCCACCACCACCAAGCAGTACCAACCAATTGATAAACTACCAAGCGAGTCTGTTGAATTGATGAATAGCCCATCAAATCAAAAGCCTTTTGCAATTCCTCCAACCATTCTGTAGCCACAATGTGTTCCTCAATGCCATCAAATTTCAGAGCTCACAATTTCCAAAACTACTCCACTAGTTCCCTATTGATAGGCTACTTGTTTGATTCTCTTGAGCCTCCACTACTACTACGACTTCCCTGATCGTAGGAATAGGAGCATCACTAGTTGCAACATGTTGCTGCAAGATCTATAACAATTGTTGTATAAGCTCCAATTGCCTATTTGCAGGATGACTACTAGATGTTTAAGGAGGCTACTCCTATCCATCTTTAGGCCCTTCTAGTTTGCGAGCCCCACCAACATCATGACCACATCTACTATATATCTCTGTAACCTAAAATTACACAAATGGGTGAGTACCCTCACCATCATACAACATCAGAGTAAACTAGCTCTGATACCACAATGTAACACCCCATCCAAACAACGGCAAGGTGATGCCTAGGATCAAGTAATTGTAGAATGGAAGCATGATAACAAAAACTAATAATGTGCAGAATACATAATATCCAGGAAGGTCAAACGGTACAGAAATTTCCTACCACACCAAAAACTAAACATAACTATCACTTTATCAAAATGCATGTATCTACATAAATAAAACTATGCACTACTCTGCTAAAATACAAAAACACATAAACCTCATCATCATATATAGAAGAGTGCAGAGAGTTTCACACAAGGATATCTAGTCCACACTACTGTACATGAAAATATATAGTAACTAAGCACTGAAGGATTTTCCCTCCTCTACTCTCTCTCTCCATGATTTTCTAGGCTCTTGCACCTTTCACTTATAATTAAATCAAGTCAGTACACAACTAAGTGGGAAGCCTTTACACTTCCGCTACTAGATGATCAACAAATGCTACACTAGAGGAGAGGAGTGGGGTACAAGGCAACCTGCAACTGATGTTAGTCTTATGCATGCTCAAAAAAATACACACCATATCACCCATAAAGCTAACATACAATCATAGACAAAGCCATAGTCCAACATCATCTATCATGCTCATGTCATCATCCCCATGATATACCATGAATAATCTATGATCCATGCAATCATAATCCAGACAAAACACCTATTCTCAATGATATGACTCACAAACCAATACTATCACATACATAGCCCACATGGTTGCTAGCATATCCACACTCAATTTAGCATGTGAAATGTTTCCATGAGTACTCATAACAACCATTGCCTATAGGTCTTTTATTAGTCTTTTATTTATCCAATCGGTGCTAGGGTCCATTAACCCTGTGACCCACAACCACTAGCCCTCTAGAGGACTAGCAATAGGGATGAACACACCTATGCCATGGACCAGCTATAGGGACGAACACACCTATGCTCTCCCACCCTCAAGATGAGGCCTGAGATAGGAGCCTCACTGATGCATCATAGTGGGGGTCAATCCATACCACCTCTAGGGTGCCTCATCACCAACTAGTCCACACCCTCATGCTAGCACCACCCATCAATGATCGTCACAAGTGTCATCACGAAAACATATACACAATCTAGCTAGCTTAAGCCAACATAGCTCATAAGCACAACACACCAAAACAAACATAACTACACATATCCACCCCTAACAATTATAGTCATTTCATGAAAACAGTACCACGATGCAACAAAACAATATGAAGACTACAATATGACAAAAAAATATCATATTCCTAAAAAGACATGTGCCTCCATACAATTGACCACTAGAAAAACCTTCAAAATGATATATGCCCAAAGAGAAAATTAATCCCATGATTAGAAAGTACTTCCCAAAGCAATCCCAACGACACTAATTTTACCTAAATCAAACTCCTAAGAGCAAAGTTATGCACATTCAAAGTTTGATTAATAACTAATATTTAAATAATATTTAGTTACCACCTCGAAGGATTGGAACTTCCAAAAACTCTCACACCCCAATAGGCCCCGAAAATAGAATATTCCTGTCATACCAATCTCATCAACATCACATATCATATTCCACAAGTCCACATCATACCATACATCTTATATATATTAATAAACAATTAGTAAAACCAAAATCGTACAATTTTGGGAAATATGCAAAATAACATGCCCAAGCTCAAACTTTGAGTCATTGACCCCACATGCCCCCATCGCATGATCATATACACTAATCTAACACAAAAATACATGGAAAAGGTAAAGACAACTCACCAATTAAAATTTTTAGGGCAAAAAGGTCGAAACAACTAGAAAATCTTCAAAAATTTGGTGGGACTCCATTTCACTCCCAACAAGTTGTGCACCTACATAGATATGACCATAGCAATTCCAAATCCAAGTTCAGAGCAAGCAAAAATAGTCCAGAGAGCTTAGAATTCAAAAAAATGTGAAATAGAATAAGAAAGAAGAAAGAAAATAGACTTCTATGTGTTTCTATTTCTGCAAAAACAAAAGAACTAGAGAAAACCCAAGCGTGTTGCGAAGTGGCGGTGCAAAAGGTGATGGATCTCTTATGTTAAAAATAAAAAAACAAGATTTATGCCAACGTTACTTTTATGCTTATGTTATCATAAAACAAAAATACAAAGCTAAAGTAGCGCACATCACATGTAACCTAACGTGACTTTTACTTTTCTCCTTTTTTTTTCATTTGAATTATTTATTATTTTTTTAAGGAACAATTTTCATAAGTTATTTTTATTTTTCTCCTCCACAACTAATATTGTAAACTTTAATCATGTGTAACAAACACACTAATACTCCAAATCAAAATATGTTTGAACTTACAAGATCCTTATCATAGGCTCTACACATTCACATGTCAAAACCACACCTGAACATCACACAACATAGTGCTATAGTACAAATGCCTACATACCAAAATCACACAGAACATAAAAACATACCAAATAGGTGCTCTTGTACCCTAATCTAACACCCTTGCCAATAACATCACCTATCTAACACATCACACAAGGCTAGTGTACATAATCACATTAGTTAAACATGTAAAGACAACATAATTGTAACATAAAAATGAAACCTCATAACATATAAAATACATTAACTCATCCCTGAAAACCCACTAGGACTCCACATGTAATGTATAACTCATAACCAGATGACCATACCTACTGTCTCTAGATGGGATGTAACAATTTGTAGGTAAATTTTACCAATGTTGTGGTTGAACTCTAATCATTTTAGCCTTATACCAATTATATAGGTTCATGATATGAATTCTTTTCTCTATTAAAAGTCAAATAAAAGTTAATACCCTTATCTTGGATGTCTTTCTTTTTACTTGTAAATCAAGTTTATTTAGGTTTACCTCTTTGTTGGTTATCCTCAATTTTAAATTAAGGAAACATTCTTTACTTTGGTTTTAAAATATAATATCATGCTCTAAAAAAGTGACTGGTTTAATGGGTTGTAAATAATTTAAGAACTAGTTAATACCAATCTTAAGGCCCTACTCTGTGTTGTTCAACCTTCCTAAAATAATGACCCTTTGTAAGGTAAGTTTCATACATAGACTTTGGTTGATAACATTTCAGTTAAATATAATTAGCAATAAAGTAGCAACCAAACCTTGAAAATTATACAACAGGATAATATTTTAAAGTTACCTATATTTGAAATAAAGTGCAAGGAGCCACATACTAGCATCTAATTTCATAAGCTTTACAATAAGAAGCTTGGACACAAATTTATAAAATGCAACACACTTAAAAATTTTAAAATGCATTATTAGAATAAAGTACAAAAACTTTGGAAGGAACAAAATCATGGAATTATTGAATGAACTAACAGACAATTAGATAGAGCCATACAAGATAGTGATCGGAAATAAAATGTTCAAAAAAATGTGGTATATAATAAGATTTTGATTATTTGAGCTTTAAACAAACTTGACATTGTTTCTGGTTTTGCAACATTTGCACCAGGCACTTATTTTGGGGAATTTTCTTGCAGCTTCCAAAGTCCTAAACCATGAAGCAAATGGCAAAAGAACAATGTCTGCAAGTCCAAATTCTTGGCCATTAAATTACAGACTATTATTTTGGGCCGAAACACCATCTAGAATGTTGAGGGATTTCACTCATGTTGTCTTGCCCTTTTCATATGATTTCCCCTTGGCTTGCATGATCAAAGCAATGCCCTCATCAAACATCCACATAAATGCATCAGCAAAAAGAACCAATATTCAAAACACTTAAAAAGCATGGTTAAACTATACATAGACATGCCATGGCCATGTAAGGGTCTATGGCACCAATGATTATAACGCATGTGGATCAAGGGTCAACTAGGGTGCTTTAATACTCTTGTCGAGATTAAAAAGGAGTCCACTTGATGAGACGCGATATGGCGGCCGTCGCGATATCACATCCCCTGCGATATCGTGTACGCGATATCGCTGTCCGCCGCCAAATCTATAAATAAGAGGCAGCACTCCCCTCATTTGACATCCTAGGCTAGAAGTAGCGAAGCTCTGGTAGATTGATCACCCCAGAGATAGAATATTTTCCATGTGCCCGCAGTAGGAGTCCCCCAAGTGAACGGTTCTTTATTCGAGCAGCTTTGTACCTGAACACAAGTTGTGTACGGCAATAAAGACGAGCTTTGTGGATAAACCTTGTAGTATATGGATAGGTTTATTTAATGTTATTTACTGCTTTCCTAGTAGCGCGGCATGAGTACGACTTGGTTACAAGCATTGACAAATGTGTACGG
>MNCI01032049.1:323147-354986 GCA_015680685.1 Gnetum montanum | reverse complement strand
CCACTGACATTCCTATTTGGAACATTAGTTAACTTCTTTTCCTTAACATTTTGCAATTGTTTTTCTTTTGTTCATTTCCATCTTGACATCTCTTTTATCGATTTCCTAGTTGTCTATTTTTATCTCTCTACCTTACTCCTTTTCTTTCTCCATTCTTTCGCTACCGAAGGTTCACGATTAGTCATGGGGATACAGGACCTGATTTTTCGAGATTTTTCGATTTTTCTCCTAAGCCCCGAATTTTTTTCGTTTCTCTTCCTTACCCCTACGCCTTCGGTAGTCATCATCTACATCTTCCCAGGTCCATATCAGCCATACCACAACCTAGCCAAGGGATGTACACTGAAGCAAGGTATTAATTACTTAATGATTCAATTACCCTTGCTAATATATGATTGTGTTGTGTGTGCAGAGGGCAATCATACAACAATGGAATGGATCTGGAGTAAACACTTGGAATGGAGCAACGCTAAAGCAGCTATGCAAGGAGCAAGATTGATGATGCGCTTATGGATGGACAACGAAGGCGCAATCTTGGCATTGGCAACAACGACACTTTTTTCTATCTCTCTCTTTCTCTCTCAATTGCCAACAAAGGCCTGATGTCATTGTAATAAGGTGTTCAACCTTGTTGTCATGAACACCAATTTTGTCAAGTCTTGTAATAATGATCCGTTCACATGTCATCCCATTAGTTCCATTCCCCTCAATAATTCCATACCTTCTTGATATTATTGTAAGGAACTCGAGGATGAGTTTTCATTCAGTCATGGGGGTATGATGAGATGCGATATGCACAAGCCGCAATATCATGTACGCGATATCGCGACCACCGCGATATCGCGTCGTCCCTTGCAATATCGCGTATATCGCGGTCCGTCACCAAATCTATAAATAAGAGGTGGCACTCCCCTCATTTGACATCCTAGGCTAGAAGTAGCGAAGCTCTAGCGGATTGATCACCCCAAAGATAGAATATTTTCCATGTGCCCGCAGTAGGAGTCCCCCAAGTGAACGGTTCTTTATTCGAGCAGCTTTGTACCTGAACGCAAGTTGTGTACGACAATAAAGACGAGCTTTGTGGATAAACCTTGCAGTACATGGATAGGTTTATTTAATGTTATTTACTGCTTTCCTAGCAGCGCGACATGAGTACAACTTGGTTACGAGCATTGACGAATGTGTACAGCTAGCCAAGGAATCGGCTACTCATCATGATTAGATTCTCTCACCCTTATCTCCTAAAACGTGGGACAAGTACGACTTGATTACAGGCATCTACGGATGTGTATGACTAGTCAAGGAATCAGCTGCTTGTCACACTTAGGCTAGTTAGGTGCCTCAGTACGACCACTTCGAGCACGTGCGTTACGTGTGGTAATCCGAGTAACGATTAGCGTTTGGTAGCCACAGTTGCATAGTTCAGGGTGTGTACGGCAAGTGGGAATGGATGCTGACGCTAGGACTTAGCGCTCTAGTTAGAGTTAGTTTTTGTCTCTCAACCCTTCACCCCTTAGCATAGGAGATAAACCAGAAAAGACCAAAAAAATCATATAGACTTAACCATACACCGTGCAACAACAAGTCTGGGAAGACGACGATTAATTAACCCCAAGTGTTCCTTGCGGCATTTAGGCATTTAGTCTGCGGAGTTCGACCGGATCGCGCGTGCTACGCTCTTTTCGTATGGTTGAGTGTAGGGGTACCTCGCCACTCATCACCACCTATGCAACTCATTGTGATATACAATGCTTGCACTTATAATTTCAAGATTGTTCTACTCCCAAATATCTGTATGTATTCACAATTTCAAATGTTTTATAATTAATTGGAAATTGTAATCTCTCTTATTAGTTTCGCAAATTAGCACTTTTGTTTTGTTAACATTCACCTTCAATTTTGTGCATTTAAAGAATTTTTTTAGTTGATGCGGTAATGATTTTAACTCTATTTTTCAATTTGGAACTAGTGTTGCATCATCAGTAAAGATTAAAGTTGCATCCATGACTAATCCACCTTAATGTCATGATTTGACTGACATTGACATCGATACTGATATTTTATAATGTTCGTGTGGATCCAAAGGTTGTGTTAGATGAATGAACTTGTTCAAAATATATTAGTAGTAATAAATCCTGAGTCTAATAAATGTGTCTAATATTCATGCAACTTGAACACATCTTCTATATAATTCCCTAGAACTAACATTAGTAGTTTGAATAGCTCATACAAAGACTAACTTGAGGTTTATCATTTTCTTCTGAAGAAATAGATTTCAAAAACAAGTGCGAGGATTTAGGACTCTAGGTTTGAAAGATCAAGAAATAACTTTTTCAAACTATCATCTATCCTACTATATTTTATGGATATGTTATTTGGGGACTTGGACTCAGTGCTAAAATTTGGAAAGATATTGAATAAGTACAAAGAGTTTTTCTTCTCGATGAGTTAAAGGTGAAGATGCAAACATACTATTAAATGTTTATTATTTGAATGTGATTTATTACCTTTAGAAGTAAAAGCCTTATGCAAATTCATTGCACATACTCATAACTTGAATGTCTCAAGATAAGACAAATTCTCCAAAGCAATTCTTGAGGATTCACAAGACCATAGTTAGTATTTTCAGGGAATGCAATGATTTTTCGGGAGGAAGCATAACAAAATCCTAAACATATTCACCAGTTAATTAAGCAAAAGGTTTTAACACAAGTGTGGTCTCATGTAAAAGACAAAAAACAATTTTATTTACATCACATTTGATCTAATAAATTAGATGTAGAAACTCACTATCTCTTAGTTGCTATTCCAATCAAGTATCAACGTGTCATTAATAGGCTTCACTTAAGTTCACATCATCTTAGAATTGAAAAGGGGAGATGGATTCAACTCCCTCAAGAAGAATGCACTTGTAGGTTATGCATGTGTCTCGTTTTGTGTTGCAAGTACTTAGTTGATACAATGTTACAATGTTATAGCTACATGAGTTCTTTTTCACCATTGGCTTATATGAAAAGCTAAAGAGCAAAAAATTAATATGATTTGTTTTTGTTGCCCTTTAATGCATGATCAATTAGTTTGTCTTTATTTTTAGTAAAAATATAATATTTCCCCAATACATCGTGCAGGGGTCTTCAGTTTCAGTTTCAAAAAAAATGCTCCTGGGTAAGCATCAGATGCTTTCAAAATGGTTTCATGACCAAGATGATGCAGAGATGAATTTATACTTTATTTATAGCGTTGCCGTGGACTAAAAGGCATCTGATCCGGTAATAATTTGTCTCAGTGGGTTATTGTATGTAATTGCTTTGTATTTTCTTAAAGACTTACCAAACCTGCAACAAGTACAATTACTTGCTGTACCCATGTTTGGTTAGCCAAACGGACAGGGATTTGTTTCTGAAATATCTATGGAATAATATATTAACGATTTACGATGGCAGGATGGCTAACTCAGGTATATAACAGAGTAATGACCAGCACACCAACATTCTCAGTAACTGCGAATTTAGATTTACAGATATTGCATGATTTTTGGGAAAAATAAATAAATATACAAACAATCATGCGGTTAAACCAACGTCCTACTCCAGTTAGGCAGCAACCGTGACCTGCTCTGCTGAAAGTTCAGGCGCTTTGGAATCCTCAATTCCACTGTGACGCTCCAGAGCCGTAAAAGGTAAAACAGGAAACCGAGGGATCCATTCATGCTGGACGTTCCTTAAAGTCTGCAACATCAAAAATTAAAAAACCAGCAAAACGCGAGAATTATCAGAAATTTACAATGAGGAATATAATTACCCATTCCATCGAAGGTTTTAAAGTCAGTTACAGTACTAATGAGAAATCATGTGCATGTCTCATCACCTTGGCCAGATTCAGCGCAAAGCATACGTGAAGTCCAATCAGCTTAGGAACCATGCATTCAGCATTATTATTATTTCCTCTGACTGGATTATGTCAGTTTGTGAGTTGCCAGACCCGCAGCACGCAGCCTTATCCTGCCGCTGTTTTTTTCCGCTGGCTTTATTTCGCATACGCTTGTTCGATATATAGGAATAGCCCTGATACTTCTTTTTGACAAAGGAACGAGGGAATTTGTCTTGACTATTTAAAGGCGATACGAAGATTTAAAAAACGGGAAAAAAATCGTTGGCGTTGAATAACAATTCTAAATGCGAGAAAGCGATGCGTGTCCGCTGCAATGGTTAAAGTTGGAATTTAAGCACGATCCGTGGGATCAGTGCAGCATCAGAATAGTTTTCATGGCTGCCGTCCAGGGCCGGACTGTTCTGGTTCAGAATCCCCCATCAATCGTCCCTGGTTGTTTTTAAATTAATGAGTCGCGTGCGCTGCGGTTAAACCGCGACAATAATGTCGCGGTTCAGAAGCGTCTACACGAAAACCCGAAATCTTCAACTGCTTGATGTGATAACGTATGCGCCGCAGGCGAATTCGCCGGAATTCAGGGAGAGGAGAAAACAAGCTTTGCGCTATCTATCGTTCATGGAAACGAAAGTGTACTTACAGTGCGGAATTTTACAGAGAACTCAATTTTCCCTTCCGGGTCTCGAGATTTGGAAAGTTTTGGGACTGCTCTGCAATCGCTTGAATCTACAACTCAATGCTAAGCAAGGGAAAAGTTTAACAATTGAGATAAGGAAGATTCAGCTAAATAGAGAGATCATCGTCCGAGACGGCGTCGGCCTCGGCCTCTTCCTCGTCATCGTCGCAGGATTCTACGCCGAGGGCGGCATGGCCGTGGCCGAAGGCGCGGATGTGGTCTTTGAGAGAGCGCTTGTGTTTGAAATCGGAGCCGCAGGTGCAGAACCAGAGCTTGCCGCAGTTTTTCTCGTGGGTGCGCCAGTCGCCGCGCACGGCGAAGGCCTTGGAGCACTTGCGGCAGGCAAAGGGCTTGGAGCCGTGCTTGCGTTTGTAGTGCGTCTGAAGCGTGCGGAAGTCCTTCAGCGGCTTCGAACGCGGGTGCTCAATGTTGTTGCGGCACCCCGGCGCACAGCAGTAGCACGGCAGCCGCAGGATCGCCGACGGCTTCGTCCCCCGCAGCGAATCCGGCCCCTTGCGGTACTGCGAGCCGTGTCCCCACATATGCATCTGCACAGCACACCCAAAAAGCCAGCAAACAAGCAAGCCAGCGCGTGAGCGTTTTACCTATCAATCAAACAATCTTAAAAAATGCGACAACATTCTCGCCCATGGATCATGGATGCACTCCTTCCCTCCCGCACCTGCATGTTGTTATAACGGTTGAAGGTTTTGTTGCAGACGGAACACGAAAACTGCGTGGGTCCAACAAGGATCTGCGCCGGCGTCGGAATCCAGTACTGACCCTCGGGCAAGCGCTCCGAAACCGCCATAGCGCTTCCAGCGCTCTCGTACTCGCGCGGTGGCGGTCCGATGTGCAGCGCCACCGTAACGTTGTCGTCCGAGTCGTCCTCGGACGGCTGGCTCACGCTCGAGTTGCCGCACTTGGCCGGAGACTCGGCTTGTCCGGGCGGACGCAGACTCAAGAACAGCACTTCGTCCTCGTTCTCCTCCTCGTCGGAAAACCGCCGCAAGGCCGGAGCCGGCTTTCTCGAAACGCTTGCCGCGTCGGGCACCGGAACCACGGGAACCGGGGCCGAAACAGGGAGAGGGAGAGGCAGAGGCAGAGGCAGAGGCACCGGCATGGGCATGGACACGGGCACACCGGCCGGCAGGTGGCGGTTGCCGGCCCACTCGACGAACGGCATGGGCAACGGCAGGCGGTGATCCCAGACCGCCGCGGAGGCGCGCGCTGTTTGATGGCTCTGCATCATCTCCATTATCGCATGAAATGAACTGAGCCGAGCTGAACGGACCTGAACTCTCTCCTGCGTTTCTACCGCAGGCGAGTTACGGCATGACAAGATACAGCGGGAGAGGATGAGAGGGAGGGAGGGAGAGAGCGGATAAAAAGCGCAACAAAAATCCAAAGGCGATATAAAGGGATCGTTGGTGGGGGGGAGGGGTGGGTGGATGGATGGGTAGGAGGCAGCGAGTAGATGGAACCGACGGTGCCAATGTGGGACTCAAAGGGAAATGGCGAATTGACGATGAGAGGAGGCGAGGGGGCACTCGCACCCCTCCCGGGTTATATTTTAAATAGGGAGCGGGGGACGGAGAGAGAAGAAAGGAGAAGAAGAAGAAGAAGCACACTCGATTAACGCGTCGTCTGGGGACAAAGCCTCTGCCGCTGCAGACACGGCCCGCCCAGGGACTCTCATACGTCCGAAGACGTGTCAGCAGCAGGCCTTGACGAAGACCCTTGTCTGCCAGACTGCCAGTCACGGTCCAGCCCAACATGAGTATGCGGATTGCGGGAGTGGAACTAACACACACAAAACGGCCTCGATAAAAAGCGCACTACCCTACAGTGGCATGTCCAATGTCCCAATTCGCATTCACACTCCATCCCTCCAACTCCCGGCTACCATGCCACGCCACGCAAACAGCGTGGAAACACCAACAATGTTTATTTAATATCTCTGCATATATTGTACCGGGGCAGCGAAACAGCGCGGCGCCCATATTCCCCATTCCCATGCGCCCCCTGACCGGATTTTAGCACGCGGATGCGTGCAGGGCGTGTCGAGGGACAAGAGCGGCGCCGCGGACCGGCTGTGGGTTTTAAATGATGTTTACTAATTGGGTTTATCTGTTAGTAATGGAATTGGACGGGACGGGCTCCCTTTCCCGCAGGTGCGTTTGCTGTATCACGGCACGCAGCCAGCGGCGTGTGCGGCCCACTGCGCGACGGTCCACGTGCAGCAGAGGAAGTAGGGCAGGGGACACTGCGACAGCTGAACAGCGGTGAGACAAGAAAAAAAATGAGCGTACCCTCAAATCATCCAAATCATGGCTCATTAGCCAGACATGGGCGTGATTAGTGATGAGTAATGAGTGCCTGTTATTCCCCGGCGGACAATGGACGATGGACGATGGACAATGCCCACAGGCCACAGCCACGGCTCGACACAGTTTTCACGGGCGGGACCTCAGTGGCCGACACTGCTCCGGCAACGCCCCGACAAAAGTGGACGTACGTGGGCCCAACCCAACCCAAAAAGTTATTCCATTCCATTCCATTCCACTCCAATTCCGCCCGGCCTTGAATTGAATTGAATTGAATTTAACTTAATTTAATTTTCGGCCGCCTTCCATGGCCGCCCGTCGCTGTCGGCTGTTCCACAATAAGAAGTAAAAAACTTCTTGTAAACGCTACGGTAAAGTTTCCAAGCAGAATTGGTACAGGGGTATTAGAAATTTCGATCTGGCTCCACCAAGTTGATTTTGTTATTGCACTCCATTTTCTGTATTTTAAATTGCGGCAAAGGCTTGTTTTTCAATGCCGACCATTTTAAAAATTTTAACCAGCACTGCAAGGGTCTCTCAGCGCACGGATACCGCGTATAATTTATTCAACCATCGGTTATATGTTCTAGTTGAGTTAGGTGCTGCTAATCGTTGGCTTGTTCGTGTAGCGGTCGGAGTTTGGCAGGAAAAGGTTCAATTGGACTAGGCAACGATGCTCTATCAAAGGAGTAAAAATTCAAATGAGTGAATACTACCAAGCATTGTTCTTGTGGGGAACGGGGCTTCTATGAGCGAGTCAAGGGGAATATTGTGCTATCACAAGCTCTATGTACTTCGAATAAATTGGCTTTTTACATGTTCCTTTTGAGTCCTTCATTACCCATTGTTCACTTACTCGGCAAGTATGTTCTACAAGTATCGTAATAAACCATGTTCTAATCTGTGGATGGACTCAAAAATCTTGGATGAAGTACAACTAATGCATATGATTAATGATGTCGTTATAGCTATATTGCTAATTATAGAAAATTACTAAAAATAGTTAAATACCAAAAATAGAAATAAAGTCTAATCTATTCTAAGCTCCATCAACCCTCTATCACATTCCTAGATTTATGTATTAATCATTAGGTTACCAAGCTAGCTAACTAGCGGATGAATCAAGTTAACTAACTATTGGGATTACCAAGCTAAATGTGCTAAATAATTGAGGTCTTAGTGTGTTTATTCTAATAAAAATAATATGCATGAAAATGTAAACATTATCCTAATAAACAATAATGATTTACAAGAAAAATTAATGTTGGAAATGTAATTCTCAAAGTGTTGCTATGAATAGAATTCAATCTTACTCTTTATTACCATTCATAGTTACATCTAGCTACAACTACTCAAATAAAAACTCCAAGAAATAAACTCAAACACATTTTGTATACCCTTATTGACTACTAGAAATTACATAAAAAGAAAACATTGCAAAAGTTTGGTTGCCTATTTACAAAAGATGTCATAAATGTGCCACAATTATCACAGATATAGGGCCAAAAGTGTAACATGCAATAGTGCATATATGGTAATGCATCTTTATGAAAATAAGATTTTCAATGCTTATCACCCACACTATCTCAACCTTGTTAAGCATGATCTTAAGCACTAATTATCTATGCTTACTTATTTAATAAGAAAATTAAAGCAACAAAACAAAATGCAAATTATATTGCATGATGTAGACGAATGCAAAACTCTATAAAATACTCCTAAGATTCAATAACCAACTACTTTAACTTATCATACTAAGATTCCGTAACCAACTACTTTAACTTATCATAGTCATCTTTTAGAACAGAAATTGTGGATTCAATACCTATTTACCAACCTTGTTAAGCATGATCTTAAGCACTAATTATCTCTGCTTACTTATTTAATAAGAAAATTAAAGCAACAAAACAAAATGCAAATTATATTGCATGATGTAGACGAATGCAAAACTCTATAAAATACTCCTAAGATTCAATAGCCAACTACTTTAACTTATCATACTAAGATTCCGTAACCAACTACTTTAACTTATCATAGTCATCTTTTAGAACAGAAATTGTGGATTCAATACCTATTTACCGTGCGTACTGGTTGTGCTACCAAGCCTCCTTTTACGTTTAAATTAAAAATAAGAATTTTTTACTAGTTATAAGCTCCAGGATTTGCATCGCGCATAATTCTCCAACCATGTAAGGTACCATGGTATTTACCCTGACATTGTAGAGCGTAAAACACGAATAAATTACATAAAAACTTCCAAGAAAGCGTCGATTTCCAGGTTCCATGGGTGTGATAAAAGGTTAATTTCTTTCATGTTGCATTTGTTTGTAGCAAGCACCAGAAAATTGGTGCTCGACCGGATAATGCGATTGCGTCCTGGGCCAGGAAGAAGCAGCACGGCAGCAAATCCACCTATCCACGTTCTTGTCCGCGGGTCCGCTGTCGACTTGTGCGGCTACGTGTACGTGGCCCTTCCCTTCAACTTAAACCTATTCGGCCCAAAAGCGCTGCTGCTGCTCTGTGTCTCAACTCAAGGCTTGGCTTGGCTTGGCATGGCATGGACACGATGATGACAATGATGGTTGAGGAGGAGGATACAAAATCCAAGTAATAATTTGCACAAGATGCGTCGACCAGCATGTGTTGTTTGTCTCCGTGCAGGCACGCATATCTTTGGCCTCCGATACTGTATGTATGCCAAAATATACCGTATTTCGTCTTGAATTGCTTGGCTGGCCAAGCCAACAGTGCTCATGCTACTATTTGGAAGTTTCAATAATCCCCTTCCCTTCCCTTCCGTCTTCTTCTCTTTCCCTTTCCCTTTTGCTACGCTCTGCCTCGCATCCAGCTTTTCCTTGGTGTTTCCTCTTGCAAACTACGTCCTCCTATCTGGATTCGGATACGCTTGTCGTGTGTTTGGCTTCATTTCAAGCCTCTGCAGGTGCCCAACTTTGACTTGACCACCAAAAAAGTGTGTGCGAAAACGACGACGTAATTCCGTGAGACTTGAACATCTGTGCATTTTGTTTGAAAAACATGCGTTCTCTCCCTTGTACAAAGTAACCCACGGAAATGCTTCTACCGACGGCACCTTGTTACATGACCACTGTCACACATTGTTTGCTGCAACAAGAAGCATCTATTATTGTGGTATGAAGTCAAATGTATGTTACCGTTTTACAGTTCCATCACGTATGTGTCGGTGCCTACGGCAACCAATGGTTAAATCATTCAAATTCGCACATTTTGGTCTTACCACCACAACCAACAACAACAACCACCACTGGTCATGTGGGAAAAGACTTTCACTTTGTTGAGTAGGAACGAGGAAAAGCTAATGTGACGACAAGGCGCTTCTCAATGTATAAACTAGTTTTCCAACCCTATAAACTAGTTTTCCAACCCTTTGGAAAGGTTCGATTGCACGACCATGACTATGCAGCCAGCTAGGTGCATGAACTAGGATTGTGTTAGTCATGTCAAGTCCACCTTCATTGCCATTGGAACAATCGTACATTCCAATGCAATGTGAGTTAATCATTACATCTCATATGATATTTATAAAATAATCAGATTTTGCTTGTGGAGATATATGCAATTTTCTTTTAAGAACATAGTTCATAAGTTGCAAGGTTGGCATAAGAGATGTCTTGAAACCCATCAAAAAGGTTTGATGGTGAGAGCTAAAAACTTGACGAATTAGTTCCTTAATAAGGATTCATAATTTATTGTAGATTGGTATTTAAGAGAATTTATACCCATAATAAAATAAACTATCTAGGTAAACCAATATGTGGAATATAAAAATGGAAAATTTTTAATAAGTATGTGGAATAAAAAATTTAAATTCGAAACTGAACATTTTTATTACATCCAAGGAATCACAAAGAATTTTTTGGATGGTTACAAAGTCTTAATATATTTTTGAAGAAAGTTGAAAACATCAATGATGTAATGCCCTAAGCAGATAGGGTCAATTTGAAAGAAAACAAGCATCAAATTTCAATTATTATAATTCATTCCAATTTAAGCCAAAGTTGGACCAAATAAAAAGATATTTTCTTTATCTTCTATGCTTTCTTTGCATAGTCTATAAATTTGCTCTTCTTTTGATAAATTCATCCAACAATTTATCTCAATAAGGAGACAATGAGAGCTCATTCTTAATCTAGCAAGTTGATTCTTTGAATTAATAGGAATAGCTAAACATAGATACTTTTGAGTACTAGACAACAAACCTCCTCCAACAGAATGTAAATACAAAAATTTATTTTCTTATAAGTTCAACCAAACCTTTGCAACAACTTTTTCTTTTATAATTTTCCAAAAGAGTCTTTTGTTTATTTTCAAGAGAAACAACAAAACCACTATGGTTATTATAGCTTAAAATAGTGGCATTTTGAATTGATAAGGATCATCACCCAAAGCCATAGTGCTCATTCCGCTAAGCAAGTCTCGGCTTGAGAGAGTTGGTAAATAAGTAAAAGCCTAACCTCTTCAAGCTTCTACTACACCTAGGCTTGAACCTAAGTCTTCAACTTAAGAAATGAGTACCTTACCATCACTCCAAATGGAATTTTAAAGTGATGATTGTAAAATATGATTATTTAGAAGGACATAGTTTATTTTCAACTATTTACAAACATGTGAATAATAATAATATTATAGGGAATCATTCCAAAATTAATTAATTTTTAGTATTGTTATCAAATGTCAAGGCCTTGCTAAATTTCATTACATTTATCACTTGTGCTTTTTCTTAAATATATATTAATAAAAAACTAAGGACTAAATCTCTTTGCATTTAAGATCTTAAAATTGTATTTCTAACCTTTTTGAAAAATATTATGGAATGTTTATAATTATTAGTTAGTATTGGTACAAATGCTAATGCGAACATAGCCCAATTAGTATACTCATTGCTTTGTGTGGACAAGTTCAACTTATGGTTAAGGAACTATCATACCTTTTGTACCATTAAAGTTTCATGCTCATTGTAAATATCTAAGAGGCATACATTCATAATTTTCATTTCAACAATCCCACCTTGTGATCAACAAAATCACGTGTTCTTTTAAAGACCATAGTTCTATTTTAAATATTTAACATTTGCAATAGAAATTTGAATGTATGATATTAAATTAAGTCTTACTATGGTAGTCACTAATTAGAAGTTATAATTTTGATGTTATTATCATTTGCCAAATGATTTTTTTTTATTTTTTATGTTAGATCATTGGGCCTTTTCCTTTTCTGTGTTAATCTAAAGTTTGTCTCCTATTTGTTTGTGATATAATGTACTCTAAGTTTTTCTTATTATTGAAGACGCTCCTTTTACAAGGTATGTTATGTGTATAAGTAACTTAATAAGCTTAAATGTCTTATGAAAAACATATGAACAAAATTGGTAATTTTGTGGATGATAAAAATCATAAGCTAATTTTAAATAATTATGCTAAGTAAATAATGAAGTAAATGAATGTAATTCTTAAGAAGGGATGAGCTTAAATTAGTCCTTATGAATGGGTATAACTCATTGGTTAAGACTTCTAACTTGTGATGGTCAAGGCTTTAAAGTAAAATAAACAAGCTAGAGGTTCCAAAGTTTCAATGAGGTAAACATTCTATTCTACATAACATAGAAAATAACATTGTAAACTTTCAACTAAAAATTTGCATCATTTAAAAAATAAAAAAATTAATAGAAATATGTAACTAGTATGGTTTTAGATTATAAGAAGTAGAAACTTAGAGATGATGTATCTTATTTTTCTTTAAAATTGATGTTTGAAATAATTTGCATTATTGTAATTTTCTTTTGGTTGGGGAGAGGATGAGAATTTAAGTGTCATCAATTATATAGAGTTGAACTAAAGTCTTTAAAACTTAACATCATCATGATACTAATATTGATATTTTATTAAGTCTTTATAGACCTAAGGATTTGTGAGATAAATGAACTTGTTCAAATATAAGCAATATTCATGTAACTTAAACACATCTTTTATAAAATTTCCTAGAACTGACATTGGTAGCTTGAATAGCTCATATAAACACTAACTAGAGATTTGCAATTTTCTTCGAAAGAAATCTATTTCACAACATTCTAATAATACATGTTGCTCATCTTCTACCTCTTGCAATAAACACAACTGATATATTTTATCTTCATGTTCCTCATTATTCCATCTTGCCTTTTGAACTTGGAGACGATGCGATCCCGTATTACTCTACTAATAAGTGCTTTCATGGATATTTGAATTATTGTATGTAGATATTTTGTTTCATCATGAACTATCTCTAATATTTTGCTAGTAAAATTGAATTTTTTTTGTATAATCATAACAACCACAAGACACTGCATATTAATGGTAATGCTTAAATGCTTCTGAATTTATTGTAAAGAAGTTTTAAATGCTTCACTTTCAATAAAACATGTTATATTTAATCTACGAAATTGACATTTAAATTTTCCAATCATACTTTCTCATAAATAATCCATTTTTGTATGTCCTGTTTGATATGTCTCTCATTATTTGATGTCTTATTCGGCAAATATTAGATTTTAAAAAATTATATTAGATTAAAAAATTTCCTTTGTATGTTGTTGGCTATGTGTTGTAGAATTGTTCTTATTCGGAAATTTTGAAATAGGCTAACATTTCTCATTAGGTTGTTAGGTTCATTTGATCCTACACTTTTTGCTAATATCATAAGTTGAGTGTAGTTTAGAGTGGTCATTTACTTTTTTTTTCTTATATAGTTTTTTGTGTAAATATAAATGGTTAAAACATATGGATTAAGGTCAATCTATGATTAAAATGTACATAGTTTTTGAAGTTAGTAACATTTGTCATGAAAAGCTTAGATGCAAAAGATTTAGATCTTCTAGAAGGTATTGAAACAAATAAGTTAAACAATTTACTTATTTAAGATTTGATAGGAAATGTGAATTTGGTATGTTTTCAATGTACATGTAATCTTAAATTATGATGACTAGCATTTCCAAATTACTTGAAAATAAGAGAAGAAAAATAAAAAATTTTAACCTTAAGGTCATTTTATTAGCTTGAAAATGTTTTCAAACTAGTTTAATGGTCATATCATAAATCCTACAGGTTGAGTATTCTACTTGAAGTACCTTGATGTTCTACATAACTTCTACCAAAGTGTTGTGTTAACTATATATCTTAGAGGTGTACATACATGAATAGTTTCAAGATTTAACACCCACCCTACAAGTTGAGTCTTGGTATTTGTTTAGTGGAATTTCATATGTGGAAAATATTTTTAAGTTTTAGTCATACTTTCCAAAGAGAGTTTGAAATATTTTGAAATATTTGTATTCAATAATAGTGGAGGAATGACTATAATATAACAATCTAAGGCATAAACCAAAGAAGTGGTATGTTAGTTGAGTTAGGTTTGTTTGCAGTAACTGAGTGAGTGGATGATAGATTGTATCTAAAGAAGATTTATGCCATTTCACTCACTTTATACACCCACTCCTAGAGATTCATCTTCTTATCTAAGACATTAAAAAAGGCATAATGTAGGACATGAATCATCTTTCTAATATGCATGTTTCGGTGTCATAGGACATGTATCAGGTAAAAGGTGTCCATGTCAAGTATCCATGCACGAGTGATAACGGTATAGGGAGACTACAAGTAAAAGAGTACATGTAGTGAGCTTCTAGCAACTACGTGGCATAACTTTAGATTATTATAGGCTAAACCACGTGCTATTAATAGCGATTCCCATCTTTAATTGAAGAGCAAGGTAATCGTCATTTGCATTCCCATTTTGAATGGAACAATTTTCCACTTTCTTAGCTAATGCCCCCTAAGTTGGCGGCTCTCGGAAGTGCAAAAAGAGTGTTAGGCATAAACTTTTTTCAGATTACAACCAGCTCTTCGGTATTAGCTGGGTACTTTTGGTTCCAAGCATAAGCAGGGTCACAGTTTGCGGCAGGAACTTCGATTTCATTGCTAATGATTGTGCCTACTTCAATGCAGCCATGTATAGGGTAGCGATAAATCATATGGTCCCTGCTGCATGCAGCTCTGCGAAACACACGCTAATGGCCTTCCCTCAATCCACCTTCCCCACCTGCCTGACCCTCACGTGTAAACACTGTTGAGTAAATAGACACCACTAACCAAGCAGTTCCAACTTCCTCATCCTGCATCTGCAACACCAGCAGCCGCAGTGGCAGAGTATTGAAGAGAGTGCCAAACAAACAAACAAACAAAGCAGACGCGGGCCCCGGCCGTCTGGATAAGTTATCATAATCGCAAATATATTTGTCGCCTACGGAGCGGACACACGCATGATTCGGGCTTTTGACTTAAGGGGACGGCCTCATGACCGACACCCGGCTTTTTCACACCATGCGCTTGTCCTGGTCGCGTTTAATTCCATTCCCTTTGCCACCCTCCCTGACGTCACGTCAGCCTTGCATGCGCCAAGCCATGCACATTGCCCGCAAAACCACGTCGGTCTGCCACGCTGGCGCCGAAGTCGGGCCCACGATTTGCTGGCGAGGTGTTGGATGGTCGTTGGTTGATACGAGGAGATTTCCAGGGCATATTTTAATATCATTAATCCAGGAATAAATGAAGAAACACAGCTTGCGTTTTTTAAAAATAATTTTGTTGGAGACGCACTGCTGATTATAGCTATTGTTTTCACGATGGCCGGGTATGTTTTTAAGTCGCGTATCAACAGGGACGCAAGTCACATGCTATCACTAACAAATCACATGTATTGATTGATTGATAAATTCAACAGTCATTCAACTCTAAGTATCATAGGGACTATTACAAGTTCTAGAATATTATCAAGCTACAATACTATAGACGTAACTTTTGAAAAGACTTAAACTGTCCAAGGTTGTTGCAGAGAGGTTTGTACAGATAATAGATTATTTTTGCAAAATAAAAAAATTTAAGGATTATAAAAGTCATAATTTTGAAAATTTCAAAGGTAACATTAACATTTATTGAATGTACAGTAATAAAGAGGTATTACAAAACATTTAGGTTGATTCCAATGGCAAAAACAAATTTTATCCAAAAACATTAATACCTTAATGCCTTTATTTCATTAAATTAAGGATTGATGGTTGAGTAAAGATAACCAAATATGAAAGAACTTGTTTTTTCTAATATGTAGTAGAATTGGACTTGCATAAACTTCATTCTAACCATATATGATACGCAAGGTTGCAAACATAGGAGCTCTTTATTAAAGTTAACCCCACTCCTGTTACACCCTTACCCTTGAAATCACCCAAATGATGGAATTATTTATTAGCACATCTTGCCTTGAACTCTTACATTTTAATTACTTCTTTTAAGAGAATGTGAATTTAAATATTCAATTAAGTAGAAAAGCCATTGTAGGACTTGAGGCTAAATATCCCAATATTTCATTCGAAGGTAAAAGAAGATAGTAATTTAAGTGAGGACATATATATCTAACTTATTGAGTATGATTCCAAATAGCTTACAAAGAAAACATATGCAAATTATGGATAACACAATATATATTTTCAACTTATTTTACAATGATTATTACATGTAAAGTAGGATGTGTGCAAGTCCTTAATTGCTATGATGTAATGAAACTTAATGGTGAACAATTTGCATAAAGGAAATTTTAACGTATGATTTGAAAGACGAATGTTTAGTTGTAACCTGTGAGTATCTTAGTAACTCGTTAAAATTATATGTGAACTATATATCTTCAATACCTGTCTTTCAATTATTTCGGTTTGAATACCCACCCCCTCGTAATCATCTCAGTAACTTTACTCAGTAAGCGTGCAACGTCTTTTACCCCTGGCCTGGAAATGGTGCTACGTGTTTTTTCCCCGGGTTAAAAGTTTAGCATAAAACTCCAAACATTGGCTCCCAGTATCTGGCCTGGCCAGCCGGCACGCGGAGGGTGGCCTATCGAAGGGCAAGGCAAGCAAGGCACAATAATTGTGGAGCATAAAAGGTGGGCCCGCCGGAAACCAGGTTGACGTGGACGTGACGCGGACGTGGACGGGGCATATTTTCGGAGAATGCAGGGCCAAGGGTAAGACTTAGGAGCGACTGCAACTGGGCAAAGTATGGCGCATGCGCATGGCTGTCGGCTTGGTCTCGCCCCCACCCGACCGCAGGCTGCGGCCCGCCGACCGAGACAAAGCTCGCCTCGGTGGGCCCGTCTCTGTCCATCTGACGGCCGACCGGCTCTGTCGCGCCGGGCTCCACGGCTGCCGTCCGATTCTCCGGCGCGCAGGCCACAGGCCACGCCTTCTCCAGGTTCATTCCTGCCTCCACCACTCTCGAAGCTTTTCATACTCCTCAGTTATTTGAACGTCTGGAGTCTTCCTTTCAAGCGCATTGCGAGGGCCTATTTAGAAAGCCATATGAACTACGAATCTTTCGGTGTAACGTAGCTAAGAGGTTAGCATAAAAATAATAATAATAATAATTTTTTTGAGTGTCTTCGTCTCTTCGGTTCGAACTAACACCATCATTTCAAATGATAGCCCTCCTTCAATTTGTTTATTCAATGGAAAGGTCTCGCGACCTAAAATTTCGTAAAAGGAAGAGGGACCAAACATTTCTCTTAAGGCTAACATGATACAACATATAGCCAATGTTTCCAAGTGTTACTCAATTTAATAACTGAATCACTTCTCGTTAGTGTCAACCTGTTGCTACTCAAAATGAATTCCACTAAAAATAAGTGAAGGTCCAAGGATGAAAGTGCCTTACCCAACCTGTGTCAATGTGTTCGGTGGTCCTAAAAGAACTATATGCAAAGCATTTACATTCAAAGCGTTGGATATACAAATACTACTCCCAAATTGCAAAGCTAAGAACATGGTTTCAAGCCACATTAGATAGATATTTATTATTGCACTCATTCAATATTCTTTGAAAATAATGATAATGATGTCCTGATGCGGATTGTTTGCAAATATTGATAGCCATTTCACGGCTTCTTCATACAACAATACATGGTTACAAATCCAAAAAAATAAACCAAACACAGAATAAGAGATTTATGCTGCCTTCCTAACTAATCAATTCATCTTGAATGCACCGCCTTAGTATTCGCAGAATACATCGACGTTAAACTCGAATTAGGTCAACAATATATCAACGTTAATCAGATTCTGCAGGCCAGGGTAAAGATCTGTGCGGCGTTTGTGCCGCTGGCTGGGAATCCGTTGGAACTCGTGGCAGAGGTGACAGAAGAGCACGCCAGTGCTGCTTGTTGTTGTTGTTGCGCAGACTGGATGCTCTGGTCGGGTCTGGCGTCTAATCGCTCTCTCCATATGTGTCCTGTTAGTTTTAGCAGTTCCTCCCTCCCACGCCAGGATCACAAAAAGCAGAAGGAGCGATTCCATGTTCCATCGCTTGTCAACCAAAGCAAAGCACAGCAGAGCTTTCTCTCTTAGTCTCTGTGCTAGCTAACTGCTAAGGCAGAAGGGTGGACTCGTGGGAATGAATGGGAGAGAGAGTGGGCCTGCCTGGTGCTTCATCTTTTGGCCTGGCCAGGCCAGCAGCGCAGCAGTGGCTCAACTGATGTGGCTGTGCTGAGCATACAGATGTTGCAGCAGCATGATGCAGGAGGATTTGGATCTGGCACTGCCACTGCCGCACCGGTAATGGTATGTATGTCGTCTTGTACCTCCAACATTCAGCTCAGACTTAGCAGAGCATTGCAGTCAAGTACCATTATTCATACATACCGATGAGTCGACGGCAATACCATTGTCATGACTGATACTCTGCTACTGATAATGCTGCACCACGTCCATACGGCTACTCGGATACCATTCCCACAGTAATTTTGACGATGCCAGCATCCTTGACCGACGGTTCACTGTTTTTTGGCATCTTAGCCCGTGCTCTTTAAACTCTGGGTATTTTCGATTACTTAGTAGTTTGTACCATCCATGGCTTTCATTGTATTTTCGAATTACGTGTTAGATTCGTTGAGCTAGTTGCTTGTCAACACTTTTCACAGGCGATAAAGGCTGGCTTACGAAGTGGATTTGTTTGCGGGAGGTTTTGTTTACCAGTGAACTTAAAATTGGAACTGCTTTTTAATCATATTTAAACCGTACGGATGTATTGCGCCAGTATGGAGCTTGTTGGGACCAACAAGCCACATCTTGATAGAATTTTTCCTTTTTCTAACCACTGTTTTGTGATGAGGCTTACGTAACCTTCCTCTTTGCGCTGCGAAGACGTCTCTTCTCCAAATATCGATTTACGTAGAGGCCAAAGGCATAGCGCTCTTTCAACCAATTGATTTGCCGTATCCTTTACCGAGTTCACGTCAATTGAATTTATTTGATGCCGCTAGCAAATAACTTTATTTAAAATTAGCTTTTAATTAAGATGGTGAAATTGATAAAGATATGACAAATAGAATTTAAGTAGGATACTCAGTATAAACAATAAGTTAGTATGAAAGAAATTCAAATGCTTACATGAATATTAGATAAACTATATAATACAAACATTGTAGAAAGATTTGGAGTAGTTATTAAAGTACAAGAATGACATCTTAGATGATTTGGCATGTAGGAAGAATATCATATAATAAGCCTATAAAGAAATGTTGATACATCGCTATATTAGAAAGCCAACACACGGAAAACCAAAAAAAAGACATTGGAAAATGCCTCAAGATGATTTTAAGAAATTGCAAATAAACAAAGATTTAACTATTTGTAAAGGCAAATGGTGAAAGAGAATTCATGTATTTGACTTTATTTTATTGAGACATGCTAGATTGATGATAATGATGACTGTCCTTTAAATTTACAAATAAATAACATAAAGAATATGAAAGGTAAGGATAATAGAATTTTTTAGTAATTATTTTAAAACTTATAACATGTACATGTTCACTGTCTAATAGATTTATAAGATCAAGTAAAGTTATAAAGTTTTAATTTAATATATCAATTTTAACCATAATATAGATTTTTGCATCCTAGATTTTATGTCCAAGAAGGGAAAAATAAAAGGATATGCCTTTCTCACTTGTTTTTATTTCTCAACTTTTCTATCTCATAATGTTGATCATAATATTTCTCAAATTTTCTATCTCATNGATCATAATATTTCTCAAATTTTCTATCTTATATTATGTACAAATTAGAATATTCTCACTTTTCATAAATGTAAAATATTCTCCCAACCAAATTATAAAAATATAGCTAAGAAGACAATAAACTAGAATGACAATAAGGTTTTCACTTCTCAAGTCATATGGCTTGGGTGCAATCACTTGAAAAGAGGCTAGGCTTCTACTCAACTCTCAGCTCTTCCAAGATCTCACTGACGAAGATGACCATTGGATCTTTCGATGATGAACCTATAATCAAACCACTTTTGGCCAGATATAAAGATGCTAAATATTGTTAGTTTTATGTGAATATAATTAAAATTAAAAATTTATTAATTCCATACACCTATAGATTTGTTGCATGGTAGAAATGTACATTCTACAAGTTTAAAAAATTTCATTTAAAAAATTAACATCTACGTAAGATTTGGAACAAATGAATCACTTCTAGATAAAGTTCTAATTAGACCATATATCTTTTAGGGTTCTAACATTCCCACTTTTGGATAAGCCCATCTCTTTCCAATGAATTGGGTGCATCTATTTATACTTGAAACTTACTTATGAGGCACCACCATTAGAAGTACCATCAATAGGTGATATCTAGTAAATATATCATAGCAATAGCTTTTGTTAAGAAGACATTACTTAATGAGGTAAACCATGCAACTCATAGTTTGTAAATCATCGGTTCATTCTAATAGGTATGTAGTACATTGTAATCGTCTACAATGTTGTTTTGATTGCATAATAAAAATCATAATTATTTACAAGGATTTTGCTAGGCTCTTAGTTTAGAAACTCCAGGGGTTAGATTCTAGTAACTAGCACTGAGTTAGGGGTTAGATCCTAATGGGTAGGACTAAGCTGTAAAAAGTTATATGAAATTTTGATGTTAGCTGTATGTCCATTTAGTTTAGGTTCGACAAGTCCCATAATTATTTTGTTTTCAACATCAACACCCTGAAATCAAATCATTAGTCACAAAAAATTTGATGTAGAGCAATTTTAAATTCTCTCCTTAATTATATGTTGCAAACAATGAGGAATAAGCACCCTTAACTTAAGGCCAATTGTTTCTTTAATTTTACATTTTTTTGAATTTTTTAAAGATTTTACCAACTTTTTTTGAGGAAGGGGAGGAGACTGTGCATTGGGGAGGGAAGCATAAAAACTTCCTTAGTATGTATTTAATGCATATATAAATAATGTAAAAAACAAGTTTGGTCACAACTAAGGTGAGTTTAACAATGGTATGGACTTGGAACAATAAAATAGAAGTTGCAAGTTCAAGTTTTTAACTTCCAAAGTTAAGTATTTTGGTTTTTCAATTTTTGCTTTTTGTAGAAAGAGTTAGAATTTTTTCCATATTTCATACATTTTCCATGTGATGGGCATGAGCATACACATGCATTGGTAGTAGCAATAAAAGCTTACTAAGAAAGTTTGTGTTCGAGTGGGGGGTGGAGGGAGGTGTTGGACCCTCCAAAAATATGTTATCAACTTTTTAAAAATCTAGCTCAAATTTTAAAGTTTCATTATTTAGAGTAATGAGAGTTTGGGCGGTAACCACAAGGCTTTTGCTCATCCACTAACTATGTGTCACAAGATGAACATAGAGACTTCTGATGATGATCCTTTGATCTTAATAAAAAATGCCAATTTGAAAAATGATGTAAAATTATATCAAGGTTGGTTGGGCAGAGCTTTTTCATTCATTAATTATTTAACTGTTTTCTTTCCCAAATATTTGTATTACCATGTGGGTTTGGGGTTTAGAAATCTATGATTTCTCTTGGGTACATGATTTTGGCTATTAAGTTAATTATTAGCCGATATAAAAAAGTTAGCATTATTCTACCAAGGAAAACTAACATGCAGACGTGCATAAGTATGCGTAAACAGTTGCATACGCTGATGTGCTGCGTAATTTGAGCCGTTTTGAGGATTTGTTATTTTTTTCAGGATTCAAAGCTTTTTTTTTCTCCGACGTTTTCCGGATCATTCGACTGGCAAACTTCTTCCAACTCACTTTTTTTTAAGGATTTTGGAAGGAAATGCTGTTGTTCTGACTGATGAGCGAAAGTTCGCTGCTTTTTCTTCCGCATCTAATACCATGTTTCTGCTGCCGCAGTACATACGAACGGATGCCATGCCAGAGAAAAGCAGAGTTAAGGCGCGAGTCCGCGTGAGATTCTTTCGTGGCTACGGCTACGGCTACGGCATGTGCATTAGCAACTGTATAGACCGTAGGATGCGCTGTTTTTTTGTGTGTACGTTGTTGTTGCCTGGACTGAACCTGACTTTACTGTTATATCGCAAGCCTGCTCCTGCTTTGCATACATCCCTCCTCATGAGTCATGATCCTTTCTCTGTTTTACTTTTGCCGTGCGTACTTTATGTCTTGCTTCTTAGCAGCACAAGGCCGCTTTAGCATATGCTACTCTTACTTTGATATGTGGTTTCTCTTTTAGACTCGACCAGCTTGTTGGCTTGCAAATTAACAACATAATTACGGGTTCTGAATCATATGCTACGCGATCCATTTGCAATTCACTAATTCGATTCTAAACATACGATTTCTATAAATAAAAAATGCGGATTGTCTACGCAAAACTATTAGCAGTTTAGCTTTCGAGACAAACTTGGAGGGACAATTATAGAGATAAATATTGTTATTTCTTCACATACACCAATACGGTTTCTATGAATCAAAAACTTGCAAAACAAAATTGAAGAGAGACAGAATTGTCCAAGCAAAACTTGCAAGGTAAAATAAATTGGTTTTGGACCATTGTTACCTTAGCTTTTGAAACAAAGCGAGAGGGAGAATTACAATGGCTAGTATATTTGACTAAATAGATCAGAGGAAAATGAGAGATTTCTAGTACACCCTTCAACGATATCTATGAATCCTTTTCATATTGCCAAGGGTCCCTTTATTTAATGATTGAATTTGACGGACTCAGAAAATCATTGGTTCATTATAGGTTGATGATTTCATGTAGATCACCTCAGAAGTGGATTGATGATGGAAAGAAGTAGATATTTGATATATATTTGGCCAATAAAAAACATATCACAAAATGTTTGTGTATTGTGGATTTTGGTGAATCATAGAAGAAGCCAACATGATTATGAAATTGGTCCAATAGTGGATCAATTTGATTACTTCTAACACATTCTAGCGGTATTTCTTTAAGTTTTTTTATACAAAGCTTCGTTTTTGATGATAAACTTATTGGTTTTCTTAATGAAAGCTATTCACTAAGTTTTAGTGAGGTTGTCAAGAATATTTCTATTAGTCAAGAATTCTATAATATCAATACACTATTTTCTTTATGTAACTCTGTTTACCAAAAATTGGTGATTAAACTCTTTTGCCATAAGTTTTGTCAGTCCTATTTGTCTGGTTGTTTTATAAGTCTCAATAGTAACTTCAAATTATTGAAGCTTAGTAATCCAATTTTCCCTCTTAAGTCCAATTTTAATTTGAGCTAAAACTATCTAGTAGTAGGTTTAATAATTGATGAGTGGCAAGTTTCCTTACACACAATCATACAAATCACAAATGTTCGTAAGTGACCTAATTGTAATTTGTAGACTTGGACTAGTGGAATATCTAGATGGTTCAACTTGATTGGACGTTTTTATCTTCCTAATTATACTTGTGATGGCTCTTAACTCGTATAGTAAAGTGTACTTGAGGCATATGATTGATGTTGATGGACCATGATTGAAATATTATTAAAATGTAAAATATAGAAAATTATTCTAATTAGTCTAAGGGATAAGAAAGTAAAGTCTAATCTATCCTAAGGCAATGAGTGTTTGTTTTCACTTACTATACATGTCGTGATGTATATATAGAAAATTATTCTAATTAGTCTAATTAAGAAGAAAGTAAACTATAATCTATCCTAAGGTGATGAGTTTCCATTTCCACTTGTCGTACATATTGTGAATGCATATACCCATGTTGTGACGAGTGTCTAATGGATGACCAACTAAACATATGTTACACTTAGAGTGGTCATGCTCATTGCACCATGTTCTAATGTGCAATGGAAAGTAAATCATTAACTAAGTGCATAGAAAAAGAAAAGTTAAGCTATGTGCATGACAAGATAGATTGTATTAAAAGTAAATTTTAATTGAAATCAAAGTGTTACAATGAAGATGAATTAATCCTGATCTTATTTTCACCATGATCTATGTCTAAGTACAAGATCATTCAAATAAAACTCCATTAATTAACTTAAATTCACATTGTGGGCATTTGCTAACTACTTCTAACTTCTACAAAATCAAGTTATAAGAGCTTCACTACATTAATGACTAAACAATGTCTTTAATGCAATGGGTGGGTAGTATTTATAGTCTTTACCTACCTTATCTATATCACATTTGTGATATTGTATGAAAATATAGGATATTGCTACAATGATATCAATATTGTAGGTGTGATTTTGTAACCTACTTATTAATTGTTCACTAATAGTCATAATAGAACCATTACATTTTCTACATAATATTTAAAATGAATTAGAGACTTTATCCTAGCATTACCTTGCTTCTTTAATTTTGAATAAATTTTCTCAAAATCCTTAAGTTGTTAGGTATAAAATTCAATTGGTTTTTCTTCACCTCTATTTCTTTGCGTTAAAATGGTAGTGATTGAATTAGTTGAGGCAAAAATATATATCCACAAAACTAGTTTTTCTTCACCTCTATGTTTTAGTTAAGTAAGGTGATTTCATAATTGCCTCTTTAATATATTCTAAATCAAGAATCGACTACTTAGTTTTCTTAACCTATACATCCTTTTTTAACATAAACATTGATGAGTGATAAGAGTCCCTTATGCGCAACCATACAAATCACAAGCATTCATGCATAATCTCATTGAATTCTATGGATGTTGAGCTAGTTTAATTTTCTAGATAACTAAGTGTTAGGATACTAGTCATTGTCTTCTAAATCAGTACTTCTGTTGGTTCAATTGATATGGTGAAGTGTGATTGGGGCATAAGATGTTTTATATTTTTATTATTAAAGTATTAAAATAATAAAGTAATTGAGATATTAAAATATTAACTAATTATGTGCCTAAGATTAATCTAAACTATCCTAAGCATAGAACATTCGTTCCCATCCTAAGCTTTTATCAATGTTGTTGGGTTACTAAGTGCTTATTGCTGGGCATACAAAGTACTCACCATTGGGTTTACCGAATGTTAATATACTATGTTCAAAGTGGTCATACTCACACTATTATAGAATAAAATGGTAGTTTTGTGAGTACTGGAAAGTAAAGTGTTGAAACTAAACTAAATGCTATTCTAAGTGCTACAATGGAAGGAATCAATTTTGATTTTATTAGTGACATACAGAAGTATCCATGTACATCATGCACTTCAATAAAACTCCATTCAATTAACGCAATTCATGTTGTAGGAACTTAAAGAGAAAAATTATAACTTTGATAGAATGAAACTACAAGAGATTCGTTAGTAGAATAACCTAAGTTGTCATAAATATGGATGATGCATGCACTTATATAAGCAAAGGACTAGATCACATCAATAAATATGCATCTACACATCAAAGAATATGTCAATGCATAAGCATTGATGGGATTGCATCAACGCCATTTTATTTACATTTCATCAAACATTAAAGGTTCAATAAGTCTAGTAACACCTAGAATGAGCTTTTTTATATAAAGTTTATCTTACTAACAAAAAGATTTGAGAGACTTCGTAGCAATGGCATGTTTAATATTTTGGATAGCTTAAACCTTGGACCAATTAATAACTATACCCTTTTAACAATATTAATTTCTTTTTATTTTGGATGTTTAAGGATTGATAACTTTAAGCTTTTGTTGTTATTTGTTCTTTATTTCTAATTAATATATTCTTTATAAGAAATCCTTTACAATGAAGTAAAAGCATGTGAGCGTGCTTTTGAATAAGGGCAAGACCTAATCCTTTTCCTAGCCTAGAGAGGATGTTTTTCAAGGTTGATTATAAGGATAAAAATATGAAAAGGCATTTCCCAAACTATTGGGCTTTTTCTTTAGACTCTCTCTTTGATGATATGATGCTCAGATAACCACTATGATTTTACCTCAAAATAATTTTCTTTAGGTTTAAAGAAATACACAATTTTTAGCATCTATCAAATACTTATTGAAGATAATCAGATGGTTATCTTTTCTTTTTGAATATACAATAATATCATTTAAATATACAATGAAATGTTATCCTGTGATAAGAATCTCTCTTGGGAAGCTCCCAGTTATGGGTTCTATTCTAATGGATAATGTTGAATTATAAAGTTATAATTTGACTATATGTGTTAAGGGTAAATATTTGTTAAAATTTTTTTAGATTCCAAACACCCACCATAAGCATCTCTTATATCTACTATTTGTTGAAAAGTAGCTCTAGCATTAGATAGATCAAAAGACATTCTTTTATATAAAAATGTCCCCCATTTAGTAGCAATAGTTGTTATATATGTATCAATTTTATCCATTACTAATTGATTATATCTAAAGAATTCCTATAAAAATGAATAAAAGGGGGAGAACTGAATCCAACACCATGGGAACCTTATGATCTAGGTCTTCTAATAGGGCACCCAAACATAATTAAAGGGCTCACAAGGGGAGAGCAACCTAGCATGAAACTTCTAATTCATCATCATCCTGATTGTCAAGCTCTAACAAGAATGAGTGTGAATAAGGTAGAAGGAGTAATGATATATGGTCCAATGGAGATTATAGAAGTGCTTATAAAAAAGATGAAGGTCGAACTAGTAGATGAGATAATGATAGAGAACAAGACAAGTGATTAGAGAATGAATGAAGATATACAAGACAACACTTAAGCAACCATGTTTATGATAGGAACCCTAATGAACTTGATGACTATGATGAATCTATTTCAGCAATAATGGGCATGATCAATCTAAGGAAGGTTTTCTAAATTGAAGGGAACATAAAGCCTTAGCACCACTTATATGCCTTCCATGTTGTCTATAGCTTTTAGAATATCAAGAATGAATGGAAAAAGCTTAAGTAAGACACTTGCCAAAGAGGCTAAAAGTTGATACTAGTCATTGGAACTTGAATTTATTAGAAGATGGAGTATGATGTTGGAGCTATTTAGTGATAAATATCAAATGTACTCTAGGATGTCTAATATTAGAAAATAGATTCAAGGTTGGTGATAAGACAATCATGAATCCATTGATGTAGCCTTGTGTAAGTATTATTCTCTCCTACACAAATGCCCAAGCTACAATTTTTCTCAATGGGAGTACTTAAGGCATATCATAAATAAACTCAGAAATAAAACTAGAGAGACCCTTGGGGTTTATATGTAATAGAGATTATTAGAAATAAGATCCCATAGAATCCAAAGGCTCATTGATTAAGTCAAAAACAAGGAAAGAGAACTTAAGAAGCGAGAAAGTGTAGAGGAGCATAATAGAGACCCATTTGTCTGTAAAAAGAAGGTTCATCTCTATGAATAGGAGAAAAAAGCACCCTTGGAAGAAATGGTCCCATGTGATGAGTGGCGAGGTACCCCTACACTTAACCATACGAATACAAGCATTCTCACGCGCGATCCGATCAAACTCTGCAGACGAACTAGTTGTGGCACTTAGACAGTTATCCTTAGGTCGTAGTTCGCTGTCTTCCCACATGGACTAGTATTATATTTGTCACGTATGGTTTAGTCCAAAGTGAGGTGTATGATATGTTCTAATCTAATGCTACTCCTGAACGCAATGGAAAGTGATATTAAGTTAACTAATCTAGGAGAGAGAGGGTAAGAGAATCTAATCTAACCTAAGTACGATGAGCATCCGTTCCTTGATCATCCGTACACATCTTGGACTTTGTGCATGACTACCACTGGGATTACCAAGCGCAGATCCTAAGTACACCACTAGGTTACCAAGTAGTCACACTTAAATGCTCGTAATCAAGTCGTACTCATTCTGCGTTACTAGGAGATAAGGGTGAGAGACTAATTAAGAAAGCAGTAAATAAAAAATAAATAAATAAATAAATAACAAAGTGAATGCTGCAATGATGAGTAATATTGATCTTTATTGCTGGTCATGTGCGTGTCCAAGTACGTCACACTCGAAGAAAGGATGTTGTACAATTACATTCACCACACGATGGGCAGACACTGGAAAATAATCTATCTTTGGAGGGATCAAACTGCCAGAGCTTTGCTACAATCTAACTCCTAATGATGAACAAGGGAGAGCCGCTTCTTATTTATAGACATTGCGGTGGACTGCGATATCGCGTCCCATCATACCCCCACGACTGAATAAAAACTTTTCCTTGAGTTACAATGATTACACAGTGGATAGGTATGGGATTATTGATGGAAAAAGAAATGGGACAATGCTGCAGTGTGGGATGAAAACACAACACACAAATACTACAACTACAAAAATTTGGAACTCATGTAGTTTCTGGTGGCAGTGGCTCCTCCATTGGTGCCTTCCCTTTGTCTTGTGCTCTAGGTTTTGAGGCTTGTTGACATTGAAGTATGGACTGGAGCTTCTCCTCTTCAGTTCGAGGGTCTTGTGCTGTCCATGCTAGTGTTCTAATGTTTGACGGAGTCGGCACTTCCCACGGACAGGGTAGTTGCAGGAACATCTAGTTGGCTTTGACATACCACGCCGCGAACACCCGTCGTTCCTCCTCATAGGCTCTGGCTTTGTTCTTGTATTCGTGAAGGTCCATTAGCCTTCGAGCTAAGTCAATTGCAATGTCTTTCTGTCCTTGGTAGCTTGCTTTTACCACCTCAAGTTCAGAATTTACGACATCTAGTTTCTCAACCAGCTTCTTGCGCTCTGCAAATTCTGCTTCATATTTGATGTGGGTGGAAGCTACCTGTTGCTCGAGCTCTGACCTCAGGTGTCCTACTGTTAACATGGCAAGTTTGGCATATCTAAGGTTTTCCAACTTCATGTATCCTGTCAAGTCTTGAATCTACATGTCTTGGTTCTTAACTTCCGCTTGGTGGGCGAAGGCATATGTGTCCAATATGGCCCACCAATCAGTGTGTTGATCACTGATATTGTTGATTTGAGCCTTGGACATATGGATCTCCTTCTCTAGGATTTGTTTATACATCCCCACCTGATCACGGAAGTGCTCCTTCAGCTTCTCATGTCGTTTAGCCTCGTTCTGCCATGTGCTTATTTCAATGGTTGAATTTTGAGGAATTGCATGTACCTCCTCCATTGAGAGGGTTCGATTTTCTCTGGCTAAACGGCTAACGTCTCGGTTAACCCAAATGAATTGTTCTCGTAATTGATGAAAGTGTTCATCGAGAATGTTCTTTTGCTTCTCTACAGTGGTTAATCGAAGATTGTTTGCACTTGAAAAGGTGTCGCGTTTCCTGAAATCTATTATGACCATCTACTATCCCCTCCTCCTATTTGAATGGATATTTCTCCCCTTGTACGATCCAATGAAATAGTAGGCTATCTAGCATCATTAATGATGCGGAAGAGGTTTGCATCATCATGACTTCCCTAACTGACCGTCTCAGCGATGGCCCTCAGATGGCTCATTAACGGTCTATAGTCTTGCGGCGGTGGCAGCTGATCCTGGCCTGTACTAGGCCCTGCTTCTTATTGTTGGCTGGGACCCATGGCTGGAGGTTGACTGGGTCCAACCATTTGTTCTTCTTCTTGTTCGGGTTCCAACTCTTCGCCAGTGCTTTTCCTTGGAGCTGGCACTTTTAGCAATTCAGCATATGAAGCAGTTTGGGCTTTTTGGAGGACATCATTGGTGTATCCTTGAATACCCGCACATTGGCATAACTTTCTGATAAGCCAAGGGAAAGGTAGCACCATCCTCCCTATCTTTTGTTCTTTGAACTGCCTTAGGATCTTCGTTAAATATAGATGGGGTAGGTTAGCATTAACCTTTTCCATCAACACTGCACATCGTCTAGCTGCATACATTGATATTCTCTTGAGGTCCTTTGTGGGGAAGAGGTGATATGTTTTGATTTTGAAGTAAATTCTCTCTTCCGTCATCAATTCACCAAATGCTTTGTCCCTGCCATAAGCCTTCTCTAACCAATCCTTTCGCACATCAAGGTTTGAATGGGTAGATAATCGACCAACCTTGGGCCCTGTATTCGGAAGGTTTAACACTTCCAAAATGGCCTGTGCAGAGAAGTCAACTGTCACACCACAAATGTTAATAGTGGTGTCTTGCTCCTTATTATGCCAAAACTGGTACATTTCTCCTAGGTACCAGGCACCGCTTTCAAAGAGGATAGGCCATAAGGGAGATCCTTTGAGGTGATCCCTAACGGCCTCAGGAGCGAACTCTGCAAATGATTCAAAATTCAACTCCACAATCACTGCAGTGAATGTGGGCTTCTCATGGATAGCCTGAACACAATCTTGGGGCAATGTGAGTTGTTGTCCTGGTTCAGGCGCTGCAGCAACTCCTTCTTCTGCCTACTTGGACCGTCCGATAGGAGGTTCGTCTTGATGAATACTGAATGATTGCTCCTTCTGTTCTACATGTTGTTCGGCAGGACCTTGTCTTCCACCTCTTCGAGATCGTTTCTTTCCACCTTGGGCAGGACCCTCTTGTTGTGCATGTTTCGGGACCATTCTGCAATCACACGGGCCAAGCGTTAGTAAGGTTGTTTTTGAAGTCAAGTTATACCTTACTACTTTGCCTTTATTAATGATCGTATATTATCACGTGTGATAGTGCTTGAAAGTTTGTAATAATGGGTCTTGTGACTTAGGTGGTTTCCATGTTTAATTTCCTGGTATACCTAAGGGTTATATGATTTTTAGGCACAATTATTCCAAGTGTTAAAGTTAATTACCCTAATTGATGTCCTTTGGGCGATGGTAAATCTCAAAAAAGTTAGGCACTTTTCGGCAAGTGTCTCTCCCCCATGACTAAGTTGAACACTCTGGGTTCAAACAGGTTCAAACGGAATTAAAATCAAAGTACCAGCGAGTGAGATATGAGGAAAAAAGCAAGGGTCATGTAATCGCAAGTTGTAGAGAAAAATTTCAAAAACTCCCCCATGTGTGAACGGAAAAATGATGCTAAGTGTTGCGGCAGGGGTACTTATTTATAGGCAGATGGGACACGATATCGCGTATGATACATCATGTACGTGATATCACGTGGGACGCGATATCGCGTACGCGATATCTCGTCCCTAGTGATGTGAGACACTATAAAAAGACCGAGTTTTTAGATGATTTTCTTGAATTAACATTGGAAACTGAGGACATTGACTATGATCATGATGTTCTAGGGTAATTTCATTAATTCAAAAGGCACCATTAATGATAAGGGTGTGGATTTTATCAATAAAACCTTAGGTGGTTAAGAAAAAGGGAATATAATGGTACATTGGAATGTTAAATTTAGAGGGATAATAGTAGGGAAAGAAAATTATGAAAAATGAGCTAAGGGTAAGAAATGGTGTGTGTGAGCTATGTCGTAAGTGAAGATCACAACAAAAATTACACAAAAGGATCCTCCCCAAAGTAGGTTCCAATTTATAATGCCCTTGTGTAACCACACTTAAAGTGTTCGTGGGCACTAGAAGGGTTAAATGTAATCCGCACTAACTCCACAAAACACACACATGTAAATATCACCGGAATGAGATGAAAATTCTATGCTACATAAGACAAGAGAAACAATTATACGAACAGTGAGATGAGACGAAGTATAGAAGGGGTCGTAGAGATTGGGACATGAGG
>MNCI01032049.1:286005-306321 GCA_015680685.1 Gnetum montanum | reverse complement strand
ATATCGCAGGGGAAGACGCAATATTGTGGCCCATGAAATATCGCATCTCATCACTATGGAAAAACTTGGCTATTTTAAAATCTATTACAAAAATTTCAGCCAGGTATACATGCTATGGAACTTCATCAATGAGAAATTTCAATCACCATTAAAAAGTATAAAGAAGAAAAGAAAGAAAGTTAGAGCTAAGAGTAAAGATAAAAGAAAGAAGAAGGACACATAAGGGACTATTACTAGCACATGGGGAAAGCACCTGTAGTTGAAGATTGCAACCTCACATTTAAATGATGATGATTGTAGCATATGCTAATATGAATATTTGAAGAGTTGTTGCCTTGTTACGCCATATTTTTTAGAGTCTAGGATATATGTCTTATATCCATGAGGTTACCTTATCTACAAGGCAACTATTAGTAGCCCTATTAATAGCAACAATATTATCCTAGTGGGACTTCACCATAACCTCATGACTATTACCAACAGTAGTGATAAAATCCACAATTGTGGGGGATGCCACCACTCATGCAACAATATGTTCATAAGTAACCAAATATGCATAGATACTATGTCCAACAATCTTTGTCTCTAAGTGGCTCTATCACCTAAGCTCTTGCTCATCACTATTTTCCTTTTGAGTTTCACAGATCTCTCACTTCATGGAAAAAAATCTCCATCATAAGCTCCTCATTCTCATTAGTGCTTTCAATCATTTGCTTTTAATCCTTTATCACCTACTTCACCTATGCAAGGTGAGATTCCTTCCTAGTCACAACAAAGGAATGCTTCTCAAGCTATAAGCTTACAAATGGATGATAGTTCAAGCATTTCTAAGCATAAGCTTGAAAAATGTCCTTTCATCAAATCCACCAATCCATCAAAATGCACAGAACCAATCTCACATACCTCTCAGGAGTCATCTTTAAACCAAAACTCTAATGTGCAAGTAGTTATATTGACTCATCTTGTAACTAATTCAGTGAAAGTAAGTAGTCTTTCTAAGAAAAGAATAGATATAGAAATGCACCATGTAGATTACAAGGAATGCACTATGCAAAGCTCTATTTAACACATGTTTAAGAGTGAATTTGATCTCTTAAGAAATGTACAATAACTAGAACCTATCTCCACTAAATAAGTGTAATATTAAATTAGAGCTTGTTGATCAATGAATTACTATTCCATTATAATTAGTAAAGGACGATGTTACCACCATTAATGAGTGATCATATTCTTTTAATCCATATAGATAACTACAAGGGTGAGCTTTCCATTATCATGGGGAGGGTTGACTTAGCATGATTGACACTAAGTAATGAATTAAAGAGCTATCCTTGAAAATCTCCAATAAAAATGTGCATGGGTTAATTAAGAAGAAGAGAGTTCCATGCATGATGTACAACAATATGGGGTGCAACTGCATGTAATGAGTTTTAAGAGTTAAACAAAGGACCATCACAACATGTAGATCACGTGAACAAATAGTGTTGGTACAAAAGTATTTTTATGCAATAGTCACTAAGTAAGAAGGCATCAAGTTGCTAACAACAAAATACAGGTCTAAGTCCATAATATGCATAGAATTACATGAAGCCCTTGCAAGTGACTACATTGATAAAATGGATAAGATGGCACATCTCAAATAATAACGTTTCCAAGTAGAGGACATACAAGAAGAGGAGATGGATTTGGAAAAGTTGGAAATCTCAAAGAGAACAAAACTAGAGCCCTTAGAACTTAGACATTAGTATAATTTCTTCAATATGCATTCCTAAAAAATGACAAATCAATAATTGTCAATGCCCACCTCTCACATGAGCAAAAACAAAGGTTACTTAAGGTCATCAACAAGTAGCCAATAGTCTATTCTTGGTCATATGATGAGATAATAGAAATAGATGCACACATATGCCAACAAATAATTTACACATATTTGCACATTAAGCACAAATGTTAGCCACATCATAGGTTGAATTTTAAATTGAAGTAGGTTATTAAGAAAGATATTAAAAAGCTTCTAAGGCTAGGTAAAATATACCCTGTAGCAAAAAGTGAGTGGGTTAGTTCACTTGTGATTGTGCCTAAGAAAGAGGACCATTGGAGGATCTGTATTAATTTTAGACTATTTAACATGACAACTTTCAATGATCATTTTCCATCACCATTTTTTCATTAGGTGTTGGACCTAATTGTAAGACATAAGTACTACAATGTTCTCAATGACTATAATGGATATAATCAAATTTAAATAGCTCTAGAATTCCAAGCCAAAACCTTATTCACAAGTTCTTGAGGAATTTTTTCTATAAGAAAATATCTTTTGGCCTATGTAATACACCTGCAATATTCCAAGGCCTAGTCCTTAGTATCTTTCAAAAGTAGATTAATAGAGGTGTTGAAATTTTTATGGATGAACTTTCCACTTATGGCTGTAATTTTAAGTAGGTCTTAGACCATTTGGAGTAGGTGTTGAAATGTAATGTGAAAATAAACGTCAAGCTTAACTATTAAAAAACTCTTTTGATGATCCAAGAGGACATTGTTCTTAGAAACCAGGTATCATAGAAGTGGATAGATGTGAACCTAGAAAAGATTAAAGTGATCCAAAAAAATTACGTAAAGAAAAAAATGGTAAAAGATGTTAGTTTATTCCTTGGACATACAATCTATTACAAGTGATGTTTTAAAAATTCTCCAAAATTACCAAACTATTGGTAGAGTTAATGAAGAAGAATGTGATGTTTGAATGGACCAAAGAATGTAATCAAGCATTTGAACTTCTAAAGTAAAAGCTCTTGGAAACTCCAATCTTATAGGCTCCAAATTAGTCTAAACCATTTGGGGATCATTCTCATGTAATAAGATAATAAAAAAATGTCCATACTATATCCATTACATGAGTAAGAGTATCAAAGGTGTATAATTAAACTACATCATGACCAAAAAGTAGCTCATGATGGTGGTGTGTGCATTGAAGAGATTTAGGGACTATGTGCTTAGATACCTAGTTTTTATGCATATTGATCACAATGCAATCCTATTTTTCATGAACAAGCTTGGGCTAACCATGATATCAAATGAGGGTTAGTGATTTTGTAGGAATTTAACATCATGATGATTAATGAAAAAGGAACTAAGAATATCAAGGTAAATCATTTTTCTTAGTTACGATGGGATAGTAAGGTTGATTAAAAGCCACTCTCTAATTAATTTCTAGATGAGCTATTATTTGCAAAGACCACAGAGGTTTCATAAAATGCAATCAAGTCATGGTATACTAAATATCTCATAAATATACTTACACAAGATGTCTGTATTGAATGTAACAAACATAGGAAACAATAGTTCCTACATTAGATTAAGCACTACATGGAGATAGAGGGAAATCTCAAAAACTTTTGCATAGATGACCTAGTTTGATGGTATGTATTGAAAGAAGAACTAACAATTATCTAAGATGCTCATAAGAAGCCTTATGGATGTCACTATGTAGAGAGATGAGCAACCATAAAAATCCTCAATGGTAAGATATTTTTGGCCAAAAATATTTAAGAATTCTCAGTAATTTCTTAATTCTTGCAAAAGTTGTCAACACAATGGTAGGATGACAACAAGGCTTGAAGAACCTCAAGAGTGAATCTAATTGTTGGACCCATTTGATTTATGAGTCCCATTACATCCATGTCAAACAGGAAATTCTACATCATTATTGCATTAGAGTATTATATAAAATAGGTAGAAGTTGCAATAATAATGAACTACATTACAAAAATACTTGCATGATTCTTTTAACAATAGGTGATCAATAAGTTTCGTGTGCCAAGGTGATAAATCCAATTTTTCACAAGCATGATATCGTATCTATGATATCATAGCCCATCCTACATCATTGTTGGTGTGATGTCTCGCGAGTTGTGTGACCCTATAAATACTGACACTTGGTCACACCAACAACTGCAATTTCTTCCATCCTTTAGCGAAAATCTTGTTGTTTGTTTCCATACTTAGCAATAGAGTGAATGCTTGTAGTGTGGCATTAAGCAATTTTACGACATCTTTATTTGAGTGGATTGTACTTGGGCATGGTTCGTCAGTGAAAATAAAAATCAAGATTTCTTTTCATCATTGCAACATCCACTTAGTTTTTTTATTGCACTTAGCTAATTTCTTACTTAGTTTAATTTCCATGTTTACTTTAGCTTAGTTCTTTACATTTCCAAAGTACTTTACTTTACATGTTCACTAGTAAAGAAAAATGTGTATGACTGGTTTCAAGCATTAAGTGTAATCATTTGGTAACCCAGTAGTGGTTTAACTTGATTTGCTTAGTAGTGAACTCACTTGGTAATCCTAGTAATAGTTACATGAGCCCAAAACATTACTGACAAGCCAGGATCGAATGCTCATTGCCATAGGCTAGAGTAGATTTATATTCTTGCCATTACTTAGACATAGACTTTAATCTCACTTTCATTATGTTTACAACTAGGAGTAAATTAAGCCCAATAGCATCAACATATCATATGCCTCACTGAGAGTTAAATCATATCCTTGAACTTCACTAACTCAAAGTGGAAAGACAACAATCACGAACCTACTATCAACGTTTGGCATACTTACGTTATCCATCCACGAATTATAATCTGGTCATGCGCGTGTACTCATGACTTTTATTGGGAAGTGTTGGAATACCCTCACTACTCATCACAAATGTACTTATTTTTAATAATGATAGTGATTTTACGGGTGCTACTTTTAGGAAACTAATGTGATGATTAGGGGTTAAACATAAACTATCATCATCTTATTACCCTTAAACTAATGGTTAAACAAAAGTAACTAATAGGAAAATCACACATATCCTCACTAGGATAGTTGGCAAATATAGGGAAGATTGAAGCATGAAACTTAATGATGTGTTATGGACTTATCGCTTCACATGGAAGCTTCTTGTATGCTATTCCCTATATAAATTAGTTGATGAGTTGCATGGTTTGGCCATGTTGATGGGATGTCGTTGATGTGATCCTCTCAATGCAGGGTTTGACTCATTGATGTGTACCCATCGACAAGGCTCCTTGTTTTGCCTATAAATGTGCATCTACCCACTGCATTTATGGCATCTCTTCCATAGTTATAACGAAGTTCTTGTAGTTTTTCCTCTCAAAAGTTAGAATATTTTCTCTTAGTGCCTATAGCAAGAGTCAAAGAGTGTACAAATATTTATTCGAGCACTATTGTACTTGAGCACTTCAATGTGTATGACAATAAAGATGAACTTTCTGATCAAACCTTGTAGCACTTGGACTAGATTAATTATTTTCTTTAAGCATTTGATATTCAAGAAATTCTCTTTAATGTTTTAAGTAATTAAGTAATTAAGAAATGAATAGTGATCAAATAGTGCACATTAGTATGACCACTTCGAGCATATGTCTAATGCTTGGTAATCTCAATAACACTTAACATTTGGTAACCCAGTAGAGTTATATGTGTTCAGGATGTGGACAAGAAGTGGGAATGGATGCTTATGTTAGGACTAGTTATATATTAGCTAGCTGTTAGATTAATTTAGCAATTAAATACTTTATTCTTTATTCTTAGGCAACTTAGAACATAAAAGACAAAATAATAAAAATCATATACCTCAATGACACTTAACCATACCTTTGAACTTCACAAGTGGAATTGGGAAGACAATGATTACTACAGTTAATTTCACCTCCTAGAACCTAGTGCACTTAAACAACTAAAGTCTATGAAATTCAGCTAGATCGTTGAGTGAACAGTAGCGATTCGTATGGTTGGGTGTAGGGTATACTCGCTACTCATCATTGGCGTTGTTGCTGGGAACTTTAGCTAGTTTCATGCATTATTTAGGACTTAGTGAAAATCATTCAACATTGGTGTATCAAACCTCAAAGTTGAAATCATTCTAACACTATTAACAATTGTACAATGTACATTGTTAATTTTCTTCTAATCCAAGATGTCTTCTTCTCATAAGGATGATTCTTCACCTAAGTTTGAGCACATATCCAATAAAAGGAATGAATGATCAAATCAGCCAGTGCCCTAATAATGCTGAGTGGTATATACTCATCCTGATGAGTATGTGCTTGATTTCACCTTTGTCCTACATAAGGATGATTAGATGTGGTGGAGAGACATGGAGGATAACATTGTGTTGTTATTCAATTGATCAGTTCCTTTGATGCTCCAACAAACTCTTATGAGGTTGGGCATCTAAGGGCTTCATGCTGAGTATGTTGTGCAAGATCACAACTTCAAGGATTACCATCCCATTGAAGCACAATCTAAAATCGATCAGCAATAGGAGAAATGCTACAAAGCTATGAAGGGAAAATGATTAAATAACCCCTTATTCCTATTGGGCCAAAATGATAGTGAGGATCCCTTCTCTAGGGGTTCTCATTTCACTAACTCTTCTTCCCTTGATTTCAATGAAGGGGGCTTCAACTAGAATTTACAATCCAATGTAAATAATCCTGGTTCAGGCAAGTATGAGTCTTGTGATCATGGGGTATCTAAAGACAGGAGTTGTACCAGGGACAAGGATAGGCATCATAATGATGATTGTGGCTATGTTTACTAAAAAGGGGGTGGTAGACACCACAACACTAGTCCTCCTTCCTCTTCACCTTCCTCACCCTCTTCTTCTTTCTCTAGCTTTAACCGAAGTTGTAGAGGACGTGACCATGATGGAGGTGATTGATGGAACATAAATGATCATGATTGTAGGGCCTACTAGGATGATTGAGATTTGGGGTATGGGCATTCAAGGGAGGCCTAACATCATAAGAGAAGGGACAATAAAGGACACCATGGGCATCATAGCCATTGCAGAGGCCATGACTATGATGAGCCTTTTCTTATTACTTGAAACATGTTGAACATCGTAGAGGTAGCAAGAATTCCAACAAGGTATGTGAAAGATAACCAAATAAAGTTGTTGGATATGAACAACATCCCCAAGTTTGAAGGGGGATATAATTTAGATTTGCATAACCATTTACAAGCCTTTCATGATGCTTATACCTTGCAAAACATAGAAAATGAATGGAAAAAACTTAAGCTATTTCCCAAGACACTCATAAAAGAAGTAGAAAGTTGGTACCACTTCTTGGAGCTGAAATCAATCCGTAGATGAAGTACGATGCTTGAGCTATTTAATAACAAATATCATATGTACTCTTTAGTGTCTAATTTGAGAAATTAGATCCAAGGTTGATGACAAGAAACACATGAACCCTTGGATGCAGCCATGGGTAGGTATTATTCCCTTTTACATAGATGTCCTAGCCATGGTTATTCTCAAAGGAAGCAGCTTCACCATATCATAGATGGGCTTCAATCAGAAATGAGGAGAACTCTTGGGATCTATACCCAAGGGAGATTGTTTGAATTAAGAGTCCATTAGATCCAAAGGCTCATTGAGTAGGTTGCTAAAGAAGAAGGAGAGCTTAGAAAAATAGAAAGTGCGAAGGAGTACAACCAAGATCCTTTTTCCAGAAAAAGGAAAATCTAGTTTGTTTATAATGAGGAGGAGGCACCACTTGATGAAGTGGTGCTACGAAGAACTTTGACGATCCAAAAATTTATCTCCAAAATTTAGCTAAGGTAGATAAAATGTGGGACTCTTTAGATAAAAATTTTTAGATAACTCTAAAAATAACAAAGGCATCCAAAGAGCAAGGTAGTGATCATGATCACAAGAGAAGGAAGGAAGCTAAAAGTGCCCACCAAAGTGGTACGGTCAAAGATGCTACCATAGAGGAGGTTATGGAGTCCAAATCAGATAATGATGATGGGTGTGACATCTACCAATACGAACATCCTAAGGGATGTTATCCTATTATGTCACATGTGTAGCCTCATCGACTAGGCCTCGTCGATGCATCTTACCATGCATCGACGAGGCCTCATTGACCTAGTGTTAGTTTTCTTGATTTTTGGCTATAAATACGTGCTTGCAACCGCATTTATGGCATAAGTAGATTGTAGTTACAATGGAGCTCTTGCATTTTTTCCATTTGAAAGTTAAAAATTTTCCTTTGAGTGCCCATTGCAGGAGTCATTCAGTGTACAAATATTTATTCGAGCATTGTTATACCTGAGCACAATAGTATGTGCAACAATAAAGATAAGCTTTCTGATAAACCTTGTAACACTTTGGATAGATTACCTATTTTATTTATGGATTTACTGTTTCCAATTATTTATTAAATGCTTTCAATTAGTTATTAAATATTTTCTAGTTATTACATTAATGAGGTAATTAAGTGAGATAGATTACGCACATAGGTATGATTGCTTCAAGTGTAACACATATTTGCTTGGTAATCCTGGCAGCGTTATCGCTTGGTACGCTTGGTAGCGTAACACTTGGTCACCTAGTAGTGAATACTGGGTTTAGGATGTGTATGGAAAGTGGAAATGGATACTTATGTTAGTATTAGTTAATTAGTTAATTTAGATTAGTTAATCAAATCCCTTTTTATCTACAATTCAAGCACCCAACTATAAAACATAAAAATGATAAAAATTGAATACCTTAGTTACACTTAACCATATCAATAGACTTCATAAGTATAATTGGGAAGACAATGGTTGACCTTAAGGCTAGATTCACTTCCTAAATGGCTAGTGCACTGGAATGACAAAGTCTATGACATTCAACCAAATCACGCGTGAACGCTTCGTGATTCATATGGTTGGGCGTAGGGGTACCTAGCCGCTCATCATTAGTGCCATTGTTGGGGACTTTTTTTGTTGAACATGTGCTATTTAGATTTAAGTGAATACCATTATATTATTGTATGAACCTAAAGGGCAATATCAATCCCACTATACATAAAGTCATAAAAGCACACTGACAATTTTGTTTTGTTTTGCAAAATGTCTTCTTCTTCTTGCAAGCACAAGGATACCAAACCACTAGTCCCACAAGAATGCAAGGTGGTATGCACTCATCCAGATGAGTTTATGTTGAATTTCACCTTCATGTTACATCAAGATGAATAGATGTGATGGCATGATATGGACGGCAACGTCGTCTTACCCCCTAATAGATTTGTGCCCAGGATGCTATTCAAAACCCTTAAGAAGTTGGACATAGTAGATCTTCATGAAGGATACGTTGTGGATGGTTATGACACTTGAAACTACTGTCCCATTGAAACACAATGCAAATGAGATCAACGTTAGGAGAAATTCCATGAAGCTACAAAGGAGAAACATTACACTAACCCCTTGTTCCTACTAGATCAAGAGAACAATGAGGATCCTCCCTTGGAAGGTTCTCAACATGAATATTTTTCACCCCTGCTATTGATGGTGAGGGTGTGAACCTAACCCTACAATCAACTATTCATAAATTGGGTTCAGGAAAAAGTGATAGCCAAGGTAGGGACTCGGGTAAACATCGTAACAACAAGGGATCTAAGGATGGTGATCATAACAAGCATAAGAGTGGTGGCAAACACCATGGTGGTGGTGGTGGTCCACCTTCCTCATCATCCTCTTCATCTGGTTCCAAACGTTCCTCTTCATCTAATGGTTCTCATGGAAGTCATCGTCGAAACAACCATGATGAAGGTGATCATTGAGATAACAACGACCGTGAAGGCCACAAAAATTGAAGGGGTGGCCGAAACCATCATTGTCATCATCAATGCAACGATGATGATGAACCCTTATTGGTGACTCAAAGTATGTTCAATATTGCAAAGGTAGTTAGAATCCTAACCAAGCATATGAAGGATAGTCAGATCAAGTGCCTAGATATGAACAATATCTCAAGATTGGAGGGGGGATGTAATCTGATCCATAGACACATCTACAAGCTTTTCAAGATGCTTGTGCCTTACAGAACATAGAGAATGAGTGGCAGAAACTCAAACTTTTCCCAAGGATACTCATTAAGGAAGCTGAAAGTTGGTACTAGTCCTTAGAGCTAGAATCTATCCACAGATGGAGTACCATATTAGAACTATTCAATGACAAATATCAGATGTACTCCAAAGTGTCTAATCTGAGAAGGCAAATCCAAGGCTGGAAACAAGGAGCAGATGAATGCTTGGATGCTACCATGGGTAGATACTATTCACTCCTGCATTGATTCCCTAGCCATTGTTACTCTTAAAGGGAACAACTTTCCCACATCGTAGATAGGCTTATAGTTTAAACAAGAAGAACCCTTGGGGTGTATGCCCAAGGAAGGTTGTCTAAAATGAGAGCTCATCATATCCAAAGGTTAATTGAACAAGTAGCAAAAGAATAAGGTGAGCTACGAAAAAGGGAAAAAGCCAAAGAGTATAATAGGGACCCTTCCATTAGAAAATGAGAGGTTTGATTTTGTGACAAGGAGGAGTCACCACTTGATGAAGTTATGAACAAAAAGACCTTGCCCATCTAAAAATCTGTTTTTGACATTTCAGCTAAGGTTGACAAGTTATTGGATTCTTTGGATGAAAAAGTTCAAATCACTTTAAATATTACTAAATAATCCAAAGAGCAAATTGGTGATCATAATAGCAGAAGGAAAAAAGAAGTTAAATGTGCCTACCAAAGAGGTAAGGGCAGAATTGCTGTAGTAGAGGAAGTTGTAAAGTCTAACTTTGATGATGAAATTAAATGTGACATATGCTAATACAAATATTTAAAGGGATCTTGCCCTATGGTGTCACAATTACAAGAGGCTGGAGTGTATGCATTGAATCCTTGCTTAGCATGTAGGCAAGCTCTAAGATGGTTGCCTTACCCTCAAGGTAGTCCAAAGCAATTACACCAATAGCAATAAGGTTACTACCCAAGTGAAACTCCTCTGCAAGCTTATGAACAATACCAACAATGGTACTAACCACAATCATGAGGAATGCCACCACCAAGGCAGTAGTACCCTTATAGGCAACCAAATCCATACAGGTACTATGTTCAATAGCTCATCTCCCCTAGAAGTTCTACAAGTCATGCATCATTCCAGCATCACTATTACCCTCTAGAATACCACCAAAAACATTCACCATCTACTCGAGGGGAAAACCCATATTTGTATCCTTATCATCCTCCACATCCCTCTACACCTACACCTCCAACTTCAACCCAATTACCTCCTACTTCATTTATGCAATGTGAGATTCCTCCATAGCCATAACAATGAAATTCTACAAGGGTTGTACAATCACAACCAATTTTTCAACTAAGTGATTTGGATAATCGATCAAGGAAATGACCTTTCTTCCAGCCTAGTAGTCCTCTCCAGCCCTCACAACCTACTCTAGTTGATCATCCTACATCTCCATCATCCTCATCCTCTACATTAAATACCTTCGAGTGTCCTTCAAACCAAGTGTCACCTAGGATCCACACTATAATGCTAACCCATGTCATTTCTAATTGGATCAAGGTTGGAAATCTTCCTACAAAAAGATCTAACTTGGGAAATTGACTCATTTATCTATGGATTGCTAGACAAGAGCCATGTAAGGCTCTTCTTGATTTTAGGTCCAAAGTTAATCTCATCTCCCATGATATGTACAAGGCTTGGAACCTACCCCCTCTTAGGAAGAGCAAGATTCGTTTAAAATTAGTAAATCAATCGATTATTGTCCTTTTGGGATTAGTAGAGGACATTGTGACCTTAGTTTGTGGGTGGTCCTATCCTACTAATTTTCTAGTAATCAAGGTGAAAAAAAATGCAAAAATGACTTCCCTATCATTATGGGAAGAGTTTTGTCAAGCATAGTCGACACACAAATGGGTATAAGGGACATATCTTTAGAAATATCCAAGGAAAATGAGCTAGGAAAAATTGAAAAGAAGCGTATTCCATGCATCACGTATAGTGATAACGAGTGCAATTGTATGCAAAGGATTTGGTCAATCAAGAGCACATACATTAAAGCATGCAATCACTGTACACAAGAGATCAATATTCAAAGGTGTCTGTACACAACAGCCACAAAGTAGGAGGGCACCCAGTGGCTGATAGTTGATTTAGATAGCAAAAAAATATGCATGGAGCCAATTGAGAGCCTGACATATGCATATGTTGAAGACATGGAAAAAAAAATTGAACAAGTTCATTCCCAACTCTCTGATGAAGATGATAATACTCATTGGGGAGAGTTGGAGATCCCTTATCACTTCAAGTAGGAGCCCTTAGAACTAAAACATTACCGATTGGTATGGAGTATGCATTTTTAAAGAATGGTAAACCAATCATCATTAATGCCAAACTCGCTTCTAAGCAAAAGGAAAAGTTGTTAAAAGTGGTAAATAAATGATCAATAGCCTTTGCTTGGTCATATATAGAACTAATAGAAATTGATCTAAGGATATGCTAGCATTGCATCTATACTAACCCAGCCATGAAACCTAGAAGGTAGCCGTAGAGGCGACTGAATCCCAAATTAAAGTAAATCATCAAGGAGGAGATAGAGCAACTCCTCAAGGTGAGGTTTATCTATCCAATCATAGATAGTGAGTGGGTTAGTCCATTTGTAATTGTACTAAAGAAATGTGGCAAATGGTGGTCCTACATTAACTTTAGGTTGTTAAATATGGCAACGTTTAAGGATCACTTTTCTTTGCCATTCGTGGATCAAGTATTATACACCATATTTGGGCATTGTTATTATAGCTTTTTGGACGATTATAATGGCTATAACCAAATCCAAATTGCACCCAAAGATTAGGCCAAGACAACATTCATAAGTTCCTAGGGAACTTTCACATATTGTAAAATGCCATTTGGCCTATGCAATGCCCTTACAACATTTCAACACTTGGTCCTTAATATCTTTCAACAGCAAACCGGTAGTGGTGTTGAAGTCTTCATGGATGAAATCTTCACCTATGGAGCTACCTTTGAGCAAGCCTTGGACCAACTTAAGTAACTATTGAAGAGATGTGTAGAGACAAACCTATGGCTCAACTGGCAAAAGAGCCATCTCATGGTCCAAGAAGGTATTATGCTGGGCATTGAATTTTACAAAAATGAATTGAGGTAGACCCAGAAAAGACAAGGATCATCCAAGGAATAACATGCCAACTAGAGATCATTAAAGATGTTTCGTCATTCCTTGGACACATTAGCTACTACTAGAAATTGATTAAGAATTTCCCTAAGATTACAAAGTCATTGGTAGAGCTTACAAAGAAAGATGCATCTTTCATTTGGACCAAGGAATGTGAAAACACATTCTAACAATTAAAAGAGAAACTCATAGAAACACCAATCCTACGAGCACCAGATTAGTCCAAACCATTCCATATCATGATAGATGCATCTAACTATGCTTTGGGAGTAGTGCTGACATAGATGGATGATAAAAAATGTCCATACTACATCCACTGTACAAGTTGAAGCATTGTGGGAGCATAGTTAAATTACACCACCATGGAAAAGGATTAATGGCAGTGGTGTACACACTAAAAAATTCAGGCACTATGTGCTTGGTTAAAAAGTATTTGTGCATATAGACCACAGTGCAAGTTGCTTCCTCATGAACAAGCCGATGGTGAGCCCTTGTGTCATACGGTGGCTCGTGATCTTGCAGGAATTCGATCTCACTATGGTAGATCGAAAAGGGACTGAGAATGTGGTTGCTAACCATCTCTCTTGCTTAAGATGGGATAACAAAGAGGATGGGAGCTTGCTCTCTAATCAATTTTCAGAAAAACTTCTTTTTACTAGAGTAATAGATGAAAAAATGCCTACAAAAGCAACATGGTATAATGGCATCCTCACATATCTTCTCAGTCAAGAGATGCCACAAGACCTGGATTTTAGGAAAAAGCAACAATTTCTTCATTAGGTCAAATACTTCATTGAAATCAATGGACACCTTTATAAGGTGTGTGTTTATGGCCTAATTCGTTGGTGTGTCCTTAACGAAGATCAGCTACGCATTCTCAAGGATGCTCACGAAGGGCCTTGTAGAGGCCACTATGCAGGGAGATGCATGGCCATAAAAATCCTGATGGCAAGATACGATTGACCTATAATCTTTAGGAATGTCCACCAGTTCATCAAGTATTGTGAATGTTATCAACAAGATGGGGGGATGACTGCTTGCATGGAAGGTCCTTAATAGTGAATTCAACCATTGGAACCTTTTGACATATGGGGCATTGACTTCATGGGTCCCATCACACCCATGTCTAACGGGAAGGCATATATTATAGTAGCAGTTGACTACTACACAAAATGGGCAGAAGAAGCAACCATTACTAATTGTACATCATCCACTACTGCCAAATTTATACAGCAAAATATCATGAATAGGTTTGGGGTGCCACGTTCACTAATTTCTGATAATGGAACTTATCTCACAGGTGCCACATTTAGAAAGTTAATGTAATGCTTGGGCGTAGAACATAAATTAACAACACCTTACCACCCCCAAGCCAATGGTCAAGCAGAGGTAACCAACCAGGAGATCACAAAAATACTAACGCGAACTATTAGCAAATAGAGGAAAGACTAGAGTACAAAAATTAATGATGCTCTTTGGTCTTATCGTTCAACTTGGAAACTTCCTATTGGTTATTCTTCCTACGAGTTAGTGTATGTGAAACTTCCAATGCTCCCAATTCAATCTGAGCTTCATACACTCTCAACAACCTATGAATTAAATCTTAACCTAAGTCTAGCACAGAAAGAAAGATTAATCAAACTAAATGTGTTAGATGAAAATTGATTAATGGCCCTATCCTTGCATAAGGTAAGCAAGGCATTCAGTAAGCAATGTCATGACCTTAGAATCAAGAAAGTAAAACTTCAACCAGGAGATGAAGTTCTTTACTAGAACCCCATACATGTACCCCAAAAGACAAAATTTCAAAAATTGTGGAAGGGACCTTATATAATCAATCAAACCTTTTTCTCTGGGACCATGATAATCTACAAACTTGATAGTCTAAATAAAAAGTAGTGGGTCAACATCCAACAAGTCAAACCTTTCTTAAAACTAAGATAGGCCAATGTAAATACTGCCTCAACAAATGGATAACCATGTTCTATTTTTTGGATCTCCTCCCTCCAACTCAGTTATGGGGGAAGATGGCCATCCGTGCTGACCATTACCATGGCCTCTCAGTTTTTCTACATGTTTGTTTTTCACATTTTTAATTTTACAAATTTTTGATTTTTGAATTTTTTTAATTTTACACCATCTGTAGAACCTTTAAAATTTCTTGATTATTTTACACTTTCTTATATATTTTATTTTAGTTTTGCTTTCTTTTGTTTAAGTGTGATATTTTCTCATTTTTGCTAATAAATTCACTTTATTGTCATAGGACATAGTGCTGCTGTTGCTGTTTACTAATGATTGTTTATGCTTAATGTGTGATTGTTGATGTCTAGTTTCTATTTTTGAGTTTTGATGTTTGATGACTTTGACATGATTTATTTTTCATGGAAAAAGTAGTGAGTCCATGTCATCTACTCATCCGATAAACTCTATGGTTTTCCTTGTTCTAGGAATTTGATGTCCCTTCCATTAAGAAACTTTTAATCAATTGGTGACCTTGGTAGTTCTGGAATTAGGAAGGATTCAAAGGTTTGTAAAGGGTGTAATTTCAAGAGGATTCGTTACTCTTTCTACTTTTTTAGTTACTTGAGTGCTCAAGTGTTTTCATGGACTTCTTGTTGTTCCATACTAACCACTCATAGGAAGTCAAATAACATCATTGCATGGTGTGGTTTCCATTTTGAAAAAAAAATAAGGAAAAAAAAAAACAACAATGGGAATTCAAAGCAAACCCCTTCAACACAAATAAGTCCTTGCATGGTGTGGTTCCCATTTCAAAAGAAGAAAAACAATGGAAATTCAAAGCACACCTCTGAGACAAATAAACAAGCTACAAGCACTAGTTGTGGGACTCGAATAGCATGCACCTATGCTTGAAGGTCCCCTTCTAAATAAGGCCCTCTTTATCACTTCCTACTTCCCTTTTCTTCTCCTTGTGGAATAGTGGTTGTTTTGTGGAAGCACTTTGGTGTCTCAAGTGGGTAGATCAATCTTAGAGTGGCAATGCGAAGTCACTAAGAGGAGACGATTTTGGTGTGGACTGAGGATGGAACTTTCTAGGTCATTTTAATCACGAAATTCCACAAGGGACTTTTTATGACCTTAATTCGAAACTTCATTCCACCTTCTCTATCATCCATCCATGCTGTTGTAACTCACCTCACTACCAGGTTCCATGTTATGCTCTATGTCTTGGTCTGATGTGTCAAGATTCTTGAGTACATTCTTTTGGGTTGATCTTTAACTTTTCATGACATTTAATTGACTATGGGGCCCACAAACTTCTCAGTTAAGGTTATGTAAGGGCAAAAAGGGCATGAGCCTCCTATGAGGGGATCCACTTGCATAGATCTTGGATTGATTAGTTAAGGTTCCTTACCTTTGACATCGCTACAATCCTAACTTTCGCATTTTCCATTGCATAAACCGCTTAGTACTTCTTAATGTTTCATTTCATTCATCCACTAAATTCAATTTTCTCCATTTCTTCAAATTTATGAGCTTCAACATTCTCTTCTCATGTTTTCATACTATTCTTGGTCTTATGAGCTTTCATTTGATCCCAATTTCATCCAAAAATTCCTTGCATTTTAAAAGTTTGACCAAGTCAACGGTGGTCATTGACTGCATCAATGAGGCCTCATCAATGCAATCAATCACATTGACAAGGCCTTGTTGACTAGGCATTGTCAATGTAGTGCTTAGATCCTATATATACTTTTGAACACTTTGGAATTTTTTGCAAATTGCTCATAAGACACATGAAATTTTTGTAATTTTTCAAAACCCAAAACCTTCTAGAGCTCATAACTTCCTAATCATTTATTCAAATCACTTTATTTTTTGATCTTGCACTTATCAGAGGTAAGATCTTTATCATGGGGACCACAATCCTTAAGATTTATAATTAAAATTGATGAAATTTTTTGGAAATTTTCCTAACTCGCCCAAAGGGTTAATAACCTTAACCATAGATAAACATCAACTTTTTTCCAAGTTAACCCTTCCAACAACCTCTGGGATGAATTATTCATAATAACACATAAAATAAATACTAATTGGGTTAATTAAATCAACCATAATCACAACTTAGCCAAGTGTGACTATCCTTAAGAGTTAAGGTATCCCAATTATTTTAAGGTTACATAATGATTACTAATCCATGGCTTTATTGTGATTATAGATGGCACCTAAACAAAAACATCCATAGGAACGAGAACCCTCACAACCATGGGAGAAATGACCCAGAGTTAGAAGGGGTCAACAAGAATAAGGCTAAGAACTACTAGAGGCGACCCCTGCAATGAGACCTCTTCGGGAGGAGCCTGAAGTGGAATTTGTTTGATAGATTCCAGAGAAAAAAGTGCCAACCAAACAATCATAAAGAGGAGAAGTGCCTAGACTCATCCTAAGGCTTGAGGTCATGTTGACTCAAGCTAGTCTAGACATCATTCGGTCCCAAGACATTCAAAGATCGATTCTTTAAAAGATCAACTTCAAGCCATTTTTGCAGAAAGCTCCAAAGGATGTCAAGAAACAACTGCAGACCTCTCCCATGTGGCTAGTCATCACGTCTAGTGGGGAATGGTACATGGGAGAGACTTATCTCTTCTAGAGTAGTCGAAGGCTAGGGTCCATTGTTAAGATCAAGGACATTCAAGTGTCCTACTCAATAGAAGCCATTGCACAGGCACTTAGGTTGCCTAACATAGGAACACAACTAGCTAAATTATGCACAAAAGATGATCTTAAGGCCAAAAGGGAGTGGACCTAGCGCTACTACAAGGTCAACTATAAGGAGTATGGTGCACTCACATTGGTGGAGCAGATTTATTTCAAGATCGCATCCTATCACCGTAATGCAATAGTGAGGCCAAGTAAGGTGATTGCTTTCTTTGCTTGAGCATGCACCGCTCTAAGTGAGAAGTTTTCCATTAACCTTCCACAATTGCTATACTTGGAGATTGAAAAATGTTTCAAAGAAAATGAACGTGGAAGGAAGACCCTACCCTTTCCATGCCTCATCAAAAAAATTTGCAAAAGGATAGGCATGTTCGCTACTCTAACGACACTCTTAGGCATGTTGCCTTGGCCTCATGGGCAGAAATCATGAAGGATAAAATGCCAGCAACAACTCAAGAAGAGGAGCTACCACCACCACCAAAAAGAAAGGCCTATAGAACCATTAAGAATCTGCACAAAATCTGAGAACAATACTTGAGCAAATAAGAGCAACAAGCAGGTTGAGTGGGGTTGATCCATCTATGTATCAGCCAATGATGAGTCACCTTGATGAGGTGGCCCGAACAATTAGCTAGATGGAGAGAGGTGGTCCCATTTTCTCTACCTAAAGAACGTAGTTGCCTTTGAGGTCGGATTCCAATGCTTGAGAGGTGATGGTATCATTAGTAACATATCATGTATTCCTAGAAATCTTTGGGAATGTTGCCACTTTCTTGGTGAGGTTGGAGAAAGGTGAAGAGGCAACTGTCTTGGTGATGCAACACCCAAGGGTAGGAGATAGTGGCAGAAGTGGTAGTTGATCGTGTAGCTAAAGCACTGAATGCACCTACAATGTCTGTACCAAATGTATCTGCACTCCAAGATGTGCAAACATCTGCAGGCACAGTTAGCAAGAAGTTAGATGTAGCTCAACATGAAAAATTGTTGGAATGCCTAGTAGGAACTGAGCAACCATCTCTAGACATCGTTAATCTTCTGGAGAACATCACTACAACCCAGTTGGAGCTACTAAATGCAAGGGGTAGATGTATTATTTTGGAGGGACAACTAGAAATGGCCCAAGAGCAAAATCAACGCTTGGTCATGGAGGTTGTTAAACTTCATGCCCAACTTGTAGAACAACTAATGCTTAGCCCAACAGTGATAAGAGATGAAGCTATCAAACAGCTTCAAGAATGATTTCAGAAGGCTCAGGAGGAGGCAATGATGACCATCTTTAAATAGTCTGTAGTAGAAGTTGAAACACACTCAATTAAAAAAGACTTGAATCAGATGCACCAAAAGAATGAAGCATTGACCACACAAAATTATTGCCTGCGAAATGTTGATACTCAAAGGCATCAAATGTAAGAATTCATTTATCAATAGTAGGAGCAACATGCCAAGGTAAACACTGAATTGAGGAAATTGGTCATGGAGAACTACAATCTATCAATGGAGGAGGCACGCAGCTTACATCAAAAGTTTACCATCTAGATTATTTCCTAGAAGAACGAAGCTCTCAAATTTGAGAAAGTAAAAACTCACTACAGGGACTAGGTCGGTTTGCAAAAGGAAGTGAATGAAAATAAATCCATATGGCAAAGGTGAAAATGAATGAAGCCCTCTAGCAATTCTAGCAAGGAAGAGAGATGTGGCAGCCCATCCTTGATGGGATTGATGCCTACAACAAAGTGGAGATCTACTTGAAGAAGTTACAAATTGAAGAGATGAAAGAGTACATGGAGTTGGCCAATCTCCATTACATAAACTTGGTAATGCTGACTACTAGACGACCATAGTTGGAGTTAGAAAAATAAGTGGCTAGCTCATATTTGCTATACAAGACCAAGTTCAAACACCACAAGGACACCAATCAAAAGCTTAAGACTACTAACGCTAAACTCGATGTTCTCAAAGGACGATTTAGAGATTAAAGATTTATTGTTGAGAACCTAGCTAGATGGAAGAATGACTACCAAGAGTTGAAGAACATAGTGAGAGTGTTTGACATTGAATGCAAATAGTTTGTTGCCTGGTTTGTCAATGCCAAGGAGTTGTTTCTAGAAATCCTATGTCCTTGGGATGTGCCTGTTCCAACCCACATTGGGAAAGCTACGTGGTTGGTGCATGATCTTAGGAGTAAGGAGGAAAAAATGAAAGCATTGTTGGATGCTTTTCACCTCCTACTTGAAGTTGCAATAGCAGTAAGACAACCACAGCTAATGTGTGAAGCCAGTGAAGATCCCTTGAAACCTCAGGAACCACCACCACTTGGGATCATTTGATCTTCTCCAACAAGCTTCACAACATCAAGGAACGTGTTGTTCAATTTTGAAGAGTTGAATCATGGTGTTCAATTATGTGTCTTGAACACCTTCATTTTTTGTAATGTGTTGATCCGTATACTCAATTTTTTGTCAAGTCAATCAGTTTGTTTTGTGTGAAGATAAGTCAATCAATAATTTCATACCTTTCCAATTTTGTAACAAAACTCAAGGATGAGTTCTCATTTAGTCATGGAGGTATGATGAGT
>MNCI01032049.1:233490-270671 GCA_015680685.1 Gnetum montanum | reverse complement strand
GCCTCTTATTTATAGATATGGCGGCGGACTACGATATCGCGTACGCGATATCGTAGGGAAGGACACGATATCGCATACGCGATATCGCGGGGGATGCGATATCGCGGCCGACGCAAACCGCGTCTCATCAACCGTGAACCAAAAGGGGCTAAGAACAACCTTGTGAGCAAGCAAAGACCCATGTAATGGGACCTCTTTGGGAGGAGCCTAAAGTGGAATCTGTCCAATAGATTCTTGAAGAAGCGACCTCAACAAGACAATCTCATCAAGATGAGGCAATAGAGCCTAGATCGAACCTGCAAGTTACCTTGGTGGAGGCTTGCCTTAAGTAGATCGCAAACAAGGAGGTCCAAAAATCTATGCTTCAAGAGTTAAACCTTGGACCTTTCTTGGAATTCACACTCTAGAAGTTAAAGCTTAATTGTAGAACTCTCCCATGCAGCCCACACTCACTTCCAGTGGGGAGTCGTACATGGGAGAGACATACTTGTTCTGAAACAATCACCAAGTCAGTTCAAGAGTCAAGATCAAAGACATTTTAGTGTCCTACTTAGTGAAAGCCATTGTTGAGGCCCTTAGGTTACCAAAAACTGGGGTAAATATTGCAAAGATCTTAATGTAGGTAGATCCTAGCATCAAAAAGGAATCGATGTAGTACTCTGATGGAGTGGATTGCAAGTAGTTTGGTGCACTAACCATGATGGAACTTGCATATTTTAATATTGCAGCATTTTACCTCAATACAACAGTGAGGCCAAGTAAGATCACAGCAGTCTCTGCTCTTTCATGTGTTGCTCTAAGCAGTAAATTCCTTGTCAACCTTCCATAACTAATCTATCTGAAGATAAATAAGTAGTTTAAGGAAAATGAACCTGGAAGAAAGGCATTCCCTTTTTCATGCCTCATCAAAAAGTTATGCAAAAGCTGAGGCATAACCTGCTACACGAATGAAACTATTCGATGAGCTCCAACTACCTCCTGGGCTGAAATGATTAAGGACAAGGTGCCTACCAAACTCATCCAAGAAGAGGAGTAGCAACAAGCACCTCCATGTTCCACTCATGAAACAATGCTAGAGGCCTGCACTACCATTGAGTGCATGCGTAAACTCTGAGAGTAGCTCTTGTGGTAGCAATAGTAGTAAGTAGGAATGAGCAATGGTGATCCATCTGTGTATTACCTAGCAATGAGCCATCTTAATGAAGTAGCCAAAAAAATAAGTCAAATGGAAGGTGGTGGGCCAATTTTCTCTACTCAATGAATGCAGTTATCCATGAGGTTAAGTCCTAGTGCTTGAGAGGTAATAGTATCTCTCTTGCAATAGTAGAAATTCCTAGAAATCTCTAAGAACGCTACTACCTTTTGGGGGAATTTGGAGGAGGATGAGAGGAAAATAATCTTAGTGATGCAGCAGCATGGGTAGGAGAAAACGATTGAGGTAGTTGCTAATAGGATTACTGAGGCACTTAAATGCACCTACAACATATGTACCAAACTTTTATGCACTGAGAGATGTGCAAATGTTCACAGGGATCTTCAATTACAGATTGAGCATAGTCCAGCATGAGGAATTGCTGGATTGACTAGTGGGCACTTGGCAATCGATTCTAGTTGTCTTTGATCTTTCAGATACATCACTACAACTTAGTCAAAGCTGCTTGAAGTGAGGGTTAAATGCGTCATAATGAAGGGGCAACTAGAAATAGCCAAAGCACAAAACCAATGCCTGGCTATGGAGGTTGTAATTAAGGGCCCACATCGTTGATCTTATGTTTCTCAACCCAGCACTAACATGAGATGAAGATTTCAAAAATCTTTAAGATAAGCTCAAAACGGTTGAGGATGAAAAGGAGATGATTATCTCTGACCAGTCTTTGGCCAATGCCATAATGCATAACATCTAGAAAGACTTGGCCTAGACACGCTGGGTGAATGATATTCTGACTGTAGAGAATCATTGCCTATGGAATGTTGATGCACAAAAAGCAGCAAATGGCAAATTTAATCCATCAATAGTAGGAGCACCTAGCTAGAGTAAACAAGAAACTGAGGAGATTACTAGAAGAAAAAAAAAACCTCTCCATGGAGGAAGTCTATGCCCTTTGCTAAAAATTTGCAATTGAGATTACCACCTAGAAGAATGAGGCCATAAAGTTTAAGAGAGTGAAGAATCACTATAGGAACTAAGTGGAATTATAAAAAGAAATTAATGAAAAAGAAATCCAATTGGCAAAGGCAAAAGTAAATGAGGCCCTTTAGTAGCTCCAATAAGGCTGAAATCCATTTGAAAGAGCTGCAGGTCAAGGAGATAACCGAATACATGAAGCTTGCCAATCTCTGCTATGCAAAGATGGCAATGCTAACTGCTATAAGGCCATAGTTAGAGTTGGATAAACAAGTGGCCAACTCGTACCTATTATATGAGGCAAAGTTCAAGCATCATAAAGAGAACAAGAAGAAGCTCAAGATAGTAAATGCCACACTCAAGGTTCTCATGGCAAAGTTTACTGATCAACAAATAATCATTGAGAACTTGGCCAAGAGGATGAGTAATTACGAGGAGGTGCAAAATGCAATTAGAGCATTCAACTTCAAACATAAATAGTTCACTACTTGGTTTGTAAATGAAGGAGTTATTCATTACAATGCCCTATCTGTGGGATGTTCCCATTTTGGTCCACATTGGTCATGCCACGTGGATTGTGAATGATCCCTGGAGTAAGGAGGAGAAGATGAAGGCACTATTGGATGCCTTTCATCTTCCACTAGAAGTTGTAGTTTCCATAGGACAACCACAACCACCTTAACCAACACATGCACTTGAAGTAGGAGGAGGTCCTTCAGAGCCTTAGCAGCCTCCACCACCTAAGAACTTTTGATCTTCTTAACTGTCTTCGCATTGTCAAAGGAATTATGTTTGCTAGTTTTGTCCTAGTGTTCAATTTTGTTATCCTAAACACCAAAATTTTGTAATTATTGTAACTGTACACTTAGGCACTCAATTTTTGTTTTGTTGTTTATGTGTTTATTTTGTTAGTCAATAATCCCATACCTTTCCAGATTTTGTAAAGAACTTGATGATGAGTTTTCATTCAATCGTGGGGATATGATGAGTCACATGGTTTGGTTGCATTAATGGGATGTCATTGACGCAACCCCATCAACAGGATGTTGTTGATGCGATCTTGTTGATGTAAGGTTGACCCATTGACGTGTACTCATTGACAGGGCTCCCTATTTTACTTATATATGTGCACCTACTCGTCGCATTTATGAAATCTCTTCCATAGTTCTAATGAAGTTCTTGCAATTTTTCCTCTTAAAAGTTAGAATATTTTTTGAGTGCCCATAGTAAGAGTCAAAATGTATACGATCTTTATTTAAGCATTATTATACCTAAGCACTTTAGTGTGTGTAGTAATAAAGACAAGCTTTCTGATAAAACCTTGCAACACTTGGACTAGATTAATTGTTTTCTTTAAGCATTTGATATTCAAGCAATTTCCTTTAATTTTTTAAGTAATTTAATGATAGACCTCATTCATCATGGATCTAATGCATAGAGTTTAACCTAAGGGATAAGATTCTTTACTGGAACCCCACTCATGTACTTTAACGTACCAAATTTCAAACATTGTGGGAGGGACCTTACATGATACACTCTATGTTCTAATTTAGCACCCTGCAAATATACCATTCTAATTATTCACAAAAGCTTATCATGAAAAAGGTGAAATTATTCTACTCCAATTTCCATACATTCATCTTTAAGGCATGTTTCATCTTTCATATCTTCACCTTGAATCTTAGTCATGGGGGAGATATCCATACTAAATAAAATCATGTGAGTAAATATTTTTACTTTTTTGTTTTACACCTTTTTTTTTATTTTCTATTTTTAATATATCTTCTATTTCTTAATATGTTTTCTTTTTTCTATATATATCTTATTTTTTCCATAAGTCATCTCTTTGATGTTGCAAATGATTTTTAATGTTTTTGTTAATAGAATTATTGCTAATGTGTAAGAGCCAACTTTGTTGTAGGGATTATATGCTATATTATCAAATCATTAAAGAAGTCATTGTCCAAAGCCATGAGATCACATCAATCATCCATTCATTTCTATAAATAAGATATCCTTATTATGGGAGTAATATGATTCTTATCACATGTAAAAACTGAAACTAACGCATGATCATCATGCCTTGAAGAAAGAAGGAAGGATCAAGAGGGTTAGAAAAGGGTGTGATATCAAGGGAATTTGTAAATTCTTTGACCTTCTTTTTAGAATACTTGTTACCTTACTATGGTACTAGAAAGACATGTTACCCATTCTTGAATATAATTCTCTACTAAGAACAAAAAACTAATAATTAATTAATAAACACGTGTCAAAATTATTCTTGGGGCATTATCAGAAAGACATGTGACCTATGCTTGAATGTAGGATACTTTCAAAACTCTCATGGTCTCTTAGAGTAGTTCCACCATATGATTGGAAAGCCATGTAACTGATGCCTAAAGGTGCATTGCTTATGAAATTAGTGTTAGCTATAAGGTTAGAAAGACGTGATCCATGCATGAAGGTACCCCTATAACTAATGGTCAAGGTCTCTACATTAAACACTAATAATTAATTAATTGTACTATAAAATTAATGAATATTCCATAATTTTCGTTGTTGAGTGATAATGTTCTCAAGTGGTTGTGGTTGATCTCATAGTGATGGGCCTATAATGGTATAATGTGATATCACTGGAAATGAACTTAGTTTGGAAACCTAACAAAGAGGTACGTTGGTCATCTTAATGATGCTCTACACAAAGGATTAATTATAAACATGGTAAGGTACATCACATCCTAATCTTTGCAATCCTTTCTAACTTCACTCCATCTCATTGATGTGTACTATTATGAATTTGATGATTTTTATTTTTAGTATAGGGTAGGGTTCCATCAATAATAATTGTGTGGGTGTTGAAACATAGACTCAATCAACATTCGATGTCTTAGATACCCATAGACACGTTGTGAAATGGTTATACAAGGGCATTAAAGGTAGGAGTTTGCACAATTTCTACTTGTATAACTTTTAATGATGGATTGATTTCACTTGTAAAACTTTTAATAATCTACTTCATGGACTAACTCCATAATTCCTAAACATCAAGCATTGCTATCCTCATTGTTATGCATCATTACTTACCAATTTCTCATAATTTTGTTAAACTTTTGTGATGAAAAGCTTCAAAACCCCAATTGTCAACCATTCCTATAACTTCCAATTCCCATCAAATCAATCATCATTCCAAACCTTCCAAACTTTAATGCTCAACCCTTCAATCTCATTAGTGGCTCATGAGCTCTTAAATTATCCATTCTAGCCTTAGATTTCCCAAAAATTAAATAGAAAAGAGCATATCCAAGCCACATTAATATTGCAATGTTGACGTAGTGAGCTACACTAACACAAACACAACTCAGTTGGTGCATCAACATCTATGCGATATAAAATTCCTATATATAGGCATTTGTTATTGAAGAAGTTTTCATCCCTTTCATTTAGTAAAAAGGAAATTTGTGTCGTTTTTCAAAGCTAGAGACTTCCAAAAGTAATATCTTATGATTTAGACCTTCAATTTCAGCTATTCAAAAACTTGTGAGCTTATGGAGTTGAGCTTTACATCATTAGGGAAGCTAACTTATGATTTGAAAACCTTTAAAAATCCTAGTTTTGAACAATTAAGGTAGTTAATAATAAAATAATTTAAAATCTAGATAATTTAGCTGCGTTAGGGCGTTTGAAACGTCGTAATGTAAGTTCTTATTAGACTATATATTTTGGGATGTATCTCTATTACAATTATTTCGAGGTTCCAACATAGAATTACACTAATGTTGCCTACTATTGTATGGTATGTGACAAAAACAACAAAATATGTTGGAACATGTGTGTTGTAACTACTTAACGTTAATGGTGTCATTATCAACAAAAGCATTATATGATTGATGAATCGTGATTCATTAGGCTGTGATATCAGACCCCCAATATCTAATCCACGATATCGGGTACGCGAAATTGCAACCCAAATAATGATATCGGATACATGATATCGTGACTCTTATGTGAGCCTATAAATACACATGTAGGCACACAAGAGGAGTCATTTTGAAAATAGTTAGTTTTTCAGTTAGTTTTAGAAGTTAGTTCATTTCTTAGTTTCTCTCAACCCTTTCTGCTAGTGCATGCCCACAATGTGATGATTGTAATTGTATGGCATCCTTTATTTGAGTGTGACGTACTTGGACATGCACATGACCAGAAATAAAGATTGAGATTACTTCATCATTGCAACATTCACTTAGTTTAATTACTTAATTGTTATTGTTATTAAACACAGAATGAGTATGACTTAATCACGAGCATCTACATGTGACTGCTTCGTATCCCAGTAGTGTACTCGAGCCATGTGCTTGGTAATCCCAGTGGTAGTTGTGCACGAGGCCTAAGATGTGTACGGATGATTAAGGAATGGATGCTCATCACACTTAGGCTAGCTTAGATTCTCTCTCCCTATCTCCTCTTTGTATAGCTCTCTCTCTCCCTTTTTCCTCCTAGCTTAATTAAAGATTATTTTCCATTGTCTCTAGGAGCAGCATTAGTTTAGGAACCCATCATACACCTCACTTTGGACAAAACCATACATGACAAAGCAAATACTAGTCTAGGTGGGAAGACAATGAATTATGATCAACGAGTAACTATCTAGATACCACAACTAGCCCATCTGCGGAGTTTGACCGGATCATGCGTGAAATGCTCATATTCGTATGGTTGAATGTAGGGGTACCTCGCCACTCATCATTGGTGCCGTTGCCAAGGATGGTGCTAGTTATCTAGATTAGTTATATCATACAAGATCATTGTAACAAAGTATTAACGATATATCTTTAAGGAAAAAAATATAATAAATAATAATAATAATTGCAATTAAATCACACACAAGTTCACAACCATGTCTCTCTCACAAGACTATGATAATGCAACAACTAGTAAGGTAATTCATTGGAGAACCAATGAATTATATGATGAAGAAGATGAATTTTAGAGTACCTAATCTGATGTAGGGGTTTCCTATGAACATAAACAAAGACAACATCATCACAACTCACGAATGCATAACATACCTAGTGACGATGAACCCCTACTGGCCACTACAAGCTTAACACATATATAAGAGGTTGTTCAAATATCCTATAGGCACCATAAGGAAAGCCGTCTATCCAGGCTTAACTTAAACAACTTTTCTAAGTTTTCAAGAGGCTACGATTTAGATCCACAACAACATTTACAAGCCTTCCATGATCCCTATGTATGGAATAACATTGATAATGGATGGAAAAAACTTAAGCTCTTTCCTACAACACTCATTGGCCAAGCAAAAGTATGGTATAGTTCCTTAAAACCAAAATCAATCTGACGTTGGCCAATAATGGTAGAGCTCTTCAACGAAAGATATCAAACTTATGCAAGAGTGTTAGCCTTGAGGAGACAAATCCAAGAGTGGAAACAAGCGCAACATGAACCCTTGGACATGGCCTTAGAAAGTTATTATGCACTATTAAACAACTGCCCAGGCCATGAGTTCTCCGAGGAAAAGCTAATGTACCACATTATTGATGGGCTTTGTAATGAAACAAGGGAAACCCTAGGGATGTATGCCTTAGGTCAACTATATGAGCTACAAACCCATCAACTCCAAGAGCTTATCAAGAGGGTAGCAAAAGGAGAAGGAGAAATGACTAAATGGGAGAATGCTAAAAAATCTCAATAGGCCTAAAAATCAGCAAGGGCCCATGATTATGAAGAGGAGAAATCAACTCTCTTCAAGGAGATGGAACCATCTTTGCCAGTGCTACAATCATTGGATGAAATTGAGGCAAAGATCAATAAGATGATGGAATGGATGCATAAAAAATGTAGAGAATATGCCAACATTATTGGAGGTAGAGTCATGACACCAAGAAGTAGGATAAAATACCCTTAGATAATCAGAAATAAGGGTTGAAAAAAATAAGAGCTCAACTACCAATCATATGTATCAATGCAACATTTGCCTATATAATCATCCTAAGGGCCAATGTCCAATCTTGTCACATTTACAGGAGCATTGGGAAAGAGTGTTACATCTAGAGTTCATATAGAGATACTATGTTTAATCATAGTGGCAACAATCCTAGTCGTGGGGGAGGCCATCCCCAAACTGGCTTCACCCTTCATATCATCTGAGTCCAAGCACTTATCAAGTTCAACATCCTATTTCCCCAACTAGGTCAACATCTTCCATCTCACCACATTATTATTATTCTCCTCAATACTATCAACCCATATCCTCTCCAACAGGACCACCACCTCGTGTACATTACACTTCTCCTCAATTTCAACATTCTCATCCTTCACCTCCTTCTACATCGCCACCAAGTGTTCCAGAAGGGTTTGCACCATAGCAATAACCCACAAATATTACTTGTGCTTCTGCTAACAACAATAGTGGGAACTCTCCTCAACATCAAAGACACCCCTTCTTTCGGCATGACCATAAGAAGGGACAACACAATTCTAAGCCCACTGCATCCTCCAAGTCAGCACAAGTCCAACACTGTGGTGCATCTTCCTCTTCAAACCCAACACCTTATGTTACCTTATCAAGGCCACCACTCAATACTCCAACAACCAGGGGGCCAAATGAATATAGCCACATGGGGAGACATGTTGATCTTTGCATACCATCTTATAGTTGCAAATACCATAGTGGGTCAACTCCTTATAAATTAACCACATCTTATAACTTGCCCCACTATGTCAACTCTAATCAAGTGTGTGAACCCCAATGGGGTAAGTATGACCAGGTCTCAATATTTTCAACATGCAAGGATCCCAACCTTCCATTTATTAATTCTAGCCATGCTCAAAGGTTTAGTCATGGGGGATATCCTCTATTCTAATAAGTAGAATTAATAAATAATTTTCATTTTCTTTAATTTTACAATTTTTTGTTTTCCAGTTTTTCATTTTTCATTTTTCATTTTTCAATTTATTGTTTTATCTTTTCTTCTTTTTTGTCTTTTTACGAGTAATCTCATCTACAAATAAAACACTCATGTGACTTGTTGGTTGAGGTGTTGTTCTATGCTATCAAGTCTTGGGTAACTAATTATTTGGACAATGAGCCCATAACATCCACTCATCCATTCTATTAATAAGAGGCTCTACCCTAGGTACAATGATATTCCTAATCATTAAAACTTAAAGTAACCTTGTGTTTATTATACCTAGAGCAAAGAAGGATGGACCAACAGGGAATAACCAGGGTGTGACATCAAGGGGATTTGTGGATTTTCTTTGGTGAAATTTTTAGGAGTTATCATGCAACTTGGTTGTACTAAGATCCTTGTAGATCTAACGAAAAATGGGAGTAAGAGTAATCAAAAGGCACTCAACCAGAGAAAAATAATGCTAATCTGGGGGGTCCCACTGGAAAGACATGCACCCATGCCCGAAGGTAGGTGGCTTCTCTAGATTAATTCAAAAAAAATGACTGCCACAAAGCGAAATCACTCCTCCCTTGAACAAAATGCCAAGTGATCATACGCCTTGCTATCATGGTGCTCTTGTGGTTGTCCATCATTGGATGAAGCAATGCGATGTCACTGATCAGAGGAATGGACTTGGTCCTGATTTTGGAGTGATAGGTTAATGACACCCTAATCATGTCTTACATGTAGGATTCATTGTGCCCTGAGTCAGTTACATCATGTCCCAACCTTTGCAATCCCTTCTATGATTCGCCTCACCTCACTGTTTGTGTAATTGTGACTCGTGACTCAGGTAGCATGGGATTCATATCTCATCGCGGTGATATCTACATGTGTGTGTTTTGTGAAATTGATGTAGATTACATTTAACCCTTCTAGTGCCTATGGACATTTTAAGGTGTGGTTACGCAAGGGCTTTATAGGTTGGAACCTGCTTTGGGGAGGATCCACTTGTGTAACCCTTGTAATTTGCACTCGTAACACATCTCTCACACATAATCTTAGATCCTCCAAGTATTACCAATGTTCTTCTTTCCCTTATCATCCTTCTGGTTCAAACGTTCCTATGAGCCAACACATGTCCTTTTTCCTCCTCTTATGTCCTTTTTCCTCCTCTTCATGACTTTCATTGTCAAATTTTATACCATTATACTTTTTGTGCCTTCATAACTAGTTTATATTACCCTGGATCCTTTACATTGACCAAAAGTCCTTAGTTTATACCTTGGAGTTTCAAAAATTTATAAATTTTTCTAAGTACCCTATGATCGAAAGACCGAGATATCGGGTCCCTGCTAGCGGGTACACGATATTGCGTCCCCAAAAAAACTATATATATGGAGCCCCCCCCCCCTCCCCACCCCCTCCCCCCGATGAATGTCAACATCATTTGCAACTGTTCACGTGGGGGAGTTTTTCAAATTTTCTTCTATGACTTGTGACTTGTGCACCTCTCGATCTACCAACCATAATTTACTCGCTAGCACTCCGATTTTCATTCCGTCTGAACCAACTTGAACCCAAAGTGTTTAGCTTAGTCGTGGGGGAGGGGTATACACTGAATTGTGCATAAATTTTTTGAAATTTTTCATCGCTCAAAGGACACTATCAACGGTAATTAGTTATAAAAATAATAAACATGTGCCAAAAACAATTTCATCTCCTTATCTATACCAAGGAAATTAAACTTTGAAATCACCTAAGCAAAGTGGGCCGAATATTAAAACCTTTTGGGGACATTTCCATAAAATTTCTACCTTTAAATCACACAGAATAAAAAAAATTCATTAAGGCAAGGAGTAAGGTATAACTTAACTTTGGTAAGCAACCTTACTAATGATTGGCCCTGTGTGATTGCAGATGGCCCCAAAGCATGGACAATAAGAAGGTCCCTCTCAAGGTGCATCTAAGCAACCCAGGAGAGTTAGAGGACAGGTGTCTGCCAAATGACATACAAAGCAGGAGGTGTAATCTTTCAGTATCCATCAAGAGACTCCTGCTACTGTACAATCAGGACAGGCAAAAGGTGGAGCTGCTGCAGCGCTTGAACAGGGACAACACCTCATGCTGCCCTTGGAGTGTGTTCAGGCCATCTGTGAAAGGTTCACATCAGCTACAGTGATCCTAGAATTAAACTTCAAACTCTTCATGGAATTCGCTCCTGAGGCCATTAGGGACGAGCTCAAAGGATCCCCATTATGGCCTATCCTCTTCGAAAGCAATGCCTGATACTTAGGAGAAACATACTAATTTTGGCATAATAAAAAAGAAGGCACCACGGTTGACATTAGTGGTGTGTCTGTTGATTTTACAACCAAGGCCATTTCAGAAGTGTTAAACCTTCTGAACACAAGGTTGAAAGTTACTCACCTGTCCACTCGCTCCGATGTAGATGCACAAAAGGTTTGGTTGGACAGGGCATAATGTAAAGAAGATAAGATATATGGAGAATTAACATTGGAAGAGAGAATTTACTTCAAGATTTGTACTTATCACATCTTCCCCACGAAAGGATTAAATGGCATTTCAACATATGTAGTAAGAGGAAGTGCAATATCAATGGGAAATGTTAATGCTAACCTACCCCATCTATATCTCGTGGAGATCTTAAGGTGATTCGAAGAATGTAAGACAAGGAAGTTCACGTTGCCATTCCCTTCTCTCATCAGGAAGTTGTGCAAGCATGCTGGAATTCTGAGGTACACCAATGACATCCCCAAAAGATCCCAAAATGCTTCATTCGCTGAGCTATTGAAGCCACCAGCTCCCAAGAAAAGTGCTGGTGAGGCATTGGAGCTAGAGCCAAAGCAAGAGCAAGAACAAATGGTGGGGCCCATTGCAACTCAAATTGCAGGGCCTAGCCAATTCCCAAGCTCAAGGCCCAGTCAACAACAAGAAGCAGGGCCCAGCATAAGCCAGCGAGACCAACCGCCACTACCACAGGATTATCGACTGTCGATGAGCCATCTTAGGGCCATTGCTGAGATGGTCAGTTGGGGGAGTCATGATGATGCTAATCTCTTCTGCGTCATTGACGATACCGTACATTCCACTATCTCTATAGATTGTGCACGAGGTGAGGTGTCCATTCAGATAGGAGGAGGAGATACTGATTGGTCACAACAGATTTCTGGGAATGCTGCATCCTTTCAGGTGTAACTCGAGATTGGTGAAGGGGCCACAGTGGTGATCATGCAACACCAGGATGCAACAGGAGCCACAGAAGTGGTTGTAGACCACATCAAAGAATCCTTCAACATTCCTGTTGTGCCACCAACAGACTTCACATGAGCACATGATGCTCAAACATTGGCCGGTCTCTCGATGACTCCCATAGAGCATGAGGATGTGCTTGATCGGTTGCTGCAAACTATCAAGTAATGACATCCTTGTTTGACATCCCATAAGATGTCATGGCAGCAGAATCTGACCTTATCTCTACCAAGGGAAAGCTGGTCATGGTAGAAATCAGGGCTGAGCACGCAGAAGCAGAGTTAGCAAAACTCCAAAAGAGGCTCATAACCTTGCAAGTTGCACAGTGGGACCCCTCTCAATTCGTTCCTATAGACCAGCTAAACACCTTCAAGACTGAGCAACTCAACAAATTATTAGCGGATAATAAGAGAGTGGCGAAGGAGAAAGAGAAGGTCGACTTAGATGCCTCCAAGGCACAAGCGTAAACCTATGTGCATGCCAAGGCACTCAAAGCCTTACAAAAGAAGAATAAACTCATTGTTGACAATCTTCGGTTGACCATCGTGGAGAAACAGAAGAATGTTCTTGAAGAAAAGTTTCAACAGCTATGAGAACAATTGATCAAGGTCAATCAAGATATGAACCATTTGACCAAAGAAAATTGAACCCTCTCAATGGAGGAGGTATGCACAATTCGTTAGAAGACAGTCATCGAAATAAGCACATGGAAAAACGAGGCCAAGCAGCATGAAAAGTTAAAGGAGCATTTCCAAGACCAAGTGGAAATGCATAAACAAGTCATCAAGAAGTAGATCCATATGGCCAAGGTCCACATCAACACTTTCAGTGCTCAACACATTGATTGGCAGGCCATATTGGACACATATGCATTTGCCCACCAAGCGGAACTTAAAAGCCGAGATCTGTAGATTCAAGATCTTATAGAATACATGGAATTGGTAAACCTGTGGTATACTAATCTAGCCATGTTGATAGTAGGGTGCCCGAGGATAGAGCTCAAGGGGCAAGTAGCTACCACCTATGCCAAATATGAAGCATAATTTGCAGAGCACAAGAAAATGTTGCAGAAGCTGGAAGTTGCAAATTCTGAACTAGAGGTGGTTAAAGCAAGCTACCAAGGATAAAAAGATGTTGCAGTGGACTTGGCTCAATGACTTACAAATTTTTAGGAGTATAGGGACAAAGCCAAAGCCTACGAGGAGGAACAACGGTTGTTTACGACCTGGTATGTCAAAGCAAACAAAATGTTTCTGCAACGACCATGCCCATGGGAGGTGCTGACTCCATCAAACATTGGAGCATCAGCATGGACTGCACAGGATCCCTGAATGGAAGAGGAAAAGCTCTAGGCACTACTTCAACATCATCAAATTCCAAAACCTAAAGCACAAGACAAGGGGAAGCAACCCATGGAGGAGCCACCGCCACCTGGAACCACATGAGTTCCCAAAATTTTGTAATTTTGTGATTTTACATTTCTTGTGTTGTGTCCCAATTTTTTTCTATTGAGTTCTCCACTGCGGCATGAATAAATTCCCTATCAGTCAATAAGCCCATACCTATCCATTGTGTAATTAATGGGCCTTGTTCTCATTTTGACTCGAGGACGAGTTTTCATTTAGTCATGGGGGTATGATGAATTGTGATTCATCAAGCTACAATATTGGACCCCCGCTATTGGATCCACGATATCAGGTATGCAATATCGCAGCCCAAATAACAATATCGGATCGTGACTCCTATGTGAGCCTATAAATACACATGTAGGCACATGAGAGGAGTCAGTTTGAAAATAGTTAGTTTTAGAAGTTAGTTCATTTCTTAGTTCCTCTTAACCCTTTCTCCCAGTGCATGCTCGTAGTGTGATGATTGTAATTGTACGACATCCTTTATTCGAGTGTGACATACTTGGACACACACATGACCGGAAATAAAGATCGAGATTACTTCATCATTGCAGCATTCACTTAGTTTAATTACTTAATTGTTATTGTTATTAAACGCGGAATGAGTACGACTTAATCACGAGCATCTACATGTGATTGCTTCATATCCCAGTAGCGTACTCGGGCCATGCGCTTGGTAATTCTAGTGGTAGTCGTGCACGAGGCCTAAGATGTGTACGGATGATTAAGAAATGGATGCTCATCACACTTAGGCTAGCTTAGATTCTCTCTCCCTATCTCCTCTTAGTATAGCTCTCTCTCGCCCTTTTGCCTCCTAGCTTAATTAAAGATTATTTTCCATTGTCTCTAGGAGTAGCATTAGTTTAGGAACCCATCATACACCTCACTCTAGACTAAACCATACGCAACAAAGCAAATACTAGTCCAAGTGGGAAGACAATGAACTACGATCAACAAGTAACTATCTAGATACCACAACTAGCCCATCTGTGAAGTTCGACTGGATTGGGCATGAAACACTTGTATTCGTATGGTTGAGTGTAGGGGTACCTTACCACTCATCAATGACAATTGTTGTAATTGTAATTAACAATCTATCTTTAATTAATCCTTATTATATCATTAAGAGCGCATACTATCAATTATTACATGACTTCCTCTTATAGTTAGAAAGCTTGAAATCAACAAAGAGAGAATCCAATTTAATGATCAAGTGTGGATCACTATGCTCATGATAATCTAGTTTATCATGACTTCACATTTATCTTCTACCAAAATGAGAAGCTCTATTGAAATGATCACATGAACAATATTATCCAAGCTCTTGATAGATCAACCTCCTTTATGCTATGCAATAAGCTACATTAATAAGGGCTAGGTTTGGCCATGTAGTTGGGTGTCATCCTATCAACAAACTTGATGTGCAAGACTACCAACCTAATGTAGGGCAACATATTTTAGAGAGAAGGCTAGGCTAACAACATCAATGATGAAATGACATAGTGCACCCATAGAGATACTAGTCATCTACACTAGTCAAAAAAGAAGATATGAATCATTGATAACTATTTATTAACTAGTTTAGCTATATATTTATTATTTGGCTGAGAGATTTTTTTATGTTTTTTAAATTAAAAAAATATTAATTTGATTTATGGAGAATTGATTTGGTTGTCACAGAGTAGTTGCACTCTTGCAAATAATAACTCTCGTGAAAAAGTTTGTCTTATCCTAGCATTATGACAAGAATTATTTATTTACCATGGTAAAGTCTAGAAATTAAAAAAAAAATGTAACCAAGAGAGCTTCCTCTCACCATTATGATGAAGAAATTATTTTACCCTGATAGAGAACATGATAGAGAACATGATAGAGAAAAACTCTCTTAGATGGGGCTGGTAATTTGGTAATTGGCCTCTTGACTAAAAAAATCAAGCACACTATAAAAACAATGCAAAGGTAAAAATGTTTTTCAAAAAAATCAATGCTAACTATTTTGTTATCAAATTAATAACTTAAATTAAAACATGCACAAATCAATAACCATGATCTTGTATGTAAAAGATCGCAAAGTGATAAGAATAAAACTTTACAAGTTGTAATCGTAACTTAGATTCAAAGAATTGGAGAGATAATCATAGCCAATAGAGTAAAGTTTTCTTAGACTCCTTGTTACCTTTACTGGTAGTTACAAAAGCTTTAAAGCACGTTTTGAAAGCGAGCTAATACGGCAACCATTTATAACTTTTCCGACTCAAAGTGTCAAGTACTTCACAATTGGCATCATTTTAACATAGCCATTGTTGCAATCAAATTATATTAGAGAAGCGACGGAATAGATCCTATAATAGTCTTCAATATTTACCTCGCTTGCATTTGCATTTGCATTTGTCTGCATAGAATACGATAGACCAACTGAAAGTAAAACTCTAATCCAACTGACAAACACCAGAACAACAACAAATGAAGCGTGGCAGGCAAAGCCTCCCAAGTGCACACAGTTGCTGCTGTTGCATGCGGTGCGGAATCAATCACTTGAGGGACTTGAGCAGCTCATCACGGATGTTCCGGCGCAGAATCTTGCCGGAGGAGGACTTGGGAATGGCTGCCACCAACTTCACCAGCCGCACCTTCTTGTACGGTGCCACCCTCGCCGCTACGTACGCCTTTACCTCCTCCTCCGTTATCGCCCTTCCCTCCGCAACCACCACGCATGCCGCAGGTATCTCCCCCGCGTTTTCATCCGGCAACCTGCACAGAATCATCATCCTCATGCCTTTATTCCCATAGCAACATGCAAGTTTAGTAATTCACGTTTCACAGGAGGAGGGAGGAGGGAGGAGGATCTTTTGTGTTTTCAAAGGAACAAAAGAAAACAGAGAAACATGTAATGTATGTATTTCATCGGCGGCGGTGCGGTGCGGTGCTTACGGAACCACGGCGGCATCGCGGATGGAGGGATGGGTGAGGAGGACAGCCTCGATCTCAGCAGGAGGCACCTGGAAACCCTTGTATTTGATGAGCTCCTTGATGCGGTCCACGATGAAAACGTCGCCGTCGTCGTCGATGTAACCGAGGTCGCCAGTGTGCAGCCAGCCTTGGGCGTCCACGCTGCGCCGAGTTTCGTCGTCTCGGCCGTAGTAGCCGCGCATCACGCACTCGCTGCGCACGCACACCTCGCCCACGCTGTTCCGCGGCACCGAAGCGCCGCTGCTCGGCTCCACCAACTTGAGCTCCATGTTGGGCAGGATGAAGCCCACCGACGACGACTTCGCGTTCCCCCGCACCGCCTCCGCCCCGCAGTGCGTCAGCGTTATGCAGCTGTGCTCCGTCAGCCCGTACGCCTCCTGCACCTGCACAAATTATGGAAACGAATTAAACTTTCCGAACTTTTTACTATCTTTAAATATTGGCTTTAGAATATTAAATTTTGATTACGACCGGTAAAGTGTAAGTTTTGAGATAAAGTATTTACATTTTGATCGTCTATGCAGTTGATTTAGAATATCCAAGTTATGGTTTAGATTTAAGACCCACTTACAAAGTTTTGCTTGAGTTTTCGAAGGCGAGTTTTCCGAAAGTTTTTTAAATGTGCAGTTTTGAAGTTCTACCCAAGTTCAGTGTTGTTAGAGTATACAACCTGAGTACTTGACCACCCAAATTTAAGAATATGCAACTGAGGAAACTACATCTACTTCAAAGTTTTTTGATACTTTCAGACGTTTTCCACCAAAAGTTGAAATTTGAAAACTTTAAATAGAACCGGAAGAACTAAAATTTCTTAGAAAGCTTCAAACAAGCAAAAAAAGAATTAGTGACATTCCTTTCCAAATTTTTAACGAGTAACGTAACGTACACTGCAATACGTTGAAAACACTATCTAAAGGACCAAAATACACTTTAAAATGATAAAAATGTTTCAAAAAGTTTAACATGTACCGAAAAATGCTAAAATTTTCAGGTAAACGTAATCAAAACCACCTGAAATTTGGAAACATTTTTACTATTTCCGCGAAACGTTGAAATTTCCCCGCAACATGCAAACACAGGCAAAAGAACAAAAATTTCCGGAACTTTTAAACAAATTTTAACGAGGGAAGAAACGAAACACTGAATTAAATTTGCGGAACCTGGACATCGGGGAAGCGTTCGCGGAAGGCGCGGAGGAGCTCCGGCGCAAGAGGCGCGGCGGCCGTCATAACGGAGCGCAGGCGGAGGCGGGACGGGTCGAGCTGCTTGGCCAGCGGGTCCTTGAGCAGGGCCAGAAGAATGGGCGGCACCAGGGGCGCGAAATCCACCTCATATCGAAGCAGCGTGTCAAGAAAATGCGGCAGTTCGAAGCGCTTCATGACGACGATGCGGCCCTTGGTGCGAAGCGTGGCACAGCAAATACCAGTGAGACCGTAGATGTGAAAGAAAGGCATGAGCCCCAGAGTGGAGCGGCCCTCCGCCTCCTTGGCATCAACGCTGAAAAGCGTGGACGTCAGGGTGGCCACCAAGTTGCGGTGGCTCAGCATCACTCCCTTGGACGCCCCCGTCGTCCCCGACGAGTACGGCAGCGCGCACAGCTCCTGCTGTCGCACGCGCGGCAGCTCAGTCTCCGCGTCCGCCGAAACGAGCTCCGACAGCGCTACGTACTCGTCGCCGCCGTTGCCCCCCGCATCGTCGACGAGGACGACCGAGAGCGCATCAACGCGGTGGGGGAGTTTGGGGAGGAGGGCTGAGGTTGTGACGACGGTCCGCGCCTTGGCGTCGCGGATGTGGCGTTGGAGCTCGTCCGGGTGCACCGCCGGATTGGCGCCGGAAAAGACGCCGCCGGCGAGCATGATCCCGAGCGCCAGCACCGGGTACTCGGGCACGTTCGGCAGAAGAACGAGGACGACGTCGCCGGGGCGCACGCCGAGACGGACGAATCCCGCTGCCGCGCGGTGGCACAGACGGTGGACGTCGGCGTAGGTGAATTGGCGGGCGGTGTGCGAGTCCACGATGGCGACGCGGTCGCCATTGTCCAAGGCGTTTGCCAGCACGAACTCTGGCAATGTCACGTCGTCCGGCACCGGCACCGCCGGGAACTGGCTCCGGAATATGTACTCCTCCTTGGCCTTCGCCTGAGACTCCATTCTGAAAGTGAAAGCGATCCACTGGTAACGTTAATGCGAGCTGCCGGTGGGAGGGCGTTCGTTGCTCCGTCTGCTGCTGCGTCGTTTTCAAGAGATGTTCCCGTGTGTGGACAGTTCGAGATTAGAAGGGGCATACCAGATGTGCATGAGCTCTGCAAAAAGAGTTGGTTGCTGCTTCATGCGCTTTTGCGCACTGCAATTTTTGGTATCCGGTTTTTCACCTCTTTTTCGTGCTTCGCCAAATAAACTGTTGCCACCCAATTTTCAACTTTTCTCCCAACGACCATCGATAAAACCAGACGGGCCACAGGAAATCCTGCCTCCCAAAATCATTGACAGTAGAACATACCACCGAGCATGCAAGGATATAACATGATGTTATGTAACTTTTATGTAATGAAAGAAAAACGAGGTGCATTCGAAGAGGGAATGTTCACTAAAACATTGGCATCGGTGAGACGAGATACTACTTGATAGATGCCAGTCTAACCAATGTAGCTTAAGTTTGTATTTACGTGAATTTCATAAACCGGCTACCTCTTATCTTGATAGATAAGAATAATGGCCACGTTGGATAATGACAGATAGTTATAGGAAGAAGAACCATTATTTTTTGGAACGTGTTGTAGGCCATAAACCTCCCTATGCAACGTACTTGGACTCCAACGTTAATTTTATTATTAGCGAGGATGTGACCAGCGGTAATCTCCAAGGCAAAGGCCGGATTAGATATTGAAAGTTTAAACGTATCACATGGAACCTCAATGTTCTTTTCCCTAAGAAGGTTTGGGAGAGGACCTCTTCACCCCTGCCAAAAAATATATTCATCTTTGGTAATAAAAGCTAAAATTTATATAAGGACTTAGAATAGGTGTATATAACTACATGTAAATCAATTACCTTTAGCTTTACATAAAATTGAAATCTAAGTTTTCTATTACACTTACATATACATTGTAATATACACTGTATCATGAACCAATGATATCCCAGCAACAAAATAAGGTTGTTTACATGAGTTCTCTTTTGCTTCTCTATCCCTTTTTTCAATGGTTTTCCTAAAGCAATAATGAAATAGAAGTTTAATAATATTAATTTCTATTTTGACCATCTTGCTTCAATCTTTAGGAATTTCACCAACCTTGATCTTAGATCTAGGGTATTTCTTTTGCATGGTAGACCTTTTAGCCTTGAATTATCACTTTTATTTGAACACTGTTTATGCTTTTATTGAAATTACATTACATATTTTGTCTTGCTTCTATTGATTTTTACATGTCTCCACTTTAATATATATATTTAAGAGGGTTAGTGAATGAGTGAAAGCCTAACCTCTTTTGAGAGATTATGCCCAAACTTAAAGCTACATCTTTCAACTTGAGAAACAAGCACCTTACCATCCCTTCAATTGATGGTCCCTATGTCAATTTCCTCTGTGTTTTTTGAATTTCTTCATTAATTGTCATCAAGAAAATGACCTCTATAACATCTAAAAAAAAAAAAGCCTTTATAGTAGATCTCCCTCACATCAATTCAAAATGATTTGATAATGATAGATTTATTTGAAATCAAAACCCATGCATATATAAAGGCTGTTAGGAAGAACTTGGTTGATAAATATGAATGATTTTTATATTAGTAAAATGCACCACATTCACAAGGAGGTGAATAAATGTTCTTAATGTTCCGAGAAACAACAAAAATGCTTAAACAAAACAAATTAAAGAAAATGGAAAAGCCAAATATATTAAAATAGTTATTATTCATTTCACAATGCATCTATATTGATGAGTTTTAATTTCCTTTCCTTTTCTCTGATATTTTTGGAATTTTTTAAATTATCAATGGGATATGCTAATGTATAATTTATTATTCTTGACATAAAACCAAAATCTAATACAAGGGTACAAGCACCTGGCATGTGTTAAAACTGAATATAAAGAAGTTCACTTTGTTAAATTTTTTCTTGGAGTAATGTTTGAGCTTATATTAATCCAAAAAAAAATGCGTGAACAAATGTACAGGCCAATGCCCGCCATCGCCTGAGGGCCACAACCACATGTCCGTGCCGTGCGTGCGCACACGCCATCATAACAACAATGCCACCAATCCCCAAATCCCAGAAGACCAGGAGGCCAAACAAGCTTGACAACTAGAGACAGTATGCTTTTGGAAATAGAGGGTTTAGTATTGGCCTCAACTTCTACCGACGTCCTCAACACAACCATAGTCATTGTCAACTATTGCACCATGGCCCCCTACCCAATTATGAGAAGCTAGGCCAAGCCCTCATGGTGTTCCATGAGAACATCCTCCATCCATTGGATGTCCTGCAACTGTGCCTCGTTTGCCTCCCGCCTGGCCTATTGTCGCATCTCCTTCCACCTACATTGCCATCTCACACCCTCTTCCAACCTTGCTTGCTTAGCCACAATGTGACAGGCCTCCATTAGTGTTCTGTCAACAGAACACCCACAAGCAAGCTGCATCGGTGCCACAACAAACAACAAACCAAAAGCATCCATGTCATCATATAAAGACTCCTGCCGATTTGACTGCACCACCTGGGCTGCCTACCAAGAACCCTTGCACCTCTAATAAACAATAGTTGTTGTCAGTTGGGCAATGGGGGTACCCTTGTGCCATAACGCAAGAATGACCCCGAGATGCCGCCTTGGCTATCACCTATTCAACAATTCCCAGAAGAAGAACTGGGGCAAGTTTACATGGGAGTCTTGTCTAAAGTACTTCAAGAAAGTGAAATGCACCCCCACTAGTTTGTGGAGGTACCCAGATTGAACAAAATACCTTTCAACCATCAACACCATGTCTTTCTAGACGCCTTGTAACTCGGAAAGCCTAATGTGCCTACTAGCCGTCCTAGGAACTAGCCTAGGAAAGAACTTCGTGGCATCCATCTATGCCCTTGCCACAAGGGCCATGATTTCCCCTACCGCCTCCACCCCTAGTGCCTCCGCAAGTGCTTGCATGAAGACCTCAATCCTTCTGCCCTAAAACTACATAGTCTCTCCCTCCAGTTATTGTAAAACTGTTGTGTGGCCAAATTGAATTCTCCCTCTAATTGTTTGAACATTTCTGCCCATCCCATGCATTCCACCAACATCCATAATTCAAGCATCCATCCACGACGATGCAAAGAGCAGCCCTTTCTCCATGGTTGTCATTGCCTCCAACCATAGTAGGCATGCCTCCTTGGCCACTGTGGGTGTCGTGGGGAGTTGCTGCCCCTGAAAAACCAGCAAGTTCCACTTCTTCCAAATGGTCCATAGTGTGGTAAGTCTTGTTGAGTCCTTGTGGATCCCTATAACCTATGTAGACTGATCTATCTGCCACACAACTTGTGAAAACTGGCACTCATCCATAGAATGATTAAGCCTTTCTAGAGTCGCATGGCAACGTGGACAACTATCCTCAATTTGTAACCCCCACTCCCATAACGTGGCCTTCACAGGGAGTGCCCGATGCATGATAAGCCACCCAAACACCTTAATTTTCTCCACGAGATGGCCTTTCCAGAGCACCACCTAACCCTCCGTCAACGGATAGAAGGATTTTATCATTTCCTTTGGTTGTTGTCCCAACAGGCCCATCAATTTGATTTTGGACATGAACCGGCACAAATTTTTCTAGAGATGAGACCTGGCTGACGAGGACTCCCATCTACAGTATTTTCATGTTAAAACCTGCACCCATGGCACCCCTCCAACCACAGTTGCCATGAACCTGTTCAACAATCGATTCAAGCCCAGAGCAACCTCATCCTCAAATCTCAACAACCTGATACCCCCTACTGGCCTAGGTCTTGTTGTTATCGGCCATGAGACCAAATGCATTTTTTGACCTCCTGTTCCATCAAACCAAACAAAATCTCTTACTATTCTATCTATTTTCTGCATAATACTGATCGACAGATTAGCCAAAGAAGCAACAAAATGAGCAACGACCATCAAAACCACCGTTGTCAGTATCATCTTGCCCTTTCGAGATAAGAATCGGCCTATCTAGAGAGCAGTCTTATTTTGTACACGCCCCACCAATCCTTTCCAAGCATGTTGCCTATTCCAATCAAAAGTAGGCATACCAAGGTAAGTATCCTAGGCGTTTCCTGGCAAAATACCCAACGTCTGTATGAGCTTGGCCTAGCCCATCCGTGTGAATACAGAAGGTAGTCGATTTGCCCTTGTTCACCTCCAGACCAACTTTGTGCTGCATCTGTGCCATTGCTTGTAACAGCGCCTCAGCGTGTGGCACCACGGCTCAAGAGAAAACCATAGTATCATTTACATAATGTGCCACTAAAATGTTCACCCTAGCAACTTGAAGTCCTTGAGCCCCTTCCTCGCAGCAATAACTTTGGAATAGGTCCATAACAATAATGAAAAGGAGTGAAGACAGTGGATCCCCTTGCCTTAAGCCATGCCCTATGCCCGTAAACCCAGATAGCCTACCATCGATGTCCAAAGAGTATCGTCCACTGCACTGTATCTAAATACATAAGTTGACAAACTTGGTATCAAAACCTTTCTCCACCATCACTCTCCGTAGTGTCACCCAACTAACCGTGTCATACACCTTAGTGATGTCAAGTTTGGTACACATTCCAAGAAATCTAACCACCCAGACCAAATGTAGAATTTCTTGTAATAGCAACACCTGGTCCTGTAAGAAACATTCCTTGATAAACCCAACTTGATGTTCCCCAACCAACTTCCCCATAAGCGACACAAGACGCCCAATCGGCATCTTGGAGAAGACCCACATTAATGTGTTGCAAACCCCAAAGGTTGAAAATGTCCTAGGGTAGAGGGATTGGGGACTTTGGGTAAAAGCACCACCCATGAACAATTTATCTCTCCTGACCTGTTGCCATTTGAGCATATTGTTAGACGCATCCAGCAAATTGGGCCCCATGAGATCCTCATATTCCCTAAAGAATTTGATTTGCCATCCATCAGGCCTCGGAGCCTTGTTGGCTTGCATGGATTTCAAGGCCTGCAGTAGTTCCTCCCGCAGGAAAGGGTGTAACAACTATGCATTGTCTACCTGTGTGAGGACCTGTGGTATGTGTAGAGAGATGGGATCTATGGCCTGCCATCGCCAGATATTCTCCCCCAAAACTCCTACAGTGCTTCAAGCCCCCTCACGCTACTGTGTGGGCCTTCCCGACCCATGCTCTCAATGATGTCCTAGAGCTTGTTTTTTTGTGCTTGATTCTATCTTACCGTGGCAAAGAAAAACCTAGTGTTCTTGTCCCCTTCCCTTATCCAGGTCACCCTTGAGTGCTGTCTCCAATAACTCTCCTCTTCCTTGTCCAAGTCTTGTAGCTCCCAGAAAAGTTCCTGCTCCTCAGTATCCCAGGCCTCCCCCATTTCCTGCAGCTATTGTATTGCCCTCAATTCCTCTTGCACTTGCTGCCAATATCCCTTGAAGCTATATTTGTCATTCATTGTTTTGGCCTTAATAGCGCGTTTGAGAGCTCTCAAACCCCCAATGAGGAACTGTTGGGGCTCCTGCGTCCCATTATAGCCTTGCCAAATAGCCACCACCATGGGCCTGAGCCAAGCCTTAGTCAACCAGGCCGCTCAAATCGGAATGGCCAAGGCCCCCACCTCCCCTACAACTGAATATGGCACAAAATAGATTGGTGGTCTGAGGCCTACCACTCCTGCCCCTCCACCATGATTTGGAAACCCAACATTAAGCCCTTACTAACCCAGATACAGTCAATCCAAGACTGTACACGATCTAGACCCCTCCAGCAGTTACTCCAAGAAAAATTACTGGCCAGGATCTCTAGGTCAATCATTACATATTGCCGTAGAAACTCAATACATGCCTCAACCGCCGAAGGATCAGTGCACTCAATACATATTACTGTGCTCTTTAACAGGTTTTTAATGATATCCAGCAATGATTATTTGCTTCAGCATTCATTATTGATATCCTGCTTTTTGCACAGAGCTTAGATCATTTGCTCTATTTTTCCTAATCATTTAATTACTCTTTATTTTCTTAAGACATATATCTACTTCCATTGCTATACAGGATAGTCTCTTTATGCTTCCAAGGATTATGAATTTTATGCAAGACAGCAGCTATATGTTGTTAGTATTTGACATATGCAAGACACTACTTAGATATAAGAATTAATTTTTGGTATATGCTTTATGTTGGAGCTGGCACAAGTGGAAGCATGGTGGGGCCCCGTGTGCAATGGAAGTAGAGGATGTCAAGTTTGAGGCAAGGTGGTTGTAAAATCATGAACTGTGACTTTGTCGTGAGTTGAGGAAGGTCATGACCTGTATTTTCTATCTTAATGCAAGTTCATTGCAGGTTGTAGTAGAGGCAGAGGCTGATTTTCTGAAGCACCATGAGTTAACCATGACCTAGCCGCAAGCCATGGGCTATTCTTTTTGGATGATTGTGAGATGACTACAACTCCATTGCAGGTCACCACCTACTGATATCTGAAAAATATAAATGGCCGTGAGGCATCATGAGTTGGGTGCAAGGGCCCTTGTGGGTCATGCCATTCTGTTTCTGGGATGACAGGGACAAAAGCTGTCAATAGTAGCACTAAGGTAGCAACGAGTGTAAATGTGCAAAAAATAAACATCAAATCTAATTTGATCTATAAAATTATGGATAGAAGTGACCATGGAAATTTAAGTAAAACATGTGAGGGCCCTAGATCTATCAATTGGATATAGTTTTGAGTGATTTGGGCTTAATGATGAGCCTCATGGTTATGGAACTTTATGGCAGTTTGGACATGGATGATGTCCTAAGTTTAAAACTTAATTTAAGGCTTTAATTGAGATGAAATATGCCCAAATATTTATGTAAATATGAGAAGCTCAAGGCTTATGGTATTGAGGCTTAACTTGAACAAACAATCATGAAATTACATGCCCGGGACTTAAGAAATGGGAGTTTCACATTCAAACATCAAATTTCATTTCAATCTTATATGTTCAACATAATTGGGGCTTAAATATATGAAAGAAGTACCTAGATCTAAACATCGTTATGACCTTAAGCATGGAAACGCTTGGTTCTCTTCGAGTCTTTCATCAAACATAGTGAATAAAGACTCACAATAGAGGCATTAAGATGGCCTCTTCTCCTAAACATAATCAGCCTCATAATGATGCAGAAAACCTCTGCAAATCAACCATGTAAACATACAAATTTTCTAAAACATCAAGTGGAGTAAAAAACATGAATAAACTTAGCAGTTATGGTGGATTTCAAACCAATAAACATTAACATTCATTTCTACGAACACTCACTTTTATAAACTTCCCCTAAATATATACATGAAACAAACAAATAAAACATGGCCAAATTGAACACAAATGAGAGGGCAATGAAAGCATAAGATGTAGCATCCTTGAGATGCATAAGTTCCTTCAATTGAACCAAATCATTGTGAGAAAATAGTGAGGGTATGTGATTGGCTTAAGAGTTGTGAGAGCTTTGGGTTGAGAAAATGAGAGAAATGTGTGAAACCAGTGTAAGAAATATAAGGGATTGATATAAGAACTTCTCAATCACAGCCTGCCACGAGAGAACATGGAATTGGGAAAACTATTGCTGCAAGAAGGAAGAAGGATGAGAGTGCTCTTCTTCGGAGCTTGAAACCATGGCAAACACTCAAAGAGTTAGAAAATGGAGCCTGCAAGAAGCAACAAGATCCTAATAAAACTAATCTTCACTTCAGTGCATAATGCTGCATTATAATACAAGGCTCATAGCCTCCTTTTATAGTTAGAGTGAAGAGGATTTTGCCACAAATGGCATCACTCAACATGAAGGGTTCATTACTCACCTTTTGTCTTTTTTGGATATTTCCTCAAACTATGCTATCCTATGCTATTTGCTTCTTCATTTCATGGCTATCTAGCCCTCTTTTGGTAGGTAACTTTAAATCATAGAAACACTGACAATTACTTGATTTTAGAGGGATGGAAAAAACAACAAAGACAAAGTTAAGCATTGCCCAAAATCATGACAGTTTATGTGGATATCAACAATATTATAAGGTTTTGATCACTTATATTAAGTTTTTTAGGTGTATATATTTTGATACATATAGATTTTCATGTTTCAAGACCGTAGCCTAATGCTCTAACATATGTTCTTATTTCAGTATTATTTGGACTATCCCTATGCTATACCATTTTTTAATACTTGTTTGATGAGCTTTCTAGGGGCAATCCAATCGTTGAAATATTGGTTATAGCAAAAAGTATACTCCCTCTAAGGCATACCCTTGGAAGAATTTTTATATCTTTTTGCAAATGGCAAACAAGGGTCTTCCAAGGGGAGTCATAAGCTCAGGAGAAGCCTGAGAATTCACAGGCACTTTTTCAAAAAAAATTTCTCGTGTGTTCCCTGATTTCCGTTCAGTGTTGTCTATCTTCAAAATTGGGAAGATTGCTACATGATGGTTTTGAAGATGACCACATTTTCAATGAGATGGCAATGTTTAGGGCATTTGTTGAAGACTGGTTGATGTCTCATACCTAACTGATGGTTTTGGTGACAGTTCAGGGTATTTATTTAATGAAGACCCAGATGGGTCACCCCTGTGTGACGAGGCACCCCCACAGAGATGGAGTCTCTTTTTATTTTTTCCAAGTTTATTACTAATGGGTCATCCCTATAGATGGGTCATACCATGATGGATATTCCAAACTTTAATGACAGGTACTCCCAAACCTCAGGTGACTCCTTAGTAAGAAAAATGAAAAATATATAAATGTTGCTGGCAAACGAAGGGTTAAATTCATCATTGCCATTTGGCCCTTAGGGCATATCCATTTCTCTCCTTGCCCTATCATGGCAATTTGGAGGTGCAAAGGATCGTTGGAGCAGGCAAAATGATTCAAATTGAAGGGCATTCCTAAGAGCAAGCAACAGCAACATTAATGAAAGTAGGTTGATAGCAAATTTGCTTCATCTCTTGCATTGTATTGAGCACATATGTATCCTCATTGTTCAAATGTTGGTATTTTGTATTGTATATTGATGTACTCAATGGCAGGTGATCTAGTCCATAAAACAGGGACTCTTACCTGCATCACAAATCTAATATCTTTTATCCTAGAAGCTTCTAGTTTGAGGATTTGAGCATGAAAATCCCATTTGATTTAAGAGGGAGACTACAAATCCTTAAACCATCAGTTGTACTTGATTCAAGCTTCATTCAAAGGAAGGAAAACTGGGGGAAGAGGAGATTTAAGCAACCCCTACAGAGTGGACTAAGCTCAAGCTTAACCATTATAAATTTGGTGTATTCTGTCTTATTTTTCTTTGCTGCTCTATGTTATGGTATCAAGTAATTTATATAGTTGTAATTTTATTAAATGGAAACACATTGATAACTTTGGATTTGGAAGAAATAGACCATGTTCTTTCAATCCACACTTTGGACATATACAGAGATTACTAAATTTCAGTTTCAGTTTCCCATGTGTTTCTCTAATGCTTTAATAGAGCTCATTTTATGACCTTAAAGTCAAATGAGAAATATTCCAATTTAGTACCCCCAATCAACTACAGCCTGCATTAACGGCAAAAAAGGATTAATTGCACCAATTATTTGACTATAGCAGCTTTCAGCAAAGATAAGCATTTCGATATAATGGCTTGATTCTATAGTCTCTTCTTACCTATCAACACTTATAGTTGCTTCCAATAAAGTTTGTCATTGACTACTGGAATAGGTAAAGGCAATTAAATGAAAAATAAAGACTCCAACAACTATTAGATAGCCAAAAATTCCAATTCAACAAGGTACTTTCTATTCGTCAAATAACATGGTGTTCACCCAACCCTACCTTACAACAACGATAAAAAAAAAAGTCAAAAGTATCTTAACAATGTTTTTCACAGCTTGCATTTAGCTAGCCTAGCTGTTGGCTAAAATTTGACAAAACTACAATATGGTAATGGGTTACTGAACATTATATGGATATCCATGCAGCAAAAGCAGAATATCAACGAACAAACTATGAATAGATTGGAAGCTCCAAAGCATACTTACACAATGAATTTGAAAAGATCTACAACACTAGTAAACTAACATGTTAATTGATTGACTCAATTAAATATTTGTTTTAAATAATCATAAAATTATATCATCACTTTCGATTAGTACTTTTGATAGATTGTTTACAATATTGCATCTATCCTAAGGCTATTATTGTTTACCTTTAGAACTGAATTTATTTAAATGGTAGATCTGATTTGTTGTCATCCTCGCTGTCCAACAATCCTCTCTAAGTTTCTCAATCAAAACATATAGACAATGTTTTCCTGATTCAGTTCGTTTGAGGGAACAAAAAGCAATTTAGATAGAGTATTGTTGCTTAGTAGTAAAAATTTGGAAGAAAAAAACATGAACTATTCAAAATTTTTTAACTTGACTAAACTTGAGGAATTCTAAATACAAATTTTTTCATTGAAATAAATTATAAATATTTTATTATATTTGAAATATTTTTTTTTGCAAAAGTTACTTTTTTGTTTGTTTTTTTTTTTCTTCTTCTTCTTTTTGAAAAAGTCATGAAGAAGTGATGACTTTCTTATGTCGACTTTTTTTGAAGTGGCAAAAAATCTCTGACTTGTTAATCATAACTCCCAAAAATTCTTAAATGTATAGCTGACCACATAGAACCAAATTTCCATAAAGTTCTCACCTGCTAACATTTAATTTCTAAAATTTTGAGTCATATCGTCATGGTGTGCTAATAAGGTTGCAACTAAACCTGCTCGGTGCTTCAGTGATGCTACCAACCACCGGATGCAGCTAAAGAAGGTACAAGAACATGTATAATATAAACCCTCCAGAAATAGTAACACATAAGTAAAATGAAATGCATGGTAAATGGCATAACTCATCTTTCAGAAAAATGATGACGTTGACAGCAGTGGAAGGAAATGGCATTGGACTTATGAAATAAAGGTTGTCAATGGGAGAAAACATAATTCGAAGAAGAAGCTTGTAAGGCAACAGAACAACCAAACCATTTATCTATTGTGAAGAATCTCATAAAAGCTAACCCCACATATATAGAAAAAAATGTCCGTAATTGCTCTTTTTTAGTACGTCATGGGTAGTGTGCTACTCAGCTTGGCAAAAACAAGACACATGATTTACGGGTCATCAGTAATCGTATGTGCCATGAAGATGTAGAGAAAAGCTGAGATTGACAAAACAGCTAACTGCAACATTTTAATATAATAAATGAATGCATATACTTCAAATTATTAAAAAGCAACACTAAAAGGGTGCAAAGGATGCTCAAAGTGAATGTTTCTGTACCTCACGAACCCCTGCCTTCGGACAAAAGTACCTTGAAATAATATCACAACTGTAATCTGGATCTGCTCTTGATGTAATAATAACTCCACCCGTGGTTTTAAGATGTTGCATTTTCTCGAAGTCTCGTTGCACAGTTTTTACATCATTAGCACTTTCTAGCTCCACCCAGACAGCATTGAAACAAGAGGATGGATTATTTACAGGGTTAATTGAAAAGAAAAGGAAGTCAATATAGTAGCTAAAAACAAATTGCAGTTTATTCAGAAAGTCCAAAAAGACAACAATGACAATAATTGATCCAATGTGTATTATCAATGGTTACGAAAGCCAGCTAGATAAATCACAATACCAAGTAATCATCCGAGCTTGTTGTCCCTGCCCATAATATAGGTTTGCCTCCAAGTATAGATGACAGAACTTCACGTTCATGGGAGAAGCATGGTCCCGCAACAAAATGGCTGGAAAATCGAGTTCAAGAACAGCAACTTTAGTGCCCACTTCATCTCTAATCCTTGTAGCTTTTAACAATTATTTCCTTGTGTGGAATTTAACACATTCATTGTTCACTATTCCAGTCGTGAATAATAGATGGGCTGAGGCAAGGGTTGCATGTCCACAGAGATTCATCTGCAAATACTGATAGATTATGTTAGGATCCAGGAAAAGGAAACAATATTCATCTAAGCACAACATCATTCCAAAGATGCTTCCAAACAAAAAAAAGGAAAAAGGAAAAAAAAAACATGAGGTTACTTTAAAACCAAAATAGTTTTTAACAAATATATCTATCAATGGCAGGATGAAATTTTTCATATTTCAAGGAAAATAAAGCAAAATCAATTGAAACCTCTGGAATCTGCTATAATTACCAGTTGGAGACTTAACGTCGCAGGTGAAAATTGTTCGTGTGAATTGTCAGCACAGCCGAAACATATAGTTACCCAGGCACATATTGTGTTATAAATCATGCATTACAATTAACAACAGTTCCATTAAACCATTAGGATCAAACATCGGTTACAAGACTTTTCTTTGATTTATTGTTATCTCTATTTCACTAATGTATTTTGTCCTTCCATGATTAAAACTCCATATTTCTTTACAGTTCAAGACAGAGCGTGCCTCACTATCTTTTATGACCAAATAAATCATTTACCAACATCTGTGACATAGATTTAGTTGACTCCAACTTAATGACCTAATATATAACTCCTCAGTCAATGCTTAGCTTTGGCAATATTTATAGGCTAGAGGTTCAAGCTGTAAGTGCTCAGTGATCTTCCAGAGGCTATGATCTAGTGTCATTCCGGTGTACTAGATGTAAGCTCTAGCATACCAAACTTGGAAAATTTCATCATTGATGGTTATTTTCATCATCCTATCACCTTCTTATCCCAATGTAAACTGTCAAATTTGCAAGTTCAATCAAAGTTGTCCTGGGATGATCAATCATATCAATATAACATAGGTATGTTGTCTAGATCAGCAACTTTCATCTCATCATGAACTCGCTTAATTTACATTTGGAACATCCTTTTAAAGTTCAATAGGTACATGACGACAGCCGTTGGTTGGGATGTTGTGCTGCCTTTGCTGAAAGGGCAACGGGATTTCTCGACTACAAGCTTTTTGGGGATTACTTACCTTTTCGGTGGCGCATTCTGATATCGCCTGGGCCTTTAGGCATTCCTGCAGCGCAAGGTGGAGCAGCTGGTTGCTCAGGAATATTTGCAATGCGGAGGCAGATTGCACTGGATTATATCAAGGCAGAGACTGCACGGGTTGCAGAAGAATTGGAGCAACAATTTCAGAAAGATGCCGAAGCCGCTCGTAGGGCAATTGAGCTTAAACATTTATGGATTCAAATCTGTCAGAGAACAAAGGACGTGGTAAGAATAGCTGGTCCGAAAACGCGCTGAGGAGGCCGTCAGAGAATGAGTAAAGCACCAAAATTAAAGCTTTCTATGCAACACTGGTTTAAACTTTAAAACAAGTGTTAAAGCTTCTATGAAATGGTCGTTTAGCGGGCAATTGCCCGTACGTAGAGCCGGGTGTGGACGTCCAAAAAAATCAAGGTCCCAAAACCTTCCTCATCGCTTGAGGCTTGCTTAGTAGCTCGTAATGGCTAAAGGTGCCGCATATGTGGATGTTTAAATAATGCAAAAAAACCTTTCTAATTTGAATGTAGCGAATAGAACAGAATGCACTAGGAATGATGAAATTGAATTGTTTTTTATTACATCCAAAAGAAATATGTACATAGGCTATGTAGTAAAGAGTTCATCAATAAAATTACCAAGTTTCCTTGGTGCTATATCAAAAAACACAATTAAACTACTAATTATAATTTACCATTTGTGGCAACTTTGCGTAAGAACAAGATATTCCATGAATATGTGATGCTCATCTTCAATTACTCTTTGATTGCATAGACAAGAAGTTCTCTCTTCTCTTGAAAGCTAGACCCATCTACTTGTTTCAATTATAAAATAATGGAAGCTCCATCTTACTTGACTAATTTAACAACGTATGTGATAGAATATACTAGCAAATAAATAAGTTGTTTTTTTTTATTGTTGCCTCCTCTAATGCCATCTAGGTAGAATTGTTTCTTTCCTATTCAGTTACTTTAAATGTGCAAAAGTGCCTTGTTTTTTATACTCTTATGGACTTGTCTTATATTGCAATGAAGAATATCCATCTCATTGTTCTATTTTTTGAGCCAAATCATTCCCTCGTAGAACCACCCTTTCTATTGTCTAGTAACTAAGACTTTCTTTGAGAATTTAATTATTGTGTTACAAGAGAGACTATGAACATATGCTACAAATTGACAAAGAACTTCAATCTTTATAATAATAAGTAAGAAGTTGAAGGTTAAGTTTCATTCTTTTCAAATTCTCAATATCATTATAGAAATACGCTTAGAATGTAGCTTCTTCCCCACTAAATGAAGTGTATCATGTTTTGAAGGGATTTATGGGAGATGGCTATAAGTAACATATACCTAGTAAAAAAAAAACTAGTTATTACAAGCATGTATGGTGGGTAAGCAAGTAGCGGTGGGACCTAGGGACATCTATATAAATAAAATAAAATAAAATAACATGTAGAACAACATATGATTTTCAATCACAATAGGTCTACATCAAGGGTTTGGGCTTAGCTTGTACTTATTTGCCATTATTATGGATGAATTAACAAAGGAAATAGGTAGGAAAATATGCCTTGTTGGTGGATCGAATATTGAAACCCTTTCAGAATGGCAATTGAAAGAAGTGTGGAGATCCTTACGAGTTCCATGCTACCTTAACCATTACTAAAGAACTACATGGTCATAATTCCTTCATGTACTAAGTCACAAGGATATGTATGCTTGTAGAGGAGCTTTGGCTTTGATGCTAAGGCCATCACCCTTCTCTATGAAGTAGGGATTAGGACTAGATGCATTAAGATAGGAACACATCTTAGATCTCTTAAGGGAATGATATCTAACATGTATACTTGATAAAACCAGTTTTTTGACAACTATGATATCAGGTATCCAATATCGAAGCTGCAATATCACGTACCCGATATTGGAGCCCAAGCTACAACATCAGATATCTGATATTGCGAGACACGTGCCTACCTATAAATACGACACTTAGGCACATAGTCCAAGACACAATTTCATCCATCCTTACCAAAACTTTTTCAATTTGTTTATGTGAATTTAGACTTAGCAATTAGAAGTGTGAATGCTTGCATTGTAGTGTGAACTAGTGAATGACATCTTTATTCAAGCATTTTGTACTTGGGCACAAGTGTGACCGAAAATAAAGATCAAGTTATTTCCCACTATTGTAGCATTCTCCTAGTTTTATTACTTTACTTAGAATAATGTTTACTATTTTCTTAGTTAATGATTTACTTTTTCATGCACTCTACTTTTACTATTGTTAAGTGAAATAAGTACAACTAATCTCAAGCATGTAAGTGTAATTGCTTGATAATTCAGTAGTGCTATTGCTTGGTTTGCCCAATAGCAAAGTACTTGGTAATCCCAATAGTAGTTACATGAAGCCCAAGGTGTGTATGGAAGGTCAAGAGTAAATACTCATAACCTTAGGATAAACTAGATTTGTTTACTGTTTGAGTTAAACTTAGACTTAGAAACTCTTTTACTTTACCATGAATGCTAGGAGTAAGATGGCCTACACAACATCAGTTATCATATACCTCACATTGAGTTAAACCATACACCTAGATTTCACTAGCTCACATGGGAAGAAAATCCTAAACTTTAGCTAATTACTAGCATAATCACATTGCCTCATCCACGGATTATGATCTGGTCGCACATGAACACCTGTGACTTGTATGGTTGGGTGTTGGATTACTCCACCGCTCATTAATACTAGTGCTCTCAATTATGTTATGTATGTTGCATTCATTCAGTCACTTTTAATATTATTAAGGCATCATCATGATACTTCTAACAATGGATTAATGTGTGGCATGTAAGCTGTGTACTTATATTATGCTCATGAGTTCTTGAGGATGTTAAGGTGTAGTCCATCTTGAGTCCACTCTAGAACTTTTGACTACTTTAGGACTCTTGGGTGGTGTCAAGTAATGCTTTCCTAAAGCAATATTGTTATATTGGGTATTAGAGCCTAAGTCATGGATCAAGGTTCATTAACCATGGTTGGTGTTTTTGTTTCATGGTTCATGAATGTGGTTTCTTGGTCATGATTCATGTGCTACTATAGCATACTAGAAGAAGAGCAAAGGAGCTAAAATTCCAATAATGCCCCCATTAGTCCTAATCCTCATAATGGACCCATTAAAAGAGACAATTTTGAAGACGCATTCAAACAATTTTGTAAAGCAATTACAAGTGATAGACAAGATAGTGAAAGACGAGTAGACAAATCCTGGTCCTACTCTTATAGAGGTTGAAATTGTGTGAATAATTGCTAAAAGTAGATGACATGCAGATGCATCATCTACTTTGAGCCATAGGAATACAAATAAATCTTGAGTTTGTTGCTTACAGGAATAGTTATCTTAAGTCAGTGATGTAATCATGTGTCATCTACTTGAAACAGAAATGGCCAAATAAGTAAAGCATTGATTGATTCTAAGAAAGTTTCTATCTTATTAGGGTGAGCTCTAGTACAAAACACAAATGTGCTCTTGCTCAAAACTTTATGCTAAGAAACCTTGTGACATGCCAAGAAATTGTAATTGATGATTTCTAATTTGTATAAAACAATTATGTATGCTCGAGTTCATTATGGTGAATTGTAAGAGAAACACATTCTCTCCTACCTATTAATCCTTATGATAGTTTAAGATGGTGATTTTGTTATGCATCAAACATGAGGTAGTGTATAGGATTGGTGTTTTTTGTTGTAATGTGTTACATTTGTTGGATGGCTATTCTTATATATATTGATATTATGATGAGTCTTTGGTTTAAATGCCTTAAGAACTCCCTAATTTGATGTTACGGTATGATTGTTCTATATTTTTGTATTGTGAAGCTACACTTGGATTCTCATCTAAGGATCTATTGCTAATCATGCCTTAATGGGTCAGCTCATGATCCATATAAGAGAATTGATAACATTTCAAATTGTCCTGTTTGTGATATCTTGCTTTAGGGAAGTGTCTTCATGTTTTAAGATTTGATTTAACTTGGTAAGTAGTTGTTCTAAATGTGGATGGTAATTGATTCCTATGTGTAGCAACATGGTACATTATGTTGGCTTATGAGTACTTAAATATAAAAGTACTTGTGTGCTTGATTGGTGACTTGCAATTGGTGAATAGTGGGTTATGTGATGATGCTCTTGAAAGAATGGTGATTGCGGGGGGATGAATTCTATATTCACCACCTTCCTTTCATGTTCAACATATTTCACAATTGAGCACTAGGTGACATTATTTTCTACCCATGTGATGGAATGATTTGGATTACTTATAAACATTGTGATAGATAATGATTCTTGTTTTATGAAAGATCTTGGCAAATATTGTTTTTGATGTTAATCACCTTGTTGATTATGATGGTGAATGCAATTTTATGTTAACCATCTCGACGAAAGGTGAACAATCAAGTTCTCTACCAATATAGTTTATGTCAAAGAGGATAAAATGTGGCTAGTTTAATACTATCACTTCCAGGATCAGTTGAATCATTAGTGCATGTGGGTGTGTGATAAAAAAAAGAAGTCCAAAAAAGAGTGAGAGAGATAAAGAGAGAGAAAGAGAAAAACTAAGAGATAGAACATGCCTGCATGAGTGTGTGAAGAGAGTATGATGGAGTGACTCTGAGAAGGAAGTACATGTTCTCAATGATGACTCCAAGCATGGAGTTTGTTCATGACAATAACTCCTAGTAGGGAGCATATGTTCTTGATGATAACTCCAAGTTGGGAGTATATGTTCTTGATTATGGCTTTGAATAGGAAGCACGTATCTTCTATCATGACTCTAAGTAGAAAGCATGCATTCTTTTGCTGTGACTTTGAGTAGGAAGCATAAATTTCTACCCTGACTCCGAGAAGGGAGTACTACTTTCAAAGAAGGAAATGCCCCTAGTTTCTAAGTGTGAGTCATAGTGTTACCTATAAAAAAATGGAGTATGTAAAATAGGCTTATTTGGTGCCAATGGATTTTAGGATGAATCACTTTTAAGGGGAGGAGAGTCGATGGCTTTCCCCACTATTAAGGAGTTTTGGATGATTACCATAGTGAGGCTAAAGTCCCAAAAATCCCTACTCATCCTAGTGTCAGACTACCACTAAGCATGAAAAGTGATTCCCATAAGGTAAGAAGTAGTCTCGCCTTGGATGTAGAGAATTGACTCTACACTTTTGCATAACTGTCAAAGGTAAAGGAAATAGCTCACATGTCATGTAAGTAGATTTTGCTCCAAGTAGAAGTTTGGTACCATTTGCATGAAAAAGAGCAAGCCTCTTCTTTCTTCCATGGGTT
>MNCI01032049.1:207548-223044 GCA_015680685.1 Gnetum montanum | reverse complement strand
TACTCTAAAACTGGGATCCCCCAAACAAGGGAGAGCCGCCTCTTATTTATAGACATGGCGGCGGACTGCGATATCGCGTACGCGATATCGTAGGGAAGGACGCGATATCGCGTCGGCTGCAATATCGTGTACGCGATATCGCGGCCTGTGCGAACCGCGTCTCATCACCTACAGACTAGTCATATTCATGGATTAATCTTTAAACAAGCCATGTGTCATAGATAAGGTATTGTATCCAAATGACTTATGAGGTAACACAAACAATGAGGTGTTAGTTTAGTCGTACTGGTCTTAGCCTGATTACCCTAGATTATAGATTCAATTCTACTAGGTAATACTAGGTTATAAACTTTTATAAATCTTGGGATATACCTATGTTTCAATTTTTTTGGTTTCAACACCCCGACTTATAAGCTAACACAAAAATTTTATTATGGTTCCTATCAAACTTCTAGTGATATCAAGCTTCCTAGAATTCCTTTGAAGCCTATGACATTACAATATTTAGCATTTCTAAAATCTATTTGATATTTTAACACATAGTATTTAAATGATGCCTATGGTATGTGATGCTTTTAGACAATAAAAAAATTCTACAATAATCAATATTTAGAAACTTTATTTGATTCAAAAAGATCCATTTAATTCTTTTACATTTTTAAACTCATTACTTACCCACAATCCTTCTTCAGTTGGTCTTCAATCAATATTTTTGAATATCAAATGCATATCCATGCCTCTCAAGCATAAATTATGATGAGTAGTTGAAGGTATCCCTATGCCCAACCATATGAATCATAGAACATTCACACGCGATCTAGTTGAATTCTATGAACTCTCTAGTTTCCAGTGCACTAGTCTTCTAGGAAGTGAACCTTGCCCTAATGATGATTCATTGTCTTCCCAATTACACTTGTGCAGTACAAAGGTATGGCTAAGTATAATCGAGGCATATGATTTTTATCATTTTATGTTTTATGTTCTATGTTCTTTGGTACTTAAAGGGAGAGAGATGAAGTAATTTAATGACTAATTTAATTTAACTAACTAACTTATCTCTAACTAGTCCTAAAATAAGCAGTTGANTAACTAGTCCTAACATAAGCATTTGATCCCACTTTCCATACATGTCATGAACCCGTGTATCCACTACTAGGTTACGAAGTGCTATGCTACTAGGTGCACCAAGCAATAATGCTATTGGGATTACCAAGCGAATACGTGTTATGCTCGAAGTGGTTGTATTTATGTATTTAATTTATCTAGCTGATCTCACTTAATTACTTAATTAGCTTAATTACTAGAAAACATTAAATAAATAACTAAAAGCATTAAATGCATGAATGAAACATCTAAACTATCCAAAATGTTGCAAGGTTTATCAAGAAGCTCATCTTTATTGCCGCACACATTATTATTCTTAGGTACAACAGTGCTTGAATAAAGATTCGCACACTCAATGACTCCTATTGCAGGCACTTGGGAAAATATTCTAACTCTCGAATGTAAAAACTGCAAGAGTTCGACTACTTCTATGAATTGAATGCCCATAAACATAGTTGGGAGCTCGCATTTATAGTTTTTGCTCTTGGTCTACATTAATGGGGCCCCATAGGCATAACAAACACTACATTGATGCGACCCCATTGATGGGGCAACACCACGTAAATGGGACCCCGTCGATGAGGCCATGTCAATGGGGATCCATCGACGCGACACTTTGATGCTCATCATACCCCCACGACTGAATGAAAACTTGTCCTTGAGTTCCTTTACAAAATCGGGAAGGTATGGGATTATTGACTGACTCTTAACAAAATAAATTGATGTGATAAAACTAAGTGCTTGAGTGTATAGATCAACACATTACAAAAATTATGGTGTTCATAACACAAAATCAAACACCATGATATGACTACACAAAAATTGGATAGCACTTTCTTTGATGGCATGAAGGTAGTGGAGAAGATCAAACAATCCTAGGTGGTGGTGGCTCTTGAGGTTTTGAGCCACCTTCACTGGCTTTAGGCATGTGCAGTAGCTGAGGTAACTATGGCTATCCTGCTATGGCTACAACCTTTGGTGGAAGGCGAAAGTCATCTAGTAATGCCTTCATCTTCTCCTTCTTACTTTGAGGGATCATTCATAGTCCACGCAGCATCACCAATGTGGGCTGGAATGGGGACATCCCACCAACAAGGCATTACTGGGAACATTTCCTTTACATTAACAAACCAAGCAGTGAATTGTTCATCTTTCTAGCCAAGTTCTTGGTAGTTGATTGTTGATTAGTGAATTGTGTCTTGAGAACTTTGAGTTTAGTGTTTACCACTGTAAGCTTTTGCTTGGTGTCTTTGTGATGCTTGAACTCGACCTCATACAACAAGTACAAGCTGGCCAATGATTTCTCAAGTTCTGACTACGACCATTTGGCAGTCAACATGGCCAGATTTGCATAACAGAGATTAGCAAGCTTCATGTACTCTATCATCTCCTCAATTTGCAACTCCTTCATGCTAATTTTTGCTTTGTTATAGGTATCTATCCCATCAACGATGGACTATCATAATTCTTTTCCTTGTTGGAGTTGTTGGAGGGTTTTGTTCACTTTAACCTTCACAAATTGGATGTGCTTCTCATTTACTTCCTTTTGTAGATCGACTTGTTCTCTGTAATGGTCCTTGACTCTCTCAAATTAGAGAGCCTTTGATTTCCAAGCGACTACCTCGATTGCAGTTTTCTAGTAAAGGGCATGAACATCCTCCATGAAGAGATTTTTTTTTTCTATTATCAATCTCCTCAATTCTATGTTTACTCTAGCTACTTACTCCTGCTATTGATGGATGAAGTCTATTAATTATTATTAGTGTGCATCAACATTCTGCAGGCAATGGTTCTTTGTGGTCAATTGTACATTCTCCTAGCAAGTCTGATCCAAGGCCTTCTAAATCTTGTGTTGAGTGGCCTCTGCCAAGGATCGATAAAACATCACTATTTCCATTGCATCCTTAACTCCTTTGAGTTTGGTGTGAAGCTATTCCATAGCTTCATCTCTTATCAATGCCAGGTTGAGAAATGCAAGATCGGCAATCTGGGCTCCTAATTTGGCAACTTCAATAGCCAAGTGTTCATTCAATTTTTTGGCTATTTTGAGTTGCCCCTCCAAGATTATGTTCTTGCCCCTTACCTCAAGAAACTCCTACTAGGTTATAGTAATGTTGTATAGAAGGCCAAAGACATTTGGAAGTGATTGCCTAGTTCTTACTAGTCGGTCCAGCAATTCTTTATGTTGTAATGTGTTTTTTTGCCACTTATGGTTCTTGCGAACATCTGCACATCTTTGAGTGCAGTGACATTTGGTGCAAATGTCATAGGTGCATTGAGCATTTCAGCAATTCAATCAGCAACTACTTTTTTTGTCGTCTCTTACCCTTGGTGCTGCATCACTAATACAATTGCCTCCTCATCCTCCTCCAAACACACTGAGAAGGTTGTAGCATTCCCAGAGATTTCTAGGAGTGACTGTTGTTCTAAGAGAGATACTATGATCTCTCTAACACTTAAATTCAACCTTGCAGGTAGCTGTGTTCTTTAGGTTGAGAAAATGGATTCAACTCCACCCATCAAATTGATTATTTGGGTTGCCTCATTGAGGTAACTCATTACTAGTTTGTAGACGGATGGGTCCCTATCACTCATGCCTGCTCATAGCTCTTATTCACTTAAGAGCCATTCCCAGTATTCACACAACTATTGGGTGGTTGTAGCAATGTTTGGCACAATTATTTGAATGGTAGGTGGAGGTGGTGGCCATTACTCCTCTTCTTGGATAGTTTTTACTAGCATCTTATCCTTCATCATTTTCATGTAGTTGGCAGCCAAAACAATTCTGACAGTATCATTAGTGTAACGGACTATTCCTCCCCTTCAACAAAGTTTTCTGATGAGGAATGGAAAGGGAAGTACCTTCCTTCCATGTTCATTTTCTTTAAATCGCTTCTTCATCTCTAAATAGATCAGTTATGGAAGGTTAACTGAGAATCTCCCACTCAGAGCGATGCATGCTTAAGTAGAGAAGGAAGTGATTTTGCTTGGCCTCACTATGAGATTGGGTTGGAAGGCCGCAATCTTGTCATGAATCCTCTCTGCTAGTGTGAGTGCACTAAACTCCTTGTGGTTGACACCATAGCACCATCGCACCCATTCTTTCTTAATACTGGGATCTGCTTACATTGGGATCTTAGTAAGACTTGCCCTCATATTTAGCAACCCAAGTACTATAGTAATGGCCTACATTGAGTAGGACATTGAGATGTCCTTGATTTTTACTGTTGATCTAGGCCACCTGTTATTTTAGAATAAAAATGTCTCTCCCATGTACCACTCCCTAGTGGAAGTGATGATTGGCCACATGAGAGAGGCCTTCAACTAGTCCTACACTTCTCTTGGTGCATGCTCTAAGAAAGGGCCAAAATTTAACTCTAGGAGCACTAATTTTTGAACCTCCCTCAATTTGATCTGATTTAGGCAAGCCTTTGTTAAAGTCACCTCAAGAGTTGCTGGTTGTGTTGGTGAATCATCTTGATGGGAGTGTTCTAGTGCTGCTGTTGGTTCTAGAATCTATTGGATAGATTCCACCTCTGCCTCTTCCTTAAGAGGACCTACGGCATGGGTTGTAAGTGGTTCTTCTTGGGGATGTTCCTAGCCCCTTCCCATTCTAAGACATTTCTCCCTTGGTTGAGATAATCCTACTTCCTGCATGTGCTTCCCTTTTGGTGCCATCTACAATCACAACACATCCATTGATTAGTAGATATAATGTGTAACTTTTAAATTTTTCAATACCTTCTCTTATTAGTTAGTTACACTTTTGGCTAAGGTTGGAGCTTGTTGGAAAGGTTTAACTCTTGTAATTTAGTGTTTAATAGTTGATTTTTTAGTTAAACCTTTATGGAAATCAAAAAAATTGCAAAAAATTGTCCATCAAAAATGGCACATTTGTGCCTTCCATGACAAAGAGCTTACCTCCAATAGCTATAGGGTTGAAGAACAAAGTGATTTATATAAACGATTTGTAAGTTATGGGCTCTAGAAGGTTCCAGGCTCTGAAAATTTAAACTCCCTTGGGTGTTTGTGAGAAAATGTAAAAATTTCAATGTGGGGTCATGTATATATATAATATTTTTCTACCACATTAACGAGGCCTCGTATATGGGGCCTCTCATACAAGTCTTCTCCATTGACTGGGCCCTATATACAGGAACCATAGGCCAAAATTTTGAAATTTGAATATTTTGAAAAATATAAGGAATTTTTTAATGAAATTGGGGTCTATGGAATTCCAAAATAGCCAAGAATCATAAAATCATTGAAGAGGATCTTTGAAAGCTCAAAAATTAAAAAATTTGATAGAAAATGCTTTTAATTAACAAAATATGTAAAGGAGCACATGGTGTGATGCAGAAGATGGATGTACAAAAGATTATGATTGCAATAATGCCTAAGGATAAGGTACTTAACGAACCCTATGCAAACCTTTGAATCTTTTCCAATTCCAAAAACTACCAAGGTCACAAATTTATTAAAAGTTGATTTAATGTAAAGGGACCTCAAACTTCCAAAACAAGGAAAGCCATAGAGTTTGTGAATGGATGAATGTCATGGACTCACTGCCTATTCCCTAAAAAAGAAACCATGATTGAGTCATCGATACAAAAATTCAAAAATAAAAACCAAACATTAGCAAACAAAACATAAAGCAAAAACCACCATTAGTAGTAGCTACAANTCTTCAGGGACATCCACCAATTTATTTGATTTTGTGAACATTGTGAATGAGCTGGTGGGATAATTGCTCAAATGGAGGGTCCTCAACAGTGGATTCAACCACTAGAGCAGTTTGATATATGGGGCATAGACTTCATGGGTCCCATCACACCCATGTTTAATGGAAAGGCATATATCATTGGAGCAGTTGACTACTGCACCAAATGGGAAAAAGTAGCAGTTGTCACCGATTATTGTGGAGGGACCTTATATAATCAACGAAACTTTTCCTTTTGGGTCCATGACTATATACAAACTTGAGAGCCCAGATAAGAAGCAGTTGGTCAACATCCAACAAATTAAGTCTTTCCTAGAACCAAGACAAGCCATTGCAACAACTACCTCAATGGATGGACAACCACGCTCAATGGGGGAGATGGCCATATGTGCTAATCATCCATATGGCTCTTCAATTTTTCTATTTTTAGTTTTCTACATTTTTGATTTTGCAATTTATTTATTTTATACCTTTTTGATTTTTAAATTTTTTTTCATTTTTTCACCATTTTCNTGTTTATGGTCATACTTCTCCCTACATAGGTACCTCCACAAGGGCCTTTGTGAGCATCTCATAGAATGCACAATTGATCTATATTAGGGACACACCAACAAACTAGGCCATCAGCACACACCTTGTAAAGGTGTCTATTGATTTCCATGAAGTACTTTGCCCGGTGAAGAGATTATTGTTTCTTTTTAAAGTTCAGATCTTGTGGCATCTTCTGAGTGAGACGATAAGTGAGGATGTCATCATATCATTTTGGTTCAGGGGGCACTTAATCATTTATTACTCCTATAAAGAGGAGTTCATTAGGTAATTAATCAAAGAGTGGACTCTTTATTATTCCATGTTAACTAAGAGAGGTGGTCAGCAACCACATTCCTAGTTCCTTTCCGATCTACCATTGTAAGATCGAATTCCTATAAGATCATGAGCCACCATATGATACGAGGGCTCATCGTTGGCTTATTAATTAAGAAGTAGATGGCACTATGATCTATATGTACAAACACTTTATAGTCAAACACATAGTGCTTGAACTTTTCGAGAGCATACACCACTACCATTAGTTCTTTCTCAAATGTGGTGTAATTCAACTGTGTACCCATAATGCTTCAGCTCATGCAATGGATGTAATATGGATGCTTCTTATCATCCAATTACATAAGCATGGCTCCCAAGGCATAATTTTATGCATGTGTTATTATATGAAATGGCCTAGACTAGTTTGGTGCTCGTAGAATTGGAGTCTCTACAAGCTTTTCCTTTAGTTTTTGGAATGCATGTTCTCACTCCTTAGTCCAGACAAATGGAGCATCTTTCTCTGTAAGCTCGACCAATGGCCTTGCAATCTTAGAAAAACTCTTTATGAATCACTAGCAATAGCTAGTATATCTAAGGAATGATCGAATGTCTTTGACTGTCTTTGGTTAGCATGTAATTCCTTGGATGACCCTAATCTTTTTTAGGTCTACCTCAATCCTTACCTAAGTAATTTTGTGCCCAAGCACGATGCCTTCCTAAACTATTAAATAGCTTTTCTGCTAATTGAGTCTGAGGTTTGTTTTAACACACCTTTTCAGCACCTGCTTAAGGTGATCTAGGGCTTGCTCAAATGTAGCCCCATAGGTAGAGAAGTCATCTATAAAGACTTCTACCTTGCTACTAATCTATTATTGAAAAACACTAAGGACTAGGCATTGAAATGTTGCAGCAACATTACATAGACCAAATGGCATCTTAAAATATGTAAAATTTTCCTAGGGATTCATGAATGTTATCTTGGCCTGATCCTCTAGTGTGATCTAGATCTGGTTATAATCACTATAATCATCTAAGAATCTATAATAGCAATGCCTAGATATGTGGTCCAACACTTGGTCCACAAATGGCAATGGGAAATGATCTTTAAATGTTTCCATATTCAACAACCTAAAGTTGATGTAGACCCCCCCCCCCCACTTGCCATATTTCTTTGGCATAATTACGAGTGGACTAACCTACTCACTATCTGCAATGGAATAGATGAACCCCATCTTAAGGAGTTGTTCTATTTTCTCCTTAATGATCTACTTCTATTTGGGGTTTAGTCACCTCTGTGGGTACCTTCTTAGCTTCATGGCTAGGTCGGTGTAGATACAATGCTAGCATATCCTTGGATCAATTCCAGTTAGTTCAAGATATGATGAAGCAAAGGCTGTTGGACATTTGTTGACAACCTACAATAGCTTGTCTTTTTGTTTGAGAGCAAGATTTGCATTAATTATCACTGGCTTGCCACTATTTAAAAATGCATACTTCATGCCAGCTAGTAGAGTTTTTAACTCTAGAGGCTCATGTTTGAAATTTTTAAAGATTTCTAACTCTCCCCAACAAGTATCATCATCTTCATCATCAGAGAGTTGGTGATGAACTTGCTCAAGCTCATCCATGCCTTCAACATAAGCACATGTTAGGCTCTCAGTAGGTTTCATGCATAGTGTGCTACTATTAGAGTTAGTTGTTACCCATTGGGTACCCTCCTATTTTGTGGCTACTACATATAGACACCTTTGGATATATGTTTTATGCATACACTAATTGTATGCTTTAATGATTGTACTCTTAATGGACCAAATTTTCTACATGCAATTGCACCCATTATAACTGTATGTGATGCATGGAACATGCTTCTTCTCTAAGTGTCCAAATTCATTTTCCTTGGAGATTTTCAAGGAGAGGTCCCTTATGCCTATTCATTCATCAATAGTGCTCAACCATGCATGTCTCATAATGACAGGGAAGTTGCCTTTGTAATTTTCTACTTTGATTACCAGGAAATTGACATGATAGGACCACCCACAAACTATAGTTACAATGTCCTCCACTAATCCCAAAGGAACAGTGATTGACTAGTCTGCTAGTTCCAAATAGATGTTGCTCTTCTTGAGAGGTGGTAGGTTCAAAGCCTTGTACATGCCATGAAAGATGAGATTAACACTGAAACCAGAATCAAGAAGAGCCTTGCATGGCTTATGTCTAGCAATCTGTAAGTAAATGAGAGGACTTCCCAAGTCAGATCTTTTTGTGGAAAGATTGCTAGCCTTGATCCAATTGAAAATAGCATGAGTTAACATCATAGTATGGATTTGAGGTGGTGTTTGGTTTGAAGGGTACTCAAATGTGTTTGATGCAAAGGATGAGGGTGTTGGAGATATAGGGTGACCAGCCGCATTAGGTTGTGAGGGTTTGGAAGGACTATTAGGTCAAAAAAAGGATCATTTCTTGGATCGATTATCCGAACCACTCAACTGGAAGGATGGTTGTAAAACCCTTATAGCATTTGGTTGCTGCAGTTGTGGGTGAATTTTATCTTACAAGGATGGAAACTAGGTTAAGGGCATAGGGATGTGTTCAAACAGATATAGAGGGTGGTATGGATATGGGTGTTTTCCTCGAGTAGATGATGAATGAGTTAGATGATACTCTGGAGGGTAATAGTGATGTTGGAATGAAGAATGGCTAGAAAAACTTCATGGAGAGACGGGTTGTTGAACATAGTACCCATATGGATTTGGTTATCTATAAGGGTCCTATTATCTTGACAGTGGAATTCCCCATGACTGTGGTTGGTGCCATTATTAATATTGTTCACATGGTTGTGGTGGAGCTCCACTTGGATAGTAAGTCTATTGTTGCTAGTGAAACTATCTTGGATTGCCTTGAGGATAAGGTAATCATCTAGGTGCCTACCTCCCTGCTAGTTCAAGATTCAACACCTACATCCCAAACTCTTGTAAGTGTAACACATAGGGCAACATCCCTTAGGATGTTCATACTAAAAAATGTCACAATCAATGTCATCATCAAAGTTTGTCTCCACAACTTCTTCTACTGCAGCAGCTTTACCCTTACCTCTCTGGTAGGCACATTCGACTTCTTTCCACCTCCTACAATCACGATCACTATTTTGCTCTTTGGATTCTTTAGCAATCTTCATAGTAGTTTAGAATTTTTCATCCAAAGAGTTCCATAACTTCTCAACCTTTGTCAAAATATCAAAAAAAAAATTTTGGATAGGCAAGGTTTTCCTATTCACCACTTCGTCAAGTGGTGACTCCTCTTCATCATAAAATTGAATCCCCTTTTTTTGATGGAAGGGCCCTTATTATATTCTTCTGCACTTTTTTGTTTTTTTTGCAACTCACCTTCTTCTTTGGCTACCTATTCTATCAACCTTGTATCTTATGAGCTCTTAGTTCATATAGTCTCCCTTGGGCATAAGCCCCAAGAGTTTGCTCTGAAACCATCTATGATGTGGTGGAATTATTCCCTCTAAGAATAACCATGGCCAAGGCATCGATGTAAAAGAGAATAATATCTACCCATGGTAGCATCCAAGGGTTCATGTGTTCCCTGTTTCCATCCTTAGATTTACCTTCTCAAGTTAGACACTCTAGAGTACATCAAATATTTATCATTAAATAGTTCCAACATGGTACTCCATCTATAGATAGATTCTAACTCCAAGGACCAACACTAGCCTTCTGCTTCATTGATTAGTGTCGTAGGGAATAACTTGAGTTTCTGCCAATCATTTTCAATGTTTCATAAGGTGTAGGCATCATGAAAGGCTTGTATATGATTCTATAGATTAGAGTTATATCCCCCCTCAAATCCTGGAATATTGTTCATGTCTAAGCACTTGATTCGATTATCTTTCACATGCTTAGTTGGAATCTTAACTACCTTTGCAATGTTAAGCATATTTCAAGTTGTTAACAAAGGCTCATCATCATCATTATTTCGTTGTTGCTGATGATGTCCTCTATTACCCCTTTATTGTGGGCATGGCAATTAGTATTATGGCCCCTTTGCTCACCTCCATTATGATTGTTCCTTCTGCAACATCTTTCAAAACCAGAAGAGGAAGATGAAGCAGATGCAAATGAAGAGGGTGAAGAGGAAGGACTACCTCCACCATGATATCTACCAATTCCTCTTTGGCTATCACAACCATGTTCATTAGTTTTCCTATCATCGTGATGCTTATTCGACCCCTTGCTTTGACTACCATCCTTTCCTAAACTCGAATTTCTAATTGTAAACTACAAATTTAGGGCCACACCCTCATCAATAGTAATAAAGGATGAAGAATATTCATGCTAAGAGCCCTTAGAAGGAGGGTACTTATTATCGTCTTGGTTCAGCAGGAACAAGGAATTTTCGAACCATTTTCCCTTCTCATCCTCATGATGCCTCTCCTGATGTCGATCTTGCTTGCGTTGTGTTTTTGTGGGATGGTAATCCCAAGTGTTATAATCATTTATAACGTATTCCTCTTCAAGATCTAAGATGCCTAACTTCTTTAGAGTTTGAAGCAACATCACAAGCATAAATCAATCAGGGGGGTAATACAATATTACCTTCCATATCATGCCATCGTAGTTGCTCATCCTAATGTAGGATGAAGGTGAAATCAGGCACATACTCATCTAGATGAGTATATATCACTTTGCACTCTTATGGGATCAATAGTTTTGTATCATTTCACTTATGAGAAGAAGAAGTCATTTTGCAAAAAAACTAAATTATCAGTGTATTTTTGTAGTTATATTATTTGGGAATGATATTGACCTTGAGGTTCATCCAATGATATTAATAATATTTACTAAACCTAGATAGCACACGTTCAACAAACAGAGTCCCTAGTAATGACACCAATGATGAGCAGTTGAAGGTACCTTTATGTCCAACCATACATATCACAGAGCATTCATGCACAATTTGATCAAATTTTGTGGACTCCCTAGTTTACGATACATTAGTCTTCTAGGAAGTGAATCTTGCCCTAATGGTTATTCGTTGTCTTCCCAATTACACTTGTGAAGTTCAAAGGTATGATTAAGTGTAATCGAGGCATATAATTTTTATCATTTTATGTTTTATGTTCTTTGGTTCTTAAATGGAGAGAGATGAAGTAATTTACTAACTATTTTAATTTAACTAACTAACTGATCTCTAACTACTCCTAACATAAGCATCCGATCCCACTTTATGTACATGTCCTAAACCCATGTATCCACTGTTGGATTACCAAGCACTACACTACTAGGCACACCAAGCAATAACGATGTTGGGATTGCCAAGCAAATACATGTTATGGTCGAAGTAGTCGTACTTATGTATTTAATCTATCTGAATTATCTCACTTAATTACTTAATTATCTTAATTACTGGAAAACATTAAATAAATAACTGAAAGAATTAAATGCATGAATGAAACATTTAAACTATCTAGAATGCTACAAGGTTTATTAAGAAGCTTGTCTTTTTTTTTATACACACTATTGTGCTTAGGTACAATAGTGCTCGAACAAAAATATGTACATTCAATGACTCCTATTGTGAGCACTTAGGAAAATTTTCTAACTTTCAAATGTAAAAATTGCAAGAGTTCAGCTACTACTATGAATTAAATGCCCATAAACATGGTTGGGAGCTCGTATTTATAGTTTTTACTCTTAGGCTACATTGATGGGGCCCCATAAACATAGTAGATGCTATGTCGACATGACCTCGTCGACAAGGCAACATCACATAAATAGGACCCTGTTGATGGGGGCTCATCGACAAGGCTGCATCAATGGGGACCCGTTGATGCAACACTTTGATGCTCATCAAATTGGATAATACCCAAAGCAAAAGCTAGGATATCAATGAGTTATAGTTTATTGTTAAAAGATTTTACTAATGAAGAGTTATGCTTAGTATAGAGAACCAATGTCTTACCACTTGGTTATACTTCATATGGTTGAGGTAGGGGGAAAACGAGTAGATCCTCTGTTGGGGAGGGAATTTCCTATACCAAAATTAGGCAACACTGTTGGGTTTTTTACCTATAGTAATAGTAGAACTTATCATAACCTACTACATGAGCACCTTGAAAACTATGCACATCCATGAGGGAAAAGCATTCTTGTAGGTTGATCATACCCAATAATGAGAACGGTTACTCTAGTAGTTATTCTAATTATTAGAGTGGTTACTCTAGCAGTTACTCTAGAGATTACTCTAATTATTAAAGTGGTTACTCTAGTAGTTATTCTAATTATTAGAGTGGTTACTCTAGCAGTTACTTTAGCAGTTATTCTAATTATTAGAGCGGTTACTCTAATTATTAAAGTAGTTGCTCCCAAGCCTATAAATAAAGTGCCCAAGTGCACAATTGGGGAAAAGTCTTTTAGCAATCAAGTAGCGAAACTCTTGTAGTCTGTTTGAAAGTTAGAGTATTTTCTAAGTGCCCATAGCAGGAGGTCTAAGTGCGGATGGACCTTTATTCAAGCATTATGTACCTAAGCACATCTTGTGTACAACAATAAAGATGAGCTCTTCGTTCATCCTTATAGCACTTGAGATTTGTTTTCTTATGCATTTATTTTATTTTATGTACTTTACATTTCTATTATTAGCATAGAAATTCATTTTGATCAATTAAGCAAATCGTTAAATTACACAAGCATGACGACTTTGAGCATGTGTGTAACACTTGGTAACCCAGTAACGATTAGCGTTTGGTAATCCTAGCAGTGTTGCAGTGGTTCAGGATGTGTACGGCAAGTGGGAATGGATGTTGGTGTTAGGATTAGTTAGAACTTAGTTAATTAGTTAAGTTAAATTAGTCACTTAGTTGCCTCTCTCCTTCCCTACTACCGTAGGATATAAAAACATAAAAGCTATAAAAATCATATGCCTCAAGCTTACTTAACCATACAATCGTGACATACAGGTAACCTTGGAAAGATAATGATCAACCAACCCATCCTTGTTCCACAAGGGCGCATAAGCACTTAGTCCTTGGAATTTGACTGGATCGTGCATGAAACGCTTGTATTCATATGGTTGAGCGTAGGGGTACCTCGCCGCTTATCATTAGCGCTGTTACCAAACACTTAGTTGTTTGTGCACTAACTAGAACATAGGAAATCATTCACATCATTGGAACGAACCCTTAGGGTTGATTGAGAAAATAATAAATAAGAATACATTGCCAACTGAATAGACAAGTATGTCTCCTTCTTTGTATGAAAGCGCCTCATTGCCTAGGTCTAAAACAGGAAATAATTGGCAACGTAATACACATGACGTTGATTTTCCAGTTCCTCAACAAGTTTGAGTGGTATATATTCATCCCAATGAGTATATACCAGACTTCACCTTTATCCTCCATCAAGATGAACAACTACGTTGGTGAGACTTAGAAGGTAACATAGTGTTACCTCTCGATCGTTCAATCCTGAGCATGCTTCTTTATGCTCTCACACGAATTAGCATGCCGCACTTACATGTAGAATACATTGTGTAAGACCATGACTTAAGAGAATACTGTCCCATAAGGGAACAACGTTAACGAGACTTGTAATAGGAGAGACATCATAAATCTTTGAAGGGTAAGTGTTCTTAGGATGCCCCACATGTATTAGGCGAAAATAAAGGTTTTGAACCTACCTCAGGCAATCGCCCACACAACGATGTTCCTTCCCTTGACTTTGGCCAAGGGATTGTGTATCAGAACCTTAATTTCACTATTCATAACCCAGGTGCTGATACCCATGGGCACAAAGGGTCTGAAAAAGGGACACGAACTCATGATAAAGGTGGACATTCTGATTGCAATCACGATCGAGGCCGACACCATAGAAGAGAAGGTAGTAGAAACTGTCATGGTGATAGTTCTCCTTCTTCTTCACCTTCATCATCTCCTTCACCATCTCCTTCAGTATTCAGATGCAGTCATAAGGAAAAAGACCATGGAGATAAAGGTAGGCAAAGTGGAATTCATAGACGAAACAACCAGGAAAGGGGACAAGGGTACTCTAGAGAGTCATGACATAGAAGAAGGGAGAGTAGGGAACAACGTAGGCATCATAGACACCATGGACAAGATGATCACGATGAACCCCTACTCACTACTTGAAGTATGTTAGACATAATTGAGGCTATTAGAATTCCAACAAGGGACTAGAAAGACAGTAGGATCAAGAGATTAGATATGAACAATATCCCACGTTTTGAAGGGGGATACAACGTTGATCCTTAGAATCATTTACAAGCATTCCATGATGCGTGTGCCTTACAAAACATAGAGAAAAAATGGCGAAAACTTAAGTTGTTCCCATAGACACTAGTTAAAGAAGCAGAAAGCTGGTACCAATCCTTAGAACCAGAATCTATTCGTAGATGGAGTACTATGTTAGAATTATTCAATGATACGAAGACATCACAGACGTCATGACAGGGATGATCATGACGAACCCCTACTCGCAACCCGAAGCGTGCTCGATATCACAGAGGCAGTTAGGATCCCCACAAGGCACTTAAAAGACAGCAGGATCAAGTGTTTGGACATATCCCATGTTTTGAATGGGGATACAACACTGATCCTCAACATCATTTACAGGCATTCCATGATGCCTGCGCCTTGCAAAATATAGATAATGAGTGGCAGAAGCTTAAGTTGTTCCCAAGGACACTCACCAAAGAAGCAGAGAGCTGTTACCAGTCCTTAGAATCGAAAACCATCAAGAGGTGGAGTACGATGCTTGAACTGTTCAACAACAAATATCAAACATACTCCAGAGTGTCCAATTTGCGTAAGCAGATCTAAGGCTGGAAACAAGGTGCTTATGA
>MNCI01032049.1:188518-203142 GCA_015680685.1 Gnetum montanum | reverse complement strand
AATGCTTCCCATTCAAATTGAGCCCCGTACACTATCCACGACATGTGACCTCAACCTTGACCTTGATCTAGCATAGAAATAATAGTTCGTAACCCTTAACTTGCTAGATGAAAACCAATTAGCTACCCTATCATCTAACGAATTGCGTAAGGCCTTCAATAAACAACATCATGACCTAAGAATTAAGAATGTTAAATATCAGCCAGGAGATAAGGTTCTCTACTAGAATCCCACACATGTGCCATAATGTACTAAATTTCAAACACTATGGGAAGGACCTTATATTATTTATGCAACTTTTCCTTTAGGGGCCATGAAAATATACAAACCTGAGAGCCCAGATAAGAAACTTTTGGTCAACATGCAACAAACCAAACCTTTCTAGGAGCTTAAGACAGCCAGTACACATGTTACCTCTATTGATGGACAACCCTGCTCACTATTTCAGATCTCCTGCTTCCAACTTAGTCGTGGGGGATATGGCCACCTATGTTAATCATTCTAGGCCCTCATTTCTTTTTGAATTTTTTTTACACATTTTTTTTACATGTTCTTTCAACTTTTCTTATTTTTGTTTTACACCATCGTTCATGTTTTTACTATTTTTTTGTTTGCTTGATTTACTTTTATTCATCATCTAATAAGTGCTCATGATGGTGGATTGAATTATATCATATTGATTGCTAATGTTTGGTTTTTACCTTTGAATTATGATGCTAATATTAAGGTATGGTTCTTTTGGTAAAACAAGCAATGAGTCCACGCCATCCACTCATCAATACAACTCTATGGTCTCCTTTGGCTTGGTACTATATAGTTCCCTTTTTCTAAGTAAACTTATTAATGAATTGGTGGCTGGGTATTTTTCAAATGAGGAAAAGACTCAAATGATGAAAAGGGTGTGACTTCAAGGGGATTCGATGCATTTGTGTTGGCCATTCTCTTGGGTGCTTAGATGCTTTTTCTTGGGTTTTCCGGCATTCTGACATTGTTCAAAAATCAAAAAGTCAAGTGAATAAAAATAAGTCTTTGCATGATGTGGTTCTCATGCAAAAAAAAAGGGAGAATTCAAAGCACACCCTTTAGACATAATAAAGCAATATGGGCTACAAGCACTGGTTATGAAACTGGAAAGACATGTTACCCATGCCTGAAGGTTCCCTCTAACTAAGGTCGTTTCTCACTTCCTGCTTCTCCATCTCGCTCTCCTCGGGATGGTGGTCACTCTTTATAAAGCCATTCTTATTACTTCAAGAGGATGGATTGGCCAGGTGTATTAATGCGAGGTCACTAAATGTGATTGGTTTGAGTTTGGATTTGGGATGAAGTTCTACTTAGTCATCTTAACCATGAAATACACAAGGGGCTTTACACAACCTTGTTCTTGGGATCCCATTCCATTCTCTCCTCTCCATCTTTCTTTCCATTTTCCACCTCATTGTCAATTTTATCATTAGTCCATTCTAGGTTGATGCATTATTTTTATTTGGTGAATTCTAGTGAGTAAGTTTTTAACTCTTGCTTCCTAATGACATTCCTAGAGCCTACAAACTCTTTGGTTTGTGGGTTTCTCAGGGCATAAAAGACATGAGCTTACTTTGGGGAGGAACCACTAGCATTCTCTTTTGGTGCAATTGTTAAGTTTTTTTTCTTAAACATTTCTTGCAACCAATCATCTCTTGTTTCATCCCCATCCATGACATCCATTTTATTGGCGTTGCCATTGTTATTTTTTCCCATCTTTCTTATTCCTCATATTTTTCCATCTTATAGCTACTGAAGGTTTGCTCTTAGTCATGGAGGCCCTAGCACAAATTTTTTAATTTTCTCCATTTTACTCTTCGCCTAACCCCTACACCTTGGGTAGTCACCTGTGATAAATCTCCAAACTAGTTTTTGCCATAACCACAACTTAGCCAATGTGCTTCATATTGAGACAAGGTATCAACCACATTGTGGTTTATCTATCCTTGCTCATTTGTGACTTTGTTGTGTGTGCAGATGGTGATCATACAAATAATGAACTGGGCTTGGAGGAAGCACTCAGGATGGACCGGAACTAGAGCATTTACGAAAGGAGCAAGTCCAGTGGCGTGGCTATGGATAAACAATGAAAGGCATAATCTTAGCATTGGCAGCAACACACTTCATTTTCTTTCTCTCTCTTTCTCTACAAGCTACCAAATAAAGGCTTAGATGTCATTTATGTACAAGTGTTCACCACAATGGTCATGAACACTAATGTTCTAATATGCTTATTGCTTCGTTCACTGGGCACGTTGAGTCTATCATCCCATTCCACCGTTAGTTGTCAATTAGTCAATAATCCCGTACCTTCCAAATATTTTGTAAAGAACTCAAGGATGAGTTTTTATTCAATCATGGGGGTATGATAAGAGCAATTACTCTAGTAGTTATAGAATTATTAGAGTGGTTACTCTAGTGGTTACTCTAGTAGTTATTCTAATTACTAGAGTGGTTACTCTAGCGGTTACTTTAGCAGTTATTCTAATTATTAGAGTGGTTACTCTAATTATTAGAGTAGTTGCTCCCAAGCCTATAAATACAGTGACCAGGCGCACAATTAGGGAGAAGTCTTTTAGCAATCAAGTAGCGAAACTCTTGTACTCTATTTGAAAGTTAGGGCATTTTCCAAGTGCCAGTAGCAAGAGGTCTAAGTATGGATATATCTTTATTCGAGCATTGTGTACTTGAGCACACCTTGTGTACAGCAATAAAGATGAGCTCCTCGATTCATCCTTGCAGCACTTGAGATTTTTTTTCTTACACATTTATTTTATTTTATTTTCCTATGCATTTATTTTATTTTATGCACTTTACATTTCTATTATTAGCACAAAAATTAATTTTGATCAATTAAGCAAATCGTTAAATTACACAAGCACGACCACTTCGAGCATGCGTGTAATGCTTGGTAACCTAGTAACGATTAGCGTTTGGTAATCCTAGTAGTGTTGCACTGGTTCATGATGTATACGGCAAGTAGGAACGAATGCTGGTGTTAGGATTAGTTAGAACTTAGTTAATGAGTAGTTAAGTTAAATTAGTCACTTAGTTTCCTCTCTCCTTCCCTACCAGTGCAGGACATAAAAACATAAAAGCTATAAAAATCATATGCCTCAAACTTACTTAACCAGAAAATTGTGACATATAGGTAAGCTTGGAAGACAACGATCAACCAACCCATCCTTGTTCCACAAGGGCGCATAAGCACTTAGTCCTTGGAATTCGAACAAATCGTGCGTAAAACACTCATATTCGTATGGTTGAGTGTAAGGGTACCTCGCCACTCATCACCCAACTAACCTTTGAGTGATAAATCTTGTGTGCTATCATGGACCAATTGATGAGGAGACCATATAAGGCAGCATCAATGAGTTGAAGGGGGCTATTGATCAATCCAAGCCTTCAATGGAGAGAATGATAGTTGTACTCAAGCAGAGGAAAGCTTCAAGAACTTGGGGAGTAAAGAGACATGAATACTGGATTCATTGGGAGACTTAATCTACTAATGATGTTGTATGGATCCATGAGATCAAACTTCATGAGTGGGAAATCACTTCAACCCCTACTCCCTTATTTACATGAGTTTACTTTTTGAAGGGTAAGAGAGCTAATGTAGGGATGCCTCTTTTGATCCTCTTGTTTTTTCCCTTACATATGTGTTTTGCAAGTTTCAAGCTACGTGGAGACATCTTGAAGGCCATGAAGTCATCTTGCCTAAGATCTAAGCTCTCAGAAGAGACATCTTGGAGGATGTGAGACATGTTGACCAAGAGTTCAGAGCTTGCAAGAGATGTCCCAATTTTCAGGAAGACCTTTCAAGGAAAATCTAGACATCTTGGGTGAGACATCCTTATTTTGAATGAGACATCCCAAACTAGAGGGAGACATTTTAGCTTCTTAAGATGGGCTACGATGTCCTAGCTGTAAAGGAGACATCTTGGGCCCATAGGAAACATCTTCCCAACATTTCTAGTTTTGGCAGAAGACATCCTTAAAAGATTAGAGACAACTCAAACAAGTAGGGAAACTTCCAAAATTGTCGTTCTAATTTTAGAAACAATTGGAAGAAGATGCAAAAAAGATGAAAATAGTTGAAGATCCTCAAGTTGAGTTGGGGAAAGTTTCTAGGTACCTTATCTTCTCTTTGCTAATAAATATTGGTTTGTTTCATACTTGTACGACCATGAGAGGTCATGAGATGTCTTGCTGAGAACTCGAGTAGATGAGAGCTTAGTAAGAGTGTTATAGAGCACATAAGTGCATGTGTGGTTGCAACTCCAAGGTGAATGTGTGGTGCATTAGATTGTGTGTTCTTGTCTCTTGTGTACTTGTGAGTTAAAGTCTCAATCCCAAGCTATGGAAGAGATTCTCTCTTAGTTGTGTTTTGCATCAAGAACAACCATTGTATGGGTGTAGAGCCTCATACTTTGCAACATCATTTGAGTGTAAGAGAAGTTGTGTTTGAGTATTTTGTGAGTTGTTGAACCTTGTTGTACTCTTTTTTCTATTGAAGATAGCTAGTTTTCTTATTTTTTAGTAATTTATTTGTCCTATCATAATATCTAGATTTGGCATTTGGAAAGTGAAATAATTTTGAAGTGAACCTGCTCCACCAACTCATCACATGGATCCTATTACTCATGGGTCTACATTTCAACATTTTAATCTTAGGATTAAAGAACAAATAGTTTCGTGAATGTAAGTGTTGATGCCAACATCGCCCATGCTAGGCATAGGGCCATGATCAACAAGTATAATCCCCTAGTTAGGGTTTCATGATTTGAATAAAGGTGTTTTCAATGGGATATATCATGCAACCTTTAAATTATTATCAACCATCAACATATACATGATATTTTTATAAGTAGGCTTATGATGATTTTGTCATAACTTTTAAGCGTAATGCATAATATAATTCATGGAAATATTATTTTTAGTAAACTTAAGATTGTACGAAGGACTATGGGATACTGTCCCATTTTTATGGCTTAACCTAAAACACCTCTCAAACTAGTGCTATGTTAATTATGATGAATACTAATTTTGAAGCTGATCTAATTCTATGAGCTTAGTATAAGAGATGAAATTGGAAAAGTAGCTGTAAGACAACTGTGATTCAATAATTCTCCAACCATGCATTTTTCAATGTTTTATTTATTTATGCAACACCAAGCAAAAAGAAAGCTTATTTTTACAAGCACATCTTGAATCCCAATTCATAATGGTGAGCTTGTGCTAGTGATTATGTTGACACATCATGGTAGTAGTGGACGTAACAGCCAAGGTGGTGGAGAATGTGGGGAAGTGACAATGGTGATGGTGGTAATCGTAATTGATGACATGGACGTGGGCATTCAATGCCACCAGCTGTAGCCACTATAAGAGCAAAGGGGTTGGGATTAACCTAGAATCATCAAAAGTGGGGGGGTGACAGAGGTCAGGGTCAAGCGGAGTGTCTAAGTTGATGGAAACTCTCTCTCTCTTCCTCTCTCTTTCTCTCTCTCTAGCAATGATCACCTAGGAGCTACAAAGTGCACGATACTATATAGTGTAGGCACATGGTAGGAGTCACAGCTAGTGGTTAGCGTGGCAACATTAGCAATAGTGATGATGCATGATGTGATGATGATAGCGGTAATGGCAATAAATGATGGCATGTAGTAGTGGGCAGCGAGGACACATCGATTGTTTGCAGATGACAGCGACGATGATAGACAACAACGCATAACATCGGGCAATGGGGGCACATCAATTATTTGCATGTGATGATAATGGTGGTAGACAGTGGCACATAGCATTGGGCAGCCTTTCCTCTCTTTAGCAGCAGTAACTTTGAACTGTGTGCTGTAGGTGTTGGTTAGCATTTACAGAAAGAAGCAAGGTCCTCTCTCTCAACTAGCAGCATGTCTGCAACTACAAACTACAGCAGGTAGAAGAAACACAAAAAACTCCCAATGGTAGAGGCACTTGATGGTGGCGCATAGCTGCAAACAACAATGATAGTAGTGTGTGTGGCTGGTGGAATGATGAGCTCCCTCTCTCTCTCCTCTCTCTCAGCAACAGTGAGGCATGTGGCGAGGTAGTGTGTGTGGTATCAACAGCGGCAAGGAGCATGGCAGAACAATAGTAGTAGCTCCGAACTACACACTACATGTAACAACGACAACATGCAATCGGTCTGAGCAGCCTGCCTTCCTGAACAAATAGTAGTAGTAGGCATGTGCGTTAATAGTGGCACACATCAAAGGTTCCCATCAGTAGTAGGTTCTCCCAACAGTAGACTCTCCTGGGGATGATGTAAGGCGTAATGATAGTAGATACACCAGCGGTAGCTACTATTGTGCCTTAGAGACACATCAGCAAGAGTGACAAATCGATTCTCTCTCTTCCTCTCCCTCTTCATCATTAGTAGTGAGCACCACCAATGACAACAATGGGAACCAGGGAAAAGTTTAAATTTACTAGTTACTTACTATATTTTCACGAATTCTTGAAATTTAAGACAATTATTTAATCTAAATCTCCCTGATTTTCAGTTTGATTTACTATTTTAAAACATTACATAGCCCTTTCTAATTGAGACTATTCCTAGGTTTCTATATCTATATGAAAGGAACCCTAGGAAATAATCTCCTCAAATGAGTTTTTTTGGATGTTGATGTGTCCAAAATTTATGCATTAATACCTTTTTGGTGCTAAAAGGAGGGCCATTTTTCTAGCCTTTATTTTTCCATTTTTTTAAATATCAGTTTTTCTTATCATTTTTTTGTTCTTGATCCTATTTTGTTCCTATTTCAAAACTATTTTTTCCCTGAATTTTATTTTCCTATACTCTCTATAAAAATCCAAACCCTTTATTTTCTACCTTTTTTTAAAAAACATTGATGTTTTTTATTTCTTCAAAATTGTCATTTTCATTACCGGAATCCTAAACCTTTTTTTTCCCAATTCTGATTTTGGTGATCTTTACTTGAGCCTTGACTTTGGTGAGGTGGTTTTATTAATCATGTAGTTTTAAATTTATTTCTCTAAAATTCTACATTTCAATGTTTTTCTTTTAAATTTTATAAATATTGCAATTTCATGCATTTATTTCTTTAAAAAAATTTATATAGCATATTTTACTGTTTTTTTTGTCAAAAAATATAATATTATTTCAATATTTATTTCTTTTTACTCAATTTTATAATTTTATTTTAACATTTATATTCTATGATTCTTGTTTTATGAGTGAACCCTCCTAACAAGAATCAATTACCTCTACCCCTAATCAACCAACTACCAACTACTTGTCACTTTACGTTAAAAAAATAATGAGCTTCATGGTTCCCAAGTTCTATCCCTAGAAGGACTCAAACTAGGATGGTAGCTAATCAACCCTTAGATCCCTTGGTGAGCAATCCCTTTAACTTTGTCAACTATCATGATATCTCAAAATCACTCCAAAACATAAACTTATTTTTCAATTCCACAACCCCTACTAATGATGTCCGCTGACATATACAATGTTTTGAAACCCTACTAGGGATCTATAACATTGTACAAAATAACATAGCATGTAGGGTATTTGTGAATACTTTTAGGAGCAAAGCCACCCAATGATTTTTTATGCTCCCAAATGCCTCTATTAACTCATGGAAAGAATTTAAAAATAAGTTTATGCTTCAATTCGACAAGTTCACTAGCACGGCCATAACATCAAGCAATTTCACAAGCTTAAGGAAAATACCTAGGGAAAATTTTTATGACTACAACTTATGATTCCTCCATCAACTTGCCTATATGCCAAATGAGATGTATCCACAACCTAGTGGCATCCTCAATTTTTACTTATTTACCATTAATCCATTTTTTTCCCATGCCATCAACTCTAATCCCAACATAACAAAAATACAGGGAGCAATGGCTAAAGCCATCGAGTTAGAACAAATTACCCTCATGAATAGCATTCAAACCCAATTTGGGATGATGAGCATTAGCAACCCTATGCAACCTAGTCCTCTACCTTTACCAACTTTCCCAATGATCAATACTATGTTTTAAACTCCTTCCCCCCTTCAACTGACCCAACCTTCAAACAATTATTTTCAAACTTCAATGTCTTGTTCATTTCTACCATCTAACACTAGTTTCAATAATGACCAATTGACAGCCTTAATCCAATCAATCGTAAATCCAAATGGGATATCCAATCTTGTTAAACCCCCAACTCAAACTCAAAGTCAAATGACCCAGATATTAACTTTACTTCAAAAACTTTCAAATGGAGTAGTTGAATTAAAGCGAAACAACAATAAGGTTCCTATACAATCTAAAAAGCCAAATATGTCAATCAATGATGATTATTGTCATCTTCATAATACTAGGCAACACTCTGAGAAAACTTGTCCTCAATTTTTAGCACTATATGGTGATAATGCCTAGAGTCAACAAAATGGGAAAACCCCTGTTATGGTCTTTAATGTACCTCATAAAATAGAAAATGAAGAGGTTTCCTCATTAGAACAAGTTATGGTAAGCAACCCTAGCCCACATAACACTCACTATCGTAAAATTACTAACATTATGAATAACACACAATAACAAACTAAGAATGATTCTTATACTCCTCCAAACAGAAGAGCTCCTAGTCAAAACAACACAAATACTCAAATCGGTTCATCCCAAACAAACACCCCACAATGACTAACCCCCCCCCACCCCCACCGCCCCCCCCCCCTCTTCTATACTTAGAAAAGCTCCACCTCAACAAGAAGCCAAAGATGAACATAAGACTTATGATCTAGTTGAGGATTTGAAAAGGGCTAAAACTAACATTTTAATGTATAGCCTTTTACAATTTAATGAAATGAAAGATGTGATTCATAGGATAGTTCATAAACTCAAAACCAATAAAGAAAAGTCTCTAACAATCGAAAGACAAGTTCATTTTGTGAAAATTCCTAATGCATTATCAATACAAAATGTAAGCAATTCCATGATGAGCAAGAAAGAGTAACCTCCTTTTCTAACAACTCTGATTATTTTAGAAAAAAATGTTCATAATTATTTGATGGATATCGGAGCAACTATTAGTGTCATGCCACTTGATATATGTAAAACCTTAGGAGCACGAATGCTACTACAAACGAGAAGCATGATACAATTCTATGGGTCTAACATACCTATAGTAGGATCATTAAAAGGAGTGAAAGTACAACTTAAATAATACCCTACATTCACATGTTATGCGGATATCTTAATAGTTGGCATGTCACCCACTTATGGTGTGCTCTTATCTAGGACTTTTGGAGCCAAGTTTGGGGGCTTATTTAGGTTAGATTTCTTAGAACTATTAATCCCTACCAAAGGAAAATCTAAATATATGGTTATACTAAGAGAGCCTTTCTATAAAAAAGTAGTTACAACTTTCGATTAGAAAAATCAATCTTTGGAAACTCAAAAAATAATCTTTATATTGGAGTTATTGAGATTGAGTGTGGCGAACATGTTATAAATGACCATGTGAGTGAAATTATAAAAATAAATCCTTTTTCTCATACAAATTTCACCCAACCTTATCAAACTTCTAGAGAAGGTGAAGAAATCTATGAAGATACCTTATCTTATCATCAACATGATGAAAAGGGATTTCTTCTGGATGACCTGCCACCCTTAATGGAGGACAAAGATATAAATGAGACCCTATCCCTTAAACCATTAGAAGGTGCACCAAATTTTGATGACATATCCATTGAACATGTTCCTAGAGAAGCTATATTCGATGGCTTACAAAAACTAGGACTTGTTAGACCTAAGATTGAAACTTATATGAAAGAAGAACTTGATGAACTTTTAGAATCTAAAATTATTCATCTTATTAAACATTCACTTTGGACATCAAATTTAGTGCCTAATAGAAAATGAACAAGCGAATTATGAATGTCTTGATTTTCATAATCTCGATCATCGACAAATTGTTAGAAGGTGATTTGACAAGAGATATGCAAGTAAAGTCCTTAAAATAGGAGATCTAGTCCTTAAGAGAGATAAAGCATTTAGTCAAACAGATCCTCAAAGTAAGTTCTCTCCTATGTGATAAGGCCCCTCCCAAGTTACAAATGTCATTACCCCCAATGTTCACAAAATTGCTAATTTGCAAGGACATAAGTTGCATAGAAATTTTAATGCATTCCATCTAAAGCATTTCTACTCAAGTGCCTCACATGGACACCTGATAAATCCATAGTTGCATGTTTTCTTCTCCTTCACCATGCATTTATTTGTATATAGTTGCATTTGCATATTTTCTTTGCATTTTCATCATCTTTTTCTTAACGTAATAGTTTGATTTGTGTTTTTCATGTGATTTTAGTAATCATTTTGATTGTTTGAGTTACTAGGCGTTGGGTCATCATAACACCATTGAAAAATAATGCAAGCATAATGCTTTATATATCCTATTACTATTACATGAAATCTCCTTTATATTTTATATTTCAATAATGCTATGATTCTTCCTAGTCATTTTTCAAGGTTTTAGTTTTATTAGTTTTGTTAGATTATGGAGGATGGGATTAATGCTAACTTATCATGTAATCATCATGATCATGTGAGTGTAGGATATGTGACATTGAAGATTGGTTAGCTATAATCACTAGGTGACCTTGGAAAATTTCATTTTCCCTCTCCTAAGCCCCAACCCTTAATTGTGATGATCCATGGCTACCTTGTGAACAACAAGGTGAAGTGTTTTCATCTCTGCTTAAGAACCCTTAGCCACCTAAGAGACCTACTATGATGCCATCTAGATTGTAATTAAAAGGCACATGCACGAGGGTTGAACTACAGCATGGGCAAAGTTTCAAAAGGACCATGTTCTTAGGTAGTGTAGCTAATCAGCCAAACTCATGTTGTAATTCCTACCTTAAGAATGAAGTACACCATTAGCAAAGTTTCCTTAAAAAAAAGACAAAAGAAAAAGAATGAGGACCATGTTCATTGGCAATGTAATAANCTCAAAGTAGTCTACATACTTTTTACTTTTACCTTGTGAGAAGATTGAAAATGAGATCTTAATTACATACTTTAATTATATATATATATATATATATGTATCTATGTAGTTAAAGTTATGATTTCGAAGGAGTATATGTTTTGAGCTTGATTAAATAAGATGGTGTGGTAAGGGTGGCCCATGTCTAGTCCTCTCTTGATGATATGGCTATTTTAATCATGTTTAAATTAGTATAGTTTACTTTCAAGTTTGAATTTTTCTATTTTGTGATGTTTTCGATCATTTATCTATTACATATTCTTTTAAAATTTCTATGGTTTTGTTGCTTCTTGCACTTGCTTGCAATTTCTAGTTTGGGGGCTAAGTGTTGATGCCAACATCATCCATGCTAAGCATGGGGCTATGATATTTTTATAAGTAGTCTTGCAATGATTTTGTCATAACTTTTGAGAGTAATGCATAATATAATTCATGGAAATCTTATTTGTAGTAAACTTAAGATTGTGTGAAGGATTGTGAGATACTACCCATTATTATGGCTTAACCTAAAACACCTCTCAAACTAGTGCTATGTTAATTGTGATGAACACTAATCTTGAAATTGATCTGATTTTATGAGCTTAGTATAAAAGATGAAATTGGAAAAGTAGCTATAAGAAACTTGTGATTTGATAATTCTCCAACCATGCGTTGTTCAATGTTTTATTTATTTATGCAGCACTGAGCACAAAGAAAGTTAATTTGTACAAGCACGTCTTGGAGCTCGACTCATAATGGTGAACCTGTGGTGATGGTTATGTTGCCATGCCATGGCGATAGTGGACGTAACGACTTGGATGCTGGAGAACATGGGGAAGTGGCAATGGCAATGGTGGTAACCGTAACCGATGGCATGGACATGGGCATTCAATGCGACTGGTTGTAGCCACTATAAGAGCATAGGGGCTGGGATCAACCTGGAATCATTAGAAGTGGGGGGGGGGGGTGATGAAAGTCAAGGTTAGGCAGAGCACGTCTGAGTCGATAGGCGCTCTCTCTCTTTCTCTCTCTCTGGCGGTGGTCACCCAAGATCTTTTGAGTGCACAACAACAGATAATGCAAGCACATGGTAGGAGTCGCAACTAGCGATTAGCATAGTAGCATCAGTAGCAACGACAACAGTTGGCATGACAACAATAGCAATAACAACAGCAGACAATGGTGCATAGCAGTTGGCAACAATGATGCATCAACTATCTACATCTGGTAGCAACAATAGCACATAGCATCAAGCAACCTCCCCTCTCTCTAACAGCAGTAGCTCTGAACTATGTGCTACAGGTATTCGTCAGCATTTGTTGGAAGAAGTAGGGTCCTCTCTCTTGTGACTAGCAGCATGTTTGCAACTACAAACTATAGTAGGTAGGAGAAACACAAACAGCTCCCAGCAGCAAAGGCACATAATGGTGATGCATAGCTACAAATAGCAGCGATAGCAATGTGCATGGCTAGTGGAAAGGTGGGCTCTCTCTCTCTCTCCTTTCTCTCAGTAGCAGTGGGATGCATGGCAAGGTAGTGTGTGTGGTGTCAACAGCGGTGGGAAGCATTGTAGAATAGTAGACCATGCCCTCTCTCTCCTCTCTCTTAACAACAGTAGGGTGTGTGGCAAGGCAGTGTGCATGGCATCAGCAGCAATGAGGAGCATGGCAGAACAACAACGGAAGCTCCAAACTACGTGTTGCACATAATAGTGATAACGTGCAACAAGTCTGAGTGGCCTTCCTTCCCTAATGGATAGCAATGGCAAATACTAACATTAACAGTGGCATGTGTCAGAGGTTCCCGTTGATGGTAGGCTCTCCTAATAGTGACGCAAGGCGTGATGATGATAGCTACTATTGTACGTCAAAGACACATCAGCAAGAGCAACAAACTAGCTCTCTCTCTCTCTCTCTCTGCCTCTCTATTATCGATAATGAGCACCATCGGCAGCTACACCGATGGCAACAATGGGAACCAGGGAAAAGTTTAAATTTACTAGTTACTTACTATATTTTTATGAGGTCTTACAATTCAAAATAGTTATTCAATTTAAGTCTCCATGATTTTCAGTTTTATTTACTATTTTGAAATGTCACATAGCCCTCTCTAGTTGAGATCATTCCCAGGCTTTTGTACCCATATGGGAGGCACCCTAGGCATTAGTCTCCTTAAAAGACTTTTTCTAGGTGTTGGTGCATCCAAAATTTATGCATCAATAGTAAGAAACTTTAACTATTTCTACCATGTAGATGCAGTAACAAAGAAAATGTTGAAGATCATTACATAGAATAGGATGTTTTTTCTTACCCTATCTAATTGGAAATTGCACCCTAGGATATTTGGCAAGTGGTCAGGTTACTCATTTTTTGGTTGCGAGATTATAAGTTTGATTCTTGCCTATGCATCTAGGTATGTAGTAGTGGAGTAGCCTTATGGTGAAACCCTTTTCGTTCATGAGTCACATATATCCTCCTGTGTAGTTGGGGGCAATGCTACCAACCTCGAGTTATCTTATCTTAAATTAAAAATTAAAAATTAAAAATTAAATAATAATGAAAAAAACTGAAAACCCATATTATCAAGTAGTGCATAACTTCCACTCATTGAACAATGGATCATTAGATTGAAATCATCGACCAAGAAAAATAAAATAAAATCCAAAGCATTCTTGAATATCCCTCTTTTGTAGGCATAAACCATTTTAAATTGAATTCGACATTGATGAGATGTGATATCGCATGCACCGCGATATCATGTACGCGATATCGCGGTCCGTCGTCAAATCTATAAATAAGAGGCGGCACTCCCCTCATTTCTCATCCTAGGCTAGAAGTAGTGAAGCTTTGGCGGATTGATCACCCCAGAGATAGAATATTTTCCATGTGCCCGCAGTAGGAGTCCCCCAAGTGAACGGTTCTTTATTCGAGCAGCTTTGTACCTGAACGCAAGTTGTGTACGGCAATAAAGACGAGCTTTGTGAATAAACCTTGCAATACATGGATAAGTTTATTTAATGTTATTTATTGCTTTCTTAGTAGCGTGGCATGAGTACAACTTGGTTACGAGCATTGACGAATGTGTACGGCTAACCAAGGAATCGGCTACTCATCGCGATTAGATTCTCTCACCCTTATCTCCTAGAACGTGGGACGAGTACGACTTGATTACAAGCATCTACGGATGTGTACGGTTAGTCAAGGAATCGGCTGCTCGTCACACTTAGGCTAGTTAGGTGCCTCAGTACGACCGCTTCGAGCACGTGCGTTACGTGTGGTGATCCCAGTAACGATTAGCGTTTGGTAGCCACAGTTGCATAGTTTAGGGTGTGTACGGTAAGTGGGAACGGATACTGACGCTAGTTAATTTAGACTTAGGACATTAGTTAGAGTTAGTTAGTTTCTTTCTCAACCCTTTGCTCTTAGTATAGAAGACATAAAACCATAAAAGACAAAAAAAATCATATACCTCAGACTTACTTAACCATACACCGTGACAACAACAAGTAAGTCTGGGAAGACAATGAATGATTAACCCCAAGTGTTCCATGGGGCGTTTAGGCATTTAGTCTGCGGAGTTGGAC
>MNCI01032049.1:155899-175548 GCA_015680685.1 Gnetum montanum | reverse complement strand
AAAAGCATGCAAGGAGGTGTTATGGATGAAGAGATTCTTACAATCTCTTGGATTAAAACAACAAAGGCATGTTGTGTTTTGTGACAGTTTGAGTGTAATCCATCTTGCAAAGAATTTTGCCTTTCATGCCAAGACAAAAAATATAGATATCCAATTCCACTTCATAAGAGAAATCAGAGGATAGCTTGGTGCATATTTAGAAGGTCCATACAAAGCTTAATGTTGTTGATGCTTTAACAAAACTAGTGATAGCTAAAAAACACATTTTCTATAGGAAGAAGATTGGAATAGTTGAAGCTTAATCAAAAGTGCACATCTCTTGAAGGCTAGTTGGATTCGTCTTCAAGGGGGAGTTTGTTGGAAAAATAAAGACAAATACATTAGTATTATTTGTTGTATTTCCTTTTATGTTTTTAAAAGGATGTTGCATTTTAAATAATGATTGTTTTATTGAAACTATCGCTTCCGATTATAACAACTATTATGTATAGCTTAAATTTAAATCCCTTTAAAATTTTCAATGTTTGACAAATGACATAATAAAAAAGAGGTGATAAACCCTTCAAAATTTTTAATACTAATCAAATCCTTAAAAAAAAAACATTTTCCCAATCAAGAAGAACATAATTAAGGCTACAAGTTTTGTTATGCAACAATCAAATTTAGAACAAAGCCTTCGTGAGTTCAACATGTAAAGAAAATGTGAGACGGTTTAGCTCCGCAGATATTAAACAGAGTGGACTTGTAGTACTCTGAACCTCGTGAAAGTTTTTTAACGTTGATTCAACAAAACCCCCACCATGACCAATATTGCACTACCTTGTAGTGACACTCTAGCTCTTGCTCTATCAATAGATACAGTGAGCCTCCCTCCACGTTCTGAAGCCTGCTCCAAAAGTAAAATAAAACGTTTCCATTGCAATTTTCAGTCAGTGTTCTGACTAGAGATCTTTGGGATTATTTGTGCTAACAGCTAGGACTAAATATATAGGCTGAAGGACCAATATGGAAACAAATAACTATAACATTAATCTTTGTACAGTGATATGCCTATAAATGGTACATAAATTGTTCAATACCTATAAATTGTATATAAATTTTGATTATACCTGATATGCTTGCAATGTGTCCTTGCCAAGCTTATCTGACCAATAAGGGCCCAACGTACAATGAGCACTACCTGTTACAGGATCCTGTAAATACAGTGAAAAAAGAGAGTATAAATCAGCAACTGAAACAACCTGTAGAAACTGAAATAATTATCAAATCAGCAACATCTTCTTCCTAAAAGAAATAAATACAATGATAGCTCAGTTCATGGATGCTACTTTTAATCTTTGTAGATGATGTTAAACTAGCTGCAAAAGAAAAAAGGTTAGAAACAATGCTGCACCAACCAAAAAACCATGGTGAACAAGAAAGAATGAAGGTGAATATTGAAGTTGAAGCTGAAGCTGAAATTGAAACCCAATTTTCACTTGTCTCCTGAGATCCTCTTGGTTCTATTAAAGAGAGCATTTTCAGAATTCCTTTTCCAGATTTTCTTTTATTAAAACTCATAACTCAGCATTGCCCACTGGAATCAAATCTGTGACCTAGGGGCTTCAATGCCAAGGCTCTTAACTCTAAAAAAATAATTATACTTTACAGCCAAAAGAATAGACAACTTGCAGTGTTGAATATATATAGATATTTGGGACTAGAATGCTCTCAAAAGTATAAATAGAAGCATTTTGTATCACAATGGATGTGTAGTTTGCTGTCTAAGAATTGATCAGGAATCTTAGAAGAAACTAGAAAAACTTCAAAAACACTTTTTGTTGAACAAATTAAAGGTTAAAACTCAGATCCCACATGCAATAGCTTTATTTGAAGTTAAAGTGTTACCTTTGGAAGCTGAGGCAATGTATCAATTCTTAACAATGGGTTGTTGCCCTAGAGGTAAGCCTCTTAACATGGAAACTCCAAGTCCCAAGTTTGATTCCACTGGGCAAAGCTAAGGTATGGATAAATTCTGTAAAAGGAATTCTGAAGTCCAACAGTTTAAAGAGGGTCTTTGTCTACATAATTAAATCTGTTTAGTTTCAGTTTCAGTTTAACTAAACATAGATCATCCAAAACCTTTAGTGATAAGGAGGGCATCATGAAGGAACAATGTGGTTACAAAAATGGGGTATGAAAATCAAGATGCAATAACCAATTTAGAACAAGCTTAGAGAATTACTAAAAAGAAATTTTTGAAGAGATAGCAAAATAAAACACAAAACCAACAAAGCTTCCATCTGATTAGAAAAACATAAGAGATGGCATCCATGATAAAGAAAAATCTTTGCATGTAGTTATTCACACATCCATGCAAACATTGATTAGTAGAGTAAGAATGGGATCATATTTTGTCCTCCAAACTAGACCAACACAATGGAACTTCATATAGTGTTGCTTTGATGCTTGCCTAATAGCTGTTATAGGCAAACTCTAGTAAAGGTAAAATCACAAGCTCTCAACCTCTCCATCCATCCTCAAACTGTAAAACACAAGCTCTCAATATATCTCCTAAAATCTGGTTAACTCTTTTAAACCTGTCCATTTGTCTATGCATAACCTTCAACTTAAAACTAAAAGATGAAATAATGTGCAGCAAGAAGATAAAGTACTGTGATTCTGCCTACCATAAGTCATTGAAGATGAGCAACATATATTATTGGAATGTTGTGGAATTGATTTCTTCAGCAGCAAATGGAAAATCTAAAGGAAAGTATTATATGAGTTATTTAAGCTACCAGTGGTAGCTCTAGGTGATTATATGGAAGAAGCATTCAAACAAAATAATTATTGGACACATCTACTATACTTCAGATTTATTGCTATTAATTTATTTGGTATCTACTAATTTGTTGGACAGATCCTTTGGACCTATACAGACATTATTAAATTTCAATTAGAGTTTCAGCTTCCTATATGTTTCTCCAATGCTTTAGTAGGGCTCCTTTTATCACCTTAAAGTCAAATGAGAAATATTCCAATTTAGTACTCCCAATCAACTACAGCTTCCATTAAAGGCAAACAAGGATTAATTGCACCAATTATTTGACTGTAGCAGCTTTCAACAATGATAAGCATTTCTGATAGAATGGTTTGATTCTATAGTCTCTTCTTACCTATCAAAAATTATAGTTGCTTCCTATAAAGTTTGTCAGTGACTACCGGAATAGGTAAATGCAAGTAAATGAAAAATAAAGAATCCAACAACAATTAGGTGACCAAAAATTCCAATTCAACAAATTTAGGGTCTACTAATGCTCTCCACAAAACCTTTAGTTGTGTTGGAGAAGTAGTTAGTCCTAAAAGTGTCGGAAATAGTGTGAATGTATGCCTCCAAATCTCCTCCATCTACATTTCTTTTGATATTGAGTAGAGTAAGAAGTAGTGGTAGTCTTTCTTTGATGTTGTGATGTTTACTTGGATATATTAAGGAGATAAATATTTCTATTTGAAGAAAAAGGGGCTTCAAAGGTTAGGCATTGAGCAAATTGCTAACAAGAATAAAATGCTACCAAGAGCCTTCATGTGTGGCCCATGCTCCAAGAGGAAAAATCCTCCACAAAAAAGTATAAATAGGGGTAAACCCCTCCCATTGTAACTTAGCTTGCATTTTGAGTTGAAGTGAATACAAGCTCTCCCCTCCTTCAATTCTCTATTTCCTACAGAACCACAATTTGTGGCAAACTTAGAGGCATTTCCAGAAAACCACAACTTCACCACGACTCGTAGTGAACAATGACAACCTTATCATGACTCATAGTCTATTTTTTCATTAGTCCAACAACTCATGGTCCACTCATGGGATACATTCGGGTTAGAACATTCACCAAAACCTGACCATAACTCATGCCAATTTGTGCTATAGACAGAGTTCATTTCCTCCCTATCTCTGACAGACCACAACCCATGGCAAGCTTGTAGTATAACAGCATGACTTGACCACGGCCATGGTTAAAGACCATGACTCATTGTATTACAAACCACAACCTCCTTGAAACTCATGGTCAACTCATGGTGGCTCAAGTTGACTTTGGCAAAGCTGAAATTTCAGTTGCAACAAGTTCACATGGACCTTATTCCACTGCCAGCCTCTAACAAGAAGGCACTTTTTCTTCATTAAATAACATGGTGCTTCCTCCATCTCTCCCTTATAACAGCAACAAAAAGTTGAAAGAAGCTCAACAATGTTATTCACAGCTTGCATTTAGCTAGCTATTGGCTAAAATTTGGTTAAAAGTACAAGATGGTAATGGGTTACTAAACGATACATGGATATCCATGCAAAAGCAGGGTATCAACAGAAAAATTATGAACAGATTGGAAGCTCCAAAGCACACTTACACAATGAATTGGAAAAGTTCTTTAACACTAATATAGTAACATGTTATTTGATTGACTCAATTACATATTTGTTTAAAAAGAATCATGAAATTACTGCATCACTTTCAATTACTTCTTTTGATAGATTATTTACAGTATTGCATCCACCCTGATGCTATTATTGTTTACCCTTAGAACTGAATTTATTTAAATGGTAAATCTGCTCTGTTGTCACTCTCCCTATTCACCAGTCCTCTCTAGGTTTCTCAATCAAAACATATAAATGATGTTTTACTGCGTCAGTTCATTTGAGGGGATAAAAAGAAATGTAGATAGAGAATGTTGATTAGCCGTAAAAAATGGGAAAAAAACATGAAATTATTTTTTTAAAAAAAAAAAAAGCAACACTCAAAGGGTGCAAAGGATGCTCAAAGTCACTGTTTCTGTACCTCAGGAATCCCTGCCTTCGGACAAAAAAACCTTGAAATAAAATCACAATTGTCATGTGGATCTGGTGTTGATGTAACAATAAGCCCACCCCTGCCTTCAAGATCTAGCATTTTCTGGAAGGCTGGTTGCACATTTTTTACATCATTAGCACTTGCTAACTCCACCTAGGCATCATTGAAACAAGAGGATGGATCATTTGCAGGGTTAAGTAAGAAAAAAAAAACAATATAGTATAGTAGTTGGGAACAATTTGCAGTTTGTTCAGAATGCCGAAAAAGACAACGATAAAAATGATTTATCCAATGTGTATTATGAGCAGTTACTAAAGCCAGCTAGATAAATCAAAGTACCAAGTAATCACCCAAGCTTGTTTTCCCTGCCCATATTACAGGTTTGCCTCCAAGCATAGATGAGAGAGCTTCAAAGTCCTGGGAGTCACACTGTTCCATGACAGTTGCTGGAAAATCAAGTTCAACAACACCAACTTCAGCTTGGGGCTTGCTTTTAGGCACTCTCCCAGATGACGTCTGCATTTCATCTTTAATCCTTTTAGCTTTTAACACCCCTGACCTTGTGTGGAACAGAACAAAATCATTGCTCACTATTCCAGACGTGAACACTAAATGGGCCGCAGCAAGGGTTGCATGTCCACAGAGATCCACCTTCAATATCAATAGAATATTTTAGGGTCCAGGAAAACAGAACAATATTCATATAAGCACAAAAGCATGCCAAGGAGGCTTCCCAGAAAAAGAAAAAGGAAAAACAAGATGTTGCTTAAAACCAAAATAGTATCTACTTAATTTATCCATTCATGTACTACTCTTAGTTTTTAACAAATATGTCTATCAAATTATTTGTTAACATTATTCATTATGGTTTATTTGTTAACATTATTCATTATGGTTTATTGATTGATGTTGGCTGTAGTTATTTTAGATTCTTTTGTTAAGGGTTTCAATAATTTGATTTATGAACCTTTGTTTCAAGTTATTTTGCTTGCTGACCTGCTATTTGTGTGAACAAGTTTATTTATATGCAATATCTATTTTTTGATTTCTCTTCTTGCTAAACCCTTGATATTCTATCACTGGCAATGATATTGTGAATAAATGTAGGGATTGTTGTATTATTTTGTATTTCAATTTACAGTTTTCCAAGTACATGAATAATATGTTTTCCTTGAATTTGACTTCCTTGTAACATATTGCATTTTGGTTGTGCATAATTTAAGACTGCTAAGTGAAGTGATTGAATTAATTGGCTTCTTGCTGAGCTAGATGGCTTTTGATATGATTTTAAGTTTTAGATGTTTTCACATTTGTATTGCACCTTGGATGCATAGTATACTGAGAGATGTCAATAGTCATGTTGGCATTCTCTTACTACTAGATCCTTGGGTTATTTTTCACATCTTATAATTTTTTTGTTATGCTTTATTTTAATTGATAGTTGTCTATGTTGGTCAATATGCAAGTTGAATTTCTGATAATTTGTCAACTGTTTGGAGACAAAAAAAAAACAAAGTTTACCCTTGCATTTTCAGCCAGCTTGTTGGAGGCTTCAAGGGTTAACTCTTGCTTCCTACGGATGGGTGTTACAATGACCTATTATACAACTCCTCAGTCAATGCTTAGCTGCAGCAATATTCATGGGCTAGAGGTTTGAGCTGTAGCAGCGCTTGATGATCTTCCAAAGGCTATGATCTAGTGTTATTCTGGTATATTAGATATAAGCTCGAGCATACCATACTTGGAAAATACCTTCATTGGTGGTTATTTTTATCATACCCCTCACCTTCTAATCACTATGTAAGCTGTCAAATCCATAGGCTCAATCAAAGTTGTCTTGGGATTATCATTAATAGCAATATAGCATAGCTATGTCTAGATCAGCAATTTTTATCTCATCATGAACCTGCTTAATTTACATTTGCAACTTCCTTTTAAGTTGAATTCTTTTCTTCCATTCACTTCTATTAAGAGCCAAATTAGCATTAATACCCAGATCTTGGATATTGTTTCTATACTTGCAAATCAAGTGTATTTTGGTCTACCTCTTTATTGTATCCCCTCAACTTTAATAAAACAGCCTCTTCTAACAAGTGCACTCTCTGCTCTTTTCAACACAAAAACAAACCATTTGAGATGACTTTCCTTAATCTTCTCATCTACAGGTGCTACCCCCAAACTCCCCCTTATAAGATAGTTTTTGATCTTTCCTAGTGATACCTAACATCCACTTTAGCATTTGCATATCTACCACATGTACATGTCAAGCCTAATGCTATTTCACCTATCCTACTTCAATTTTGTTACACTTCTTTACTCTGATTAATCATTTACTTTTTAACATCCCTGCAAGCCAGTCATGTTCATGGATCAGTCTTCAAATAGACAATGTGCTATAGATATGGCATTGTGTCCACAAAGACTCGTGAGCTAACACCAATAATTTTGTTATCGTTCCAAATGAGAAGCCTAGTGATGTCAGGCTTCCTAAAAGTCCTTCAAGCCTATGACATTACAATATTTAGCATTTTTGAAATCTAATTGATATTTTAACACATTGTATTGAAGAGATGCCTACGATTTGTCATGCTTTTGGACAGTAACAAAATTTTACAATATTCAATATCCAAGGTCTTGAAATTTTATTTAATCCAGAACGACCCATTTAATTATTTTACATTTTTGAACTACTTGCTTACCCACAATCCTCCTTCAGCCTTCTTTCTATCAATATTTGTGAATATCAATTACCCACAATCCTCCTTCAGCCTTCTTTCTATCAATATTTGTGAATATCAAATGCATATCATAGCCGTCCAAAGCAAACACTGGTGTATCAATGAGGGGTAGCCTGCTGTTGAAAGGCTTTACCAAAGAACAGTCCGTGCTTAGGTATAAAGATGTTCAATAAATAAACGGCTGACACTATTGTATTCAATAGATAAAATAGGGTCTTCACATGCAAAAATCTTTGGTTTCAGTTTCATCAAACCTTTTGATCCACCGACCCGTAAGAATACCAATTACCTCCGGATAGTATATGTAAGAAACTTTGAACAGTTTCTATTTAGTAGACACAGTAACAATGAAAATGCTGGACATCATTACATCGAATAAGAGTTTTCCTATCAAACTGCAAACCCATATTGTCAAAGATGGTCATGCATACTTAATTGAACGATGGACTATTAGATTTACAAAATGGAGCAGGAAAAATAAAATACAAGGTATTCCTGAATATACCTCAACTTCAGGCGTAAACCATCTTAAATCGAATTCGTTATCTACATTCGGGGATGAGCGCCTCTTGACCAAGAAAGCCGTTTCCGAGAGATTGAACTGCCTTGCTACCAGTTGCATCCACTTCGAATCCTTTTCGAAGGGAAGATAGCACACCGCAGCAGGGTTCCCGCCGAAGGGATCATCGGTAAAAGCACTAATCTGCAACATCAACGCTTTATAATCGATAATGCTCAAAATAATTTTTGCTAATAAGTAGTAATTAGAATATGAACAACAACTGGAAATCGAAAACTTCACCTGATAAAATGTACAACAACCTAATATGTTTAGCCAGTAAAAGTCGACTTTAAAGGTTTGTCAAGCGCAGAAACGATATTAACCTAGAAGAGTCAAGACGTACTAACCTGAGCATAATCGATGTTTTCGGAAAGCCCATCGCGGATATTGTACTTATCAATGGCAACATGGAGATCTTCCTCCGTCAGGTTTCTAATCGTTTCCCTCAATCCTTCCGATTTAAGATTGTCAGCAGCAAACGGTTTGCCTGCATTTTCAACGTTATCCATACCTTGGATTGTCAATTTCTGCTCGGCTTCTGCAGAACAACGTGCTCTTCTACAGATATGGCCCCTACCGTAATCCTGAACGCTAATACCAATACGTGCTTTGCCACTCGCTCTCTCGCGCAGGAGATAACTCAAGTTCCTGCTCAAGGAGATAAAGATGTGCTTCGGCTGAAGGGTAAATTGGCATTTGCTCAAGGAGATAAAGATGTGCTTCGGCTGAAGGGTAAATTGGCATTTGCTCAAGGAGATAAAGATGTGCTTCGGCTGAAGGGTAAATTGGCATTTGACCCTTGACCAAGTTATAAACAGAGTGGGAGATGAAGTCATCGCTAACGACATCGATGGCTGCTTCAAAACTCTCCACCATTGGGAACGCTTTAACTGTGTCCATCGTACTCCTGATCCAAACCTGGTTCTGGCCTTTCACACTTGACAAAGTTGTAAACAGAGTGTGAGATGAAGTCATTGCTGACAACATCGATGGCTGCTTCAAGACTCTCCACCTCTGGGAGATGAAGTCATCCCTGACGACATCGATGGCTGCTTCAAGACTCTCCACCATTGGGAACGCTTTAACTATGTCCATCGTACTCCTGATCCAAACCTCGTTCTGGCCTTCACTGTGTCCATGTACTCCTGATCCAAACCTCGTTCTGGCCTTTGACACTTGACGAAGTTGTAAACAGAGTGTGTCCATGTACTCCTGATCCAAACCTGGTTCTGGCCTTTGACACTAGACGAAGTTGTAAACAGAGTGAGAGATGAAGTCATCGCTGACAACATCGATGGCTTCTTCAAGACTCTCCACCATGCAGAACGCTTTCAGGGTGTCCCTCGTGATGCAAACCTGGTTCCTAGCGAACGAGAATTTTCCATGAAGTATCTCCCTCGACTTTTCATAATACCTTACGGACAATGTCATTTTCCTAGTCTGTTTCATGACAGACCTGGTGGTGTATAATGGTCACCCTTTTAGAGTTCCCATAGTCTTGGATGTTTCCATTGGTTTTTTTTACATGGCGTACTATATATTCTTTCCCTTCGATCATTTTGCATTTTTTGTCTAAAATATTATAATATATATTTTTTTTGAGTTATTTGTTTTTATTTAAAGCTAAATTCTTTATTAACAATGATTTATTAATTTAATGGTAAGACTCTTAATTTGGATACCCTAAATTATGGATTCAATTTTGGCGGGCAATGCTAACTTATAAAATTTTATGTTAACTATATAGTTTAGGGTGTACATCTATAGGGATACTATGTAGTTTTGTTTCTTAACCATTCTTCTCCATAAAACCACTCCTAATGCATAACTTGTTGAATAAATTTATCATCAAAGTGATCCAAATATCTCCCATAGATTTTTACACCTCTATAGGGATACTATTTAGGTTTCTTAACCATTCTTCATCTTCATAAGAGCTTTCTTTACTTTAAAGGCAAATATTTAATTCCTCATTCCTACATTTGATTCAAGGTCTTCACCTTCATCTCTAGGAGATTCTTTGTTAAGTGATCCTGGGAAAAAGACTCTCTATCCCTTCCAACTTTCCTTATCTAAAACCAAATTCCATTCATCATCTCACTTGATACATTTGATATGGTCAAGTTTTTGCACCTCTTATTTCGAGTCTTAACCAACTTTTAAGTCATTTTCTCACCTTAATTTCCCATTTCTCATAAAAGGTATCACAAGCTTTAAGTTTAACCTTACTATTGTCATCCTTACATTCTTTGCTTTCTTGTTTTTTCTTCACAATTATCCTATCATTTATTACATTGCTTAATTTATCTCTATAGCAATTTGCATCAAACTCTTGTAATTTTATTCAACATCTTAAAATTATTTTTAAAAAATTATTATTATTATTATTATTATGGGATTTTCAATATCAATGATGATACAACTAAAGGTAAAGGTAAGGATGATAATGGAACAATGATACAACGAAACAAGTTTCATTATATGCTCTTTAAGAAACAGTGATAGCAATGAGAATCACTAACAATGAACGATGAATAAGCATATATAAAAATTCTGAAAACAGTAAACCAAAATATTTCATCATAAAGGATTGGTAGCATTCATCTCTGCTGTACTCAAAACATAATATACAAGAGAACCTGAGAAATTAAATTCTCTTAATAAAATATGGTGATGCTAATAATAATATTTTACTTGATAATTGGTTCTGGCAAGCTTATCTTCAAATCATGGTTTCTTATAAATGAGCTTGGCCACCATTGCTGCTAACGGTTTCAAAACATGATAATTATTATGAGTGGGGATCTTTACCCTAACAAAAAAGCATAGATAATCTTTCCATAGTATTTAAGAATATAAGATGCATCGAAACAAGCCATGACAGATCGGAATCCCAAGTGAAAATGACCATTTTCCACAATGCCACTCACCAAGTAAAAGGCGAGAGTTAAGCGAAAAGTTTTCCATTAATTCTGATAGTTGGTCATATTTCCATTGAGCAAAGTTTTCAACTGATTGCATTGTACATTTGATCTGTTGAATTGATCTTTGAGGCCTCCTGGGTATAATCGAGATTCAATTTCATTTTTCTCGTATAAAGAATGATGCTGACAAATTTTTTTGGTAAAAACTCATGCCAGCGATGATAGAGTATTCTTTTCTAGAAATTAAATAAATAATCAAGTCTTGATGATATTAGTTTGCAATATGTATTCTTCTTATTCAAATAAGAAGATACATGCAATGACTTGCACCTGCATATGAATTCTCCCTCAAATCGGTCTCAACTCGTGGCTAAGTGTGAATTTTTCTTCTGTTGGTCTCAATTCATAAAAGCCCGATCTCCATCGCTCAGCTGATCATTAGCCTCATCGAGTTTTAAATGAAAAACCTCATCATTCTCACTGCTAAGAACTTTGCCAGCAATCATTTTCTGATTAAAGCAAGGCACCACGGGTAACACACAACCAAACTCTTGATTCTTCACTGTCATCGGCAGTTCTTATGGGAATGTGCCATGAACCTCTCTGAGACTCCTGCAAAGTTCAATATATTTGAACAGATTAGTGTTTTCACTTCAAAAACCATAAATTATTGAACCCAAAAAATAATAAAATTGATAAATAACGTGCATGCTTACTTGGATCGCTATTGAATATGTGGGAGGCATGTGAAGGTCAGGATCAGATTTTTTAAACGTAAAATGAACCTGCATCCAAAACAGCCAAATCCATGAAAATTTGTTGCCAAGTGCAGCAGAAATTCCCACAGAAACATATAAAGGCTAAACAGCAAAGCCTTAAGTGAAACTGAGTTTAAAGGGTCTTTGAGGAACTTAGACATTCACACAAGATTAGGCACAGCAACACACAGAACACTTTGTATAAGAATGTTAATAAAACAAGCAGCACCAGACAACCTTTAAAACACTCTGTGAAACGTGAACAAAGTACATTGTATCCTGTAACAAACAGCCATATGAACAGGTTCCACATGAGAATACCTTGTAAAAGCACTTTAATATTTGTGGTACCTAGGATTTTTTTTTTTTTTTAATTCCTTACAAAGACCAATAAAAGAGTGCTATGACTGCTATCACAGGCCAACATTGCATTTCACATGAAACACTAATGCACTGTGTTAAGAGTCATTCACAAAGTTAATATCCAATCATTAGTTGTGTATGTAAAAAGTTACGAGAAATAAAAATGTATTAATACAGAAAATAATGGACCCATAAGATGGCTCGCAAAGAGATGACAACCTAGGATGATTTATGAACTCAAGATGTCGACACACTTAGACACCAGCTCCGACTACTTATGTATGTCCAAGCTACAGAGAATCCATCCATCATTCCTCAAGCTTGTTGCAACCCTGAATGCACCCTGTCCACTAGGGGTGTCATGCAACTCAAATCTCGAATTTAAAAAGCACAAAAAAAAAAAAAAAAGCCTTTTGAAAACAGCATTGGAGATCCCCGTGGTCAAACACCCACTATCAAAATACCAATCCACTAGACTTTACCCCATAACCAAAGAACCCATAGCATTAGCGGCCCTAAATCATCAGTTCTCCCCATCGCAAGCTAGGGGTGTTACCTCAAAAAGGCTCTTGGACGAACATCCAGGTTCCTTGGATGACGTGTGACTCAAGTCCATAAAACTACTTGGACCAAGTCCATAAGGGTGCAGGATGGTATGGTTGGGCCTGGCCCAGTCAGCATGTATGAGGGAAGGTATGCATACACGGTCAGGTAGTGCGTCTGAGCGTCATGCTTGAGTGTCAATTGGCAAAAATCAGAAACCATAAAAGATGAGTCATGAGTTGACTTCACAAACGATAGTAGTTCAGTGACTAGAAGCCATAATGTGTATGAAGTCAGAGTCCCAGACAAGTTAAAAGGTTAGCAAAAGAGGACAGTAGCAGAATTCAAAAGAACCAAGCCATACTAGTAAGACTAGTGTTACAAATATCAAAAGTCGTGTAACACAGAATTACAGATAATTCACGACCCAACAAAAATAGAGTTACTAAAGAAAAACTTGCAGAATGGAGTGAAAGAGAGACAATGGGTAAAACAGAAAAGCAACTTCTTCACATCTTCACCATAAAGGTGTTTACAAAGATTACAAGTCATTGCTTTCACAGAACAACCCTTGGACAGAGTTCTCACCCTCTCAACTCACCAGTCTTTGCAAATCCCAAAATGAAATTAAATAAACATATCTAGGTTACAATAATGGAGTCAACAAACAATTAACTGTGACATATCTTCACTCCCCTAAGAACAAGTTTTAGAAATCTAACAATTACTATTAAAAGTCTAGAACTAAACTTAACATAGGAAAGTGAAGTATAGCTCAAGCCAGCTTGAGATTTGTCTTTACATCTTTAACAATCTCCCACTTGAAGATAAATCACACAAACTAATGAAAACTTGAGCTGGAAAAACTTCATCAACCAACACACCTTCTATACAACAACATGCAGAAAAATCACTGGTATATGCACAACCATCCAAGGAGCATCTATGCATAAAACATCATTGCAGACTAGGCCTCCACATGCCAAATGAACATAAGATAGTATTACAACAACATTAACAAATGTTATCTCAAAAAACATACTAAATATAAGAGGTATTTACAGCTCCCACTTAGCATAATAGTATACATCTCTACAACAGCAACATACCCAGATGACACAACATTGCCAAAGATAATATCATTATGCTTTGAAACAAAGCAATTTCTTTCTAGTATACATCTCTACAACAGCAACATACCCAGATGACACAACATTGCCAAAGATAATATCATCATGCTTTGAAACAAAGCAATCCCTTTTCCTATGTTCAATCATATCACAATGCCCACATTTTGGTCTCTTTTTCTTTCATCAATGAGAACAAACACAAGACATCTTCACTATCTTGTACAAACAGCTCCTACTGAAACAAAAATCAATCTACTCTGTAACAAACTCAACATGCTAAGCCAATGTACAAAAAACCCACAACTTATAATAGGATGAGCTCGCAACCAGTTCTGATACCAATTGTTACAAATATCATAAATTGTACAATGCAAAACTACAAAATATTGGCAACATAGAAATAACAAACTTAACAAAGAAAAACTTGCAAAATGGAGTGAGATAGAGACAAGGGAGAAAATAGGAAAGCAACTTCTTCACATCTTCACCACAAAGATGTTTACAAAGATTACAAGTTGTTGCTTCCAGACACTAACCCTTAACAAAGACCTCACCCTCTCAACTCACTACCCACTGCAAATCCAAAGATTGGATTAAATAGGCATATCCAAGTTATAATAATGGAGTCAACACACAATTAACTTCAATATATCTTCACTCCTCTAACAACAAGCTTTAGAAATCTAACAATTATTATTAAAAATCTAAAACTAAACTTAAGATTTTTAGAAAAGTAAAGTATAACTCAAGTCAACTTGAAATTTGTCTTCTCATCTCTAATAACCAACACTTAAAATAAGATTTATTACCAAGATTAATCATGAATACTTCTATTCACAAGGAATGCTAAGACCCTAAACACCTCAGAACTCATGATTATCGCTCATGTAATCACAAGATTAATTTCAATATGGATGTCTTTGATTTAGAATTTTCTAAAAAGTTATTTGTTGTCTCCATATTCATGATCCTTGTAAATTAGAGTTGCCCATGAGGCATGAAACCAAACTCTAACACACTAGATGCATTGTAGATAAGAGGAAATAATAGTACTTTCAATAGGTGAATTTTAAAGATTTTATGAAAGCTCCACATATTACTATGTGTGGTGATTTGGAATGTCTAAAAGCTAAATTCTAATGAAATGAATGCTAAAAGAACAAAATATAGATGAGAATTGTTTTCTTCTTGTTAGGTGTGGCCACAACGTATTTAAAGAATCAATATAGAAAATAATTTAGAATTGTGTGACATTCATCCAAAAAAAAATGTGTGGTTGAGTTGGTTATGAGCTCATTGAAGTACCTCTCGTTATGAGGTCATGAGTTCAATTCTTAGTTGTGCATACAACTAGCAATTAAACCAATAAACTCAATTCATCAAAATCATTTTGAAGTTTGTATTAAATACACTGATAAAGATACCTGGTGTTTTTCTTTCCATCTGGGAAAAAAGTCAGACCCTAATAATGCAAACAAATGATCCCGCATTTCATCATTTGTTACAAGAAAGCACTTAAATTTCACAGCTGCATATAACCAGTACCTAACACATAAAATTTTTGAGCATATGAACAGTTGATATCATGTAACAAGAGAAAAAAAAAACAAAACAAAAGTGAACAGAAACAAACCTTAATGACCAAGAAACAGGAGATATTTATACTTTCCATACATACATGAAGGTATGGTATTTGAGTTGTATAAGTTGAATGAACTAATTGTTTTGACTTTCACATTTTGTACAAATACATATAGTTATCCATTCTTCTCATAACTTCCAAAATGTTCTTTGATAAACTTCCAAGCATTTTTGTTTGTCAATATAAAAGGCTATAGCTTTTCAAAGTAAACTTGGATACTTTTTTTTCTGTAAAGTATGATATATAGTCACGAAAATTGTGTGTATTTTTGTACTAAACAATGAAATGATATATAGTTTTTTCTGTATAAAAATGAAATGCCATTCATTTGATAGGACTCTTCACTCAATCTCCTAGATTATAGGGTATGACTCCAAAGCTTTATGCTGAGACATACAAAAAAATTCTGTAACAAAATAGTTGAAATCCAATAAATCCAAGGGATCCCATATAAAGGGTCATCACCCAGAGGTTCAATGCTCATCCCACTACATAGGGCACCACAATGGCTAGTAGATGAGCAAAAACCTACCTTCTTTTTGAGTGGTTGTCTCATGCTGGAACCCAGGCCTTATAACTTGAGAAACAAGCACCTCACCATCATGTGGTATAATAAGGAGTTTCACTTCTATTAAAAGGTAATTATTATGATGCTTGAAATACAGGATTCATTTTCCTTAGTTGTTTCATGTTTTTGAATTGAAACCATTCTTCCACTTAGTAACATTATAAATTTAGCTTCAGTGCCAAAGTTACACTAAAGTAACTAATCTCACCAATTTACCATGATGTACTAACAGTAGGTTTGGCAAGAGGAGAACGTCAAAAACTAAAATGAAAGATGAAAAGAACTACAAGATATGCAAGTAATAATGGTAATAGATTGTTTCAAAGTAATTGACAACACACATCGCTAATTTTGAAAGTTCTCTAAAATGCCTTTGCTGGAGTTTATGGTAGCTTCAGTTGATGATCAAAGCAGTTGTGACATGTTTTTTCATTGGTTGTGTATCTCACTAAATATAATGATAAAACTATAATTCAGATCAACAAAAATGTCATAAGGCATGATAAATTACACCTTTGATCAATTGAATTTGTTGTTTTTATTAGCAACCTTGCTTAACTTTAATTTAATTTCACCCCTAGTTAATACCAATTTTGCTTATAATACAACTCCCATTCACTAATCATTTAACTCAATTTAGGTATTTGTATCAATTTCATCAAAATGGTAACCAATTTCAACATGTTCTATTTCAAATGCAAGCACAGGCCATTGGCCAATTGGTTCATTCGAATTGCTTTGCACCCAAAGAAGCCAGCTTCACAACCTAGTACCAGTACCTTAAGCACCCTACCTTGGGGGCATTGTGCCAGATATATCAAATCATCTTACCCTTAAAAAAAACATTTTAGGTTTCAAATTTGTTTTTTCTTAAGATTAATTTTGCTTAAGGTTACAAGACATTCATCCATGAAAAAAAGACAGTACCCATAGCAAAAGCAGAGAAAGACTTTCTATGGCAATCCAATCCATATGTGTTTGCATGGGCTCCAACCTGAGCATGCATGGTCGCCATCTAGATATCTTGTTGTAGTGCAAACACAAGAGGCATTATGAAAATTGCATAGATACATACATTAGACCCCTATGTCATTCACCATTGCAGAGAAAGACTTTCTATGGCAATCCAATCCATAGGTGTTTGCATGGGCTCCAACCTAAGCATGCATGGTCACCATCTAGATATCTTGTTGTAGTGCAAACACAAGAGGCATTATGAAAATTGCATAGATACATACATTAGACCCTTATGTCATTCACCATTGCCAGCTCAAAGTACACTCTGTGCTTCTGCTCAAGATTGAAATAGCTACCAACCATCCTTTTGTCATACATATCCAACTATGCTTTAGCGAAGAACGTAACTTTGGCAAAAATATTTATATTGAATTTATTTGACGGTTTTAATGAAATTGATATCTTGTTGTACTGCAAGTGCCAGGGGCATTATGAAAATTGTATAGATACAGGCATTAAACCCCAGTGTCATTCACCATTGCCAGCTCAATGTACAAGCGATCACTACTACACTGTGTGCTTCTGATCAAGATTGAAATAGCTACCAATCATCCTTTTGTTGTACATATCCAACTATGCTTTAGCAAAGAATGCAACTTTAGCAAAAGTATTTATATTGAATTTATTTGACGGCTTTAAGGAAATTGATATCTTGCTGTAACGCAAGTGCCAAGGGCATTATGAAAATTGCATAGATACAGGCATTAAACCCCTGTGTCATTCACCATTGCCAGCTCAATGTACGAGCTATTACTACTACACTGTATGCTTCTGATCAAGATTGAAATCACTACCAGTCATCCTTTTGTTGTACATGTACAACTATGCTTTAGTGAAGAATGCAACTTTAGTAAAAGTATTTATATTGAATTTATGTGATGGTTTTAATGAAATTGATTTAAAGTTAAAGCAAAATTGTTGTAAGAGAAAAATAAAATTGATATTTAGTTTCGTGAAATTGATATTGCAGAAAGTGAGATTGTTATTAAAAACAACGGAATAATAATAGCCATAACGGTAGCAGAAATTATTGTAACTAACCAATCATCATTTGATCCACTTGGAGTTGTGTACAAGGCCTTTGATTCAATCCATTCATTTATCAGTTGTTTGTTCTCAGGAATGTTTGCAGGACCTCCTCTTGCACGCCTGTTATGCATTACAATGAGGAATCTTCTTGAAGCATTTCTTTTCTGTAACTCATTGACAATGGAGCTCAACTGAAAGTATAATAAATATGAATGTAATAAGAGCAATACATGACTTTACAAACATATAGTGAAAAAATAATGGAGTAGACATTGAAAACTTAATAAAAAATCAATACAGTTTCAAATCTTACTTGTGAGAAGCTGAAACCACCTTCGGCAAAATTTTGGGCAAAGAGTCCTACATTTGCACCATCAACAATAAATTCATATGGTCCATTTTGATCCAACCACTCCTACACAATAAGAGAAAACATATACATCAACAAGAGAATTCAATATTCACAATTTTGGAGATCTATTTAGAATTATCCTTTCCCATCTCCCTCAAAATATTGTAGTTTCTACATACAAAGTTAGTAGTTTCCATCGTATTCCATGTTACACGAGAGAAAGAGCAGGAGCAGACGCAAACACAAGAGAAAGAGCAGGAGCAGATGCAGACACAAGAGAAAAAGCAGGAGCAGCCGCAGGTGCAACCGCAGGAGCCGCTGGTCGGCACCAACATACCGCCAGCAACCGTCGGTGAGGGGCAGAGGAATCACGAGGAAGATGGTTCAGCCCACGGGGGCAAAGGGGGGCCAGTTCCAGGTGGCAGCATTGAGGCCCACTCCAAGGCTAATGCCACCCTGCGACTCCGAGTCACCCAGCCCCCACTCGAGGGGGTCCAAACCATGCAACGGAGCCTTATCGACCACTTTGTGTCCCAGGGCGCCCGCCCGTGATTGGACTTAGTCCGGCGATGGGCACAGGAGGTGTGGAAAGTGGAAGGAGTGGGGGTTTGTAGCTTAACTGAGGACCTACTCCTGTTTATTTTCCCATCCCGACAAACCAGAGACTCGGTGCTACTAGGGGACCCTTGGTTTTATGGGGCACGGGGTCTGGCCTTGACCCCTTGGCGTCCCAGGGCCCATCACGAGGCTAACTTGTTTACCCGGGCCCCAGTTTGGATGTGGGTTTCAGGGATTCCATGGGAACTCTGGAACCTAGATTTCCTACAGAAAATCGCGGGCTTCTTTGGTGAGTTCATCACCTTCGACCGTGTCACGCAGTCAATGGAGCGAATGGGTTTCGCCCGTTTCTGCGTGTGGCACCGGCTGTCAAAGAAAGACCTCATCCGAGAGGTCGTGTTGAAACTCCCTGGTGGGGAGGAGAAACTCCAGATCGAGTTCGAGAACCTGGAAGCTACACCAGGTCCCAAATGCAGAGCAACAATCCCGGGGGGCAAAACAGCCGGCTGTGCATGTTGCGGGAAACCCGGAAACCAGGAGGAGGATTGTTGGGTGCAGAAAGCGAGGCAGCCACAGCCAAAAGACCAAGCCAAGCAGATGTTTGAGGAGGGTGCCTGGGTCACAATGGGTCACAAGGGCCAG
>MNCI01032049.1:89117-115531 GCA_015680685.1 Gnetum montanum | reverse complement strand
TTTTACAACATCGTGATACTTTTTCATTTCTTTGTGTGTGCATGTTATCCATCTTGTCAAGTTTGTCATTTAATAAGTGTTCTTCATGATGGTATGAACTATTTTCCTATTGATTGCTAATGTTTGGTTTTTACCTTTAAGTTATGATGTTGATACTAAGGTATGTTTCTTTTGATAAAGCAGGCAATGAGTCCACTTCATCCATACATCCATGAATTTCTATGGTCTCTCTTGGCTTGGAAATGTACAGTCCCTTTCTAAATAAAGAACTATAACAAATCGATGATTAGGCATTTCTCAAACTAAGGAAGGACTCAAGGATTGAAAAGGGTGTGACTTCAAGGGAACTTGATGCATTTGTATTGGCCATTTTCTTGGGTGCTTGGATGTGTTCTTCTTGAGTTTTCTTACCATTTCGATGTTACCCAATTATCGGGAAGCTGAGTTAATAACAATAACAAAGTCTTTGCATGGTGTTGTTCTCACGCATAAACATATAAAATAACAAAAAAAAAACTGTGAGAATTCAAAGCACACCCCTTAGACAAAATAATCATTTAGGCTACAAGCACTGGTTATGGCACTAAAATAAAAATGTTCCCTCTAACTAAGGCCTTTCTCACTTGCCATTCTCTTCTCCTTCGTTTTTTCGAAATGGTGGTGGCTCTTTGGGAAGGCATTCTTATTACTTCAAAGGGATGGATTGGCCGAATGCATTAATGCGAAGTCACTAGAAGTGGTTTGTTTGAGGCCGGACTTGGAATGAGATCTACTAAGTTACATTAATCATGAACTACACAAGGGGCTGTACACCACCTTGTTCTTGGGATTCCATTCCATTCTCTTCTCTCCATCCTTCTCTCCATTGTTCACCTCATTGCCAGTTGTATCATTAGTGTATATTTTTGTTGATGCATTTTTTTCTTTTTAGTAAATTGTTGTGGTTAAGACTTTAACTCTTGTTCCAAATGACATTCCCAAGGCCTACGGACTCTTTGAATGTGGGTTTGTTAGGGCATTAAAGGCATGAGCTTTCTTTGGGGAGGACCCACTAACATTCCTATTTGGTGCACCAGTTAAATTCTTTCCCTTAACATTTTTGCAATCCACTCTATTTTGTTCATTTCCATCTTGACATCCATTTCATCAACGTTATAGTTGTCTCTTTTTCTTCATCTTTCTTGTTCTTTATTCTTTCTCCATTCTATCGCTACCGGAGGTTCACTCTTAGTCATGGGGGTCCAGGACCCAAATTTTTTCGATTTTCTCCTAACCCCTACACCTTCGGTAGTCACCACTATGATATCTCCAGATCCATATCAGCCATACCACAACTCAGCTGATGGACCTTTCACCAAAGCAAGGTATAAATTGCATTATGATTCATTTACCCTTGCTAATATAAGATTGTGTTGTGTGTGTAGATGGTAATCATACAACAACGGATTGGATCTAGAGGGAACACTTGGAATGGAGCGGTGCTGAAGCAGCTATGCAAGGAATGAGATGGATGGTGTGCTTATGGATGGACAACGAAAGGCGCAATCTTAGCGTTGACAACAGTAAAACTTCTTTCTCTCTCTCTCTTTCTCAGCTGCCAAATGAGGCTTGATGTCAAATGTATAAGGTGTTCACTCTTGTTGTCGTGAACACCAGTTTTATCTTGTCTTGTAATGATGATCTGTTCACATGTCATCCCATTCACCATTAGTTCCATTTGAGTTAATAATCCCATACCGTCCCAATATTTTGTAAGGAACTCGAGGATGAGTTTTTATTGAATCATGGGGGTATGATGGGATGCGATATCGCATGGGTCGCGATATTGCGTACGTGATATCATGTCCGCTGCCATATTGCATCCCCCGCGATATCGCGTACGCAATATTGCAGTGCGTCATCAAATCTATAAATAAGAGGCGACTCTCCCTTGTTTCTCATTCTAGGCCTAGACCATAGCAAAACTATGGCAATTTTACCTCTCCAAAGATAGAATAATTTCCATGTGCCCGCAGTAGGAGCTCCAATGTGAACGAATCTTTATTCGAGCAAATATTATACCTGAACACAATTTTGTATATGGAAATAAAGATGAACTTCTTGGATAAACCTTGCAGTGCATGGACTAAGCTAAATAGGCTAAATAGGACTTTCATTATTGTTATTTATTGTTTATCATTTAAATGCTTTATTAGTTCATTAAATCTTTCTCAACCCTTCTCCCGTAGTTAAGTGCATTCAGTACAACCGCTTTGAGCACATGTGTTACGCTTGGCGATCCCAGCAATGGATAGCGTTTGGTAACCAAGGTTGCATTGGTTCAGGGTGTGAACGGTAAGTGGGAACGGATGCTGATGCTAGGTTAATTAAGGCTTAGTTAGTTATTTAATTAGTTACTTCACCCTTCACCTTATCAGCATAGGAGATAAAATCGAAAAGACATAAAAATCATATACCTCAGACTTACTTAACCATACAACCGTGAAAAATACAAGTAAGTTTGGAAAAACAACGAATGATTAACCTTAAGTGTTCCATAAGGCATATAGGCACTTAGTCTGCAAAGTTCGACCGGATCGCACGTGTAATGCTAGTATTCGTATGGTTGAGTGTAGGGGTACCTCGCCACTCATCATACGTGATGCATGGAACTCTCTTCTTCTTGATCTTTCCAAATTCATTCTTCTTAGAAATTTCTAGGGAAAGATCTCTGATGCCAATTTTGCATCAACAGTGATCAACCAAGCCCTTTCCATAATGATTGGGAAGTCCCCATTGCAATTGTCAACTTTGATTATTGGGAAATTGGCATGTATTTAGAGGCAAAAACAGACACTACATCGATGGGGTCACATCCATGCATCAAATCATGTGTCAATAAGACCTAGTTGATGAGGCCTAGTCGATGGGGCCTTATTAACAAGGCCCAGTCGATGCAGCCCATTTATGATTCATCATAAAGCATGCACAATCACCTGCACTATGCAACTTTTTGCTCAATATAATGCATAATCCATGACTAAACACTTCATCAAGCTTCATATTTTCTTTCTTTTTACCTTCATCTTTAAAAGAAATGTTTTACCATAATATTGTGTTCATTGCATGTTGAGGTCTCCTTTATGCTTGGATTCTGTGATCTAACTCTTGTATGATGATGCTAAAAGAAAGTATTACAAACTTGTTTCTCATTGTCTATTCATTAGCTTTCCGCAAATACGTATTTATATAATATTAGTTTAATTTCAACAAGAGCGTCGTGAAGCATACTACCATATGATATATGAATTTTGCACAAGAAGAGCAAAAATAATTGAAATTAAAATTGAAGCTTTATTACATCTTTATTATATCTAAAAGACTTATAGGATATTGATGAGTGGCAAGGTATCCCTACGCTCAACCATACAAATACAAGCATACATGCACGGTCCGATCAAATTCCAAGGACTAAGTGCTTATGCACCTTCACAGAACCTAGGCAGGTTAGTCAACCATTGTTTTCCCAAGCTTACTTGTATAGTGCGATTGTATGGTTAAGAAAACTTGAGGTATATTATTTTCATATATTTTCTTATGTTTTATGTCCTGGTGCTACAAAGGAAGAAGTGAACTAATCATGCAACTAATTTAATTTAACTAATCGACTATGTTCTAACTAGTCCTAACACTAGCATCTGTTCCCACTTGCCGTATGCATCCTCAATTAGTGAACACTACTAGGATTACCAAATGCTAATCATTACTCGGTTACCAAGTGTTCCATGCATGCTCGAAGTGGTCATACTGAGTGTGCTTACTTGGGAGAGTTAAGAAGGTGAGAGAGAGAACATTAACTAACTAAGGAAAGCATTAAATTACTGTAAATAACATTAAATAAGCTATTCTAAATGCTGCAAGGTTTATCACAAAGTTCATCTTTATTTCTGGTCACAAGGTGTGCTCAGGTCCACAATGCTCGAATAAAGATTCGTTCACTTTATGACTCCTATTGTAGGCACTCAGAAATAATTCTAACTCTGAGGAAGGAAAACTATAAGAGTTTAGATAAGGGACTAAGACTAACTATGTAAACCAAGCGTGCTGCCTCTTATTTATAGGTGATGAGGCAGGTCCTGACATTGGATGCCTAATATCACTTGTTAAGCTTCGATATCATGGATCTGATATCACAGATGCGATATCGAGGCCACGATATCGTGATTCATCATACCCCCATGACTGAATGAAAGCTCATCCTTAAGTTTCTTACAAAATATTGGGAAGTTATGGGATTATTGATTGAATGACAATTGACGACGACATGGGTAACAAACTCAAAGTGCCTGATGAACGGATCGACAAACATATTATAACATTGGTGTTCATAACCATTATGGTGAACACTATACATAGATGACATCCAGACCCTCATCTAACAGCTTGAAGAGAAAGCGAGAGAGAAAAGAGAATGAGGTGCGTTGCTGTCGATGTCAGAAATGTGCACCCCGTTGTTTATCCATAGCCACGTGATGAAGCGTGTTCCTTGCATAACTACTCCCACTCCAGTCCATCCCGAGTGCTCCCTCCTATCCTAGTCCATTATTCATATGGTCTCTATCTGCACACACAACATAGTCATGAATTAGCAAGGATAAATAAGATACAATGTAGTTCATACCTTGTCCCAATATGAAGTACCTTGGCTGGGTTGTGGGTATGGCAGATACTGGGTTAGTGGTTTTTAACTAATAACTACCCAAGGTGTAGGGGTGAGATAGGTAATAGAATGGAAAAATTTGTGATAGGGCCCACATGACTAAGAGTGAACCTCTGGTAGCAATAGGGTGGAAAAACTGAAGGAACAAGAAAGATAAGAGAAATAACAACAGTGAAGCCAATAAAATAGATGTCATGGATGGGGATGAAATGAGAAATGGTTGATTGCAAAGAATGTTTAAGGGAAAGAACTTAACAATTGTAACATAAAGGAATGTCAATGGGTCCTCCCCAACGCAGGCTCATGCCTTTTATGCCCTAACAGACTTGCCAACCAAAGAGTCTGTAGGCTCTAGGAATGACATATGGAACAATGGTTAAGAACTTACCCACAAGAAGTTACTAAAGATGAACAATGCCTCAACCAAGATATAAACTAATCATAAAATCAACAATGAGGTGGAATATGGGAAGAAATATGGAAGGAGAGGAGAAAATGGAATGGAATCCCAAGAGCAAGGTTGTGTAAAGTCCCTTGTGTATTATATGGTTACGATGACTGAATAGAATTCATTCCAAACTTGGATTCAAACAAACCACATTCAGTTACCTCACATTAACACATTTGACCAACCCATCCTCTTGAAGCAACAAGAATGAATTCATAGAGTCACCACCATTCCAAGGAGAGAAAGATAGAGAAGCAGGAAGCGAGAAAGGGCCTTAGTTAGAGGGAACCTTCAGGCATGGGTAACATGTCTTTCTAGTGCCATAACCAGTGTTTGTAGCTGATATTTCATTATTATGTCTACAGGGTGTGCTTTGAATTCTCACCAATTTTTTTTTGACATGAGAACCACACCATGTAAAGACTTATTTAATTCATTCGACTTCCTGATGTTTGGTCAACAGCAGAATGGTGGAAAACCCATGAAAAGCATCCAAGTACCCAAGAGAATAGCCAACACAAGTGCATCAAATCCCCTTGAAGTGACACCCTTTTCAACCATTGAGTCCTTCCTTGGTTTGAAGAATACCCAGCCACCAATTCATTAATAAGTTCATTTAGAAAAAGGGATAGTATAGTTCCAAAGCTAAGGGAAACCACAGGGTTGAATGGATGAATGGACAACGTGGACTCATTGCCTATTTTATCAAAAGAACCATATTTGAGTGTCAACATCAAAAGTTAAAGGTAAAAACCAAACATTAGCAATCAACACCATTATAGTACAATCCACCATCTTGAGCACTTATTGTATGACGTATGAAAGTAAATCAAACAAAGAAATAGTAAAAAATGTGAACGATGGTGTAAAAAAACAATAAGTAAAATTGAAAAGATGTGTAAAAAAAATGTGTAAAACAAAAATACAAAAAGAGCCAAGGGCTTAGAATGATTAGCATTGGTGGCCATCTCCTCCATGATTGAGCAAGAAGGAGGAGATTCGAAATAATGAGTAGGGTTGTCCACCAACAGAGGTAGTATTGGTATTGGCTATTCTAGGCTCATGGAAAGGTTTGGTTTGTTGGATGTTGACCAACAATTTCTTATCGAAGCTGTCAGGTTTGTAAATCATCATGGCCCCTGAAGGAAAAGTTACATGAATAATATAAGGTCCTTCCCATAGCATTTGAAATTAGTGCTTTGTGGCACGTGTGTGGGGTTTTAATAAAGAACCTTATCTCCTGATTAGTATTTAAATTTTTAATTTTTAGGTCATGACATCATTTATTAAAGGCCTTAAGCAATTCATTAGATGATAGGGCGACTACTTGGTTCTCATCTAGTAGGTTAAGGTTCATTAACCATTCTTTTTGTGCTAAATTGAGGTCAAGGTTGAGGTCACATGCCATGGATAGTGTACAAAGCTCTACTTGAATAGGAAGCATTGGAAGTTTACCATACATTAACTCATAGGGAGAATAGCTTATAGGGAGTTTCCACATGGAGCGGTATGCCCAAAGAGCATCGTTTAGTTTGGTGCTCCAATCTCGCCTATACTTGCTAACGGTTCATGTTAATATTTTTGTAATCTCTCTATTGGTGACTTTGGCTTAACCATTCGCTTAAGGGTGATATGGTGTAGTCAGCTTGTGTTCCACTCCTAAGCATTGCATCAAATTTCGAAAAGTCGCACCTGTAAAATGTGTACCATTATTAGAAATAAGTGCATGAGGCACACCAAACCTGTTAACGATTTGTTGTTGAATAAATCGTCAGCGGTAGATGATGTACAATCCGTAACAGCGATTGCTTCTGCCCACTTTGTGAAATAGTCAATAGCAACAACAATGTAGGCTTTTCCATTGGACATTGGTGTAATAGGCCCAATAAAATCAATTCCCCATATATCGAAGGGTTCTAAAGGTTGAATCCATTGTTGTGGACCCTCCATTCTAGCAGTCATTCCCCCATCACATTGGTAGCACTCACAAGCTTGGATGAAATGATGAGCATCCTAGAACAATGTAAGGAAATAATATCCTGCAAGCAAGATTTTAATGGTTATTTGTCTCCTAGCATAATGACCCCCACAAGGACCCTCATGAGCGTCTTAGAGAACTCATAATTGATCTACATTAGGAACACACCATCGAACCAAGCCATCGGAGCATACCTTATAAAGATGCTTATTGATTTCCATGAAATACTTGGCTTGGTGTAGAAGTTGCTGTTTCTTTTTAACGTCTAACTCTTGTGGTGTTTCTTGTGTAAGGAGATAGGTAAGAATGCTACTATACCAATTTGTTTCCATGGTTAATTGATTATTTACTACACCTTCAAAGAGGAATTCATCAGGAAAGTGATTAGAAAGTGAATATTCATCCTCTTTGTTGTCCCATCTTAACTGAGATAAATGATTAGCAACAATGTTTTTGGTGCCTTTACGATCTATCATCGTAAGATCGAACTCTTGTAAGATTACGAGCCATCGTATGATGCGAGGCTCACCGTTGGTTTATTCAGTAGGAACTGAATTTCACTATGGTTTGTGTATACAAATACCTTATAGCCCAATACATAGTGCCTAAACTTATCTAGTGCAAACACCATAGCCATTAATTCCTTTTCCATTGTGGTGTAGTTGAGTTATGCACCAGCAATACTTCTACTTGCATAGTGAATATAATAGGGTCATTTCTGGTCATCTAACTATGTAAGTACGGCTCCTAGAGCATAGTTGAACATGTCAATCATTATGTGGAATGGTTTGGACTATTCAGGAGCTTATAGAATAGGTGTTTCTACAAGCTTCTGCTTCAAGGTTTGGAAAGCTAGTTCACATTCCATGGTCTAGTCAAAGGGTACTTCCTTTTTTGTTAGTTCAACTAATGATTTTGCAACCTTTGAAAAATTTTCAATGAATCTTTTATAATAGCCAGTGTGTCTATGCAATGATTAGATGTCTTTTATAGTTTTAGGTTGGCATGTGATTTCTTGGATGACTTTGATCTTTTCGGGGTCTACCTCTATCCCTATTTGTGAAATCTTATGTCCTAATACTACACCTTCTTGGACCATTAAATGGCTTTTTTGCTAGTTGAGCCTTAAATTGGTTTCAACACATCATTTTAGTACTTGCTCTAATTAGTCCAATGCTTGATCGAAGTTTTCTCTGTAGGTGGAGAAATCATCCATGAAGACCTCTACACCATTCCCTATTTGCTGCTAAAAGATACTTAGAACCAAACATTGAAACGTTGTAGTGGCATTTCACAAGCCAAACGACATTTTTCTGTATGCGAATGTCCCCCAAGGACTTGTAAACGTAGTCTTGGCCTAGTCTTTTGGTGTTATTTGAATTTGGTTGTATCCATTGTACCCATCCAAAAAATTATAGTAGTGATGCCTTGCAATGGTGTGTAAGACTTGGTCGATGAATGGCAATGGAAAGTGGTCTTTGAATGTTGCCATGTTTAGTAGCCTAAAGTCTATACACACCCTCCATTTACCTTCCTTTTTGGGCACAATAACTAATGGACTAACCCATTCACTATCAGTAATAGGGTAGATGAACCCAACTTTTAGAAGTTGTTTAATTTCTTCGTTAACCACTTACTTCAGCTTTGGGTTCAATCGCCTCTGCAGTTGTCGTCGAGGCTTCATGGAGGGGTCAGTATAAATCCTATGTTGGCATATCCTAGGGTCTATTCCAGTTAATTTGAGATATGACCAAGGAAAGACTTTTGACCATTTGTTCACCATTTTTAGCAGTCTCTCTTTTTATTGAGGAGCGAGCTTAGCATTAATAATTACCGATTTTCCATTTTTGAGAAATGTATACTCCATATTGGTGGGCAACTGTTTTAACTCAAGGGGCTCTTGCTTAAAGTTGTTAGGGATTTTCAACTTTCCCCAGTTGATATTTTCAATGACAAGACTTTGAAGTTGGCAATGAACTTGCTCTAATGTGTTTATGCTATCGATGTAAGCGCAAGTCAAACCCTCAGTTGGTTCCATGCATATAGCTGAATTGCTCTCTTGGTCAGCTATCAGCCATTGGGTGCCTTCCTGTCTTGTTGCTGCTGCATACAGACATCTTTGTATGTTAGTTACTTGTGCACACTGGTTGCATGCAGGCAATGTTAAACATTGTACGAACCAGGACTTCTACACGCAATTACACCCTGTGTCACTATATGTGATGCATGGAACTTTCTTTTTCTTGATCTTTCTGAACGTATTTTCCTTTGATATCTCTAGGGAAAGATCACGTATTGCTAGGCATGCATCAATTGTGCTTAGCCATGCTCTTCCTATTATGATTGGGAAGTCTCCCTTTCCATTGTTAACTTAAATCAATAGGAAGTCGGCTGGATATGATCACCCATAAATAGTGGTGATGATGTCCTCCACTAGTCCTAATGGGATAGTGATGGACTGGTCAACTAGCTCTAAACGTATGTTACTCTTTTTTCAGTGGAGGCAGGTTCCAGGCTTTATACATTTCTTGAGAGATTAAGTTGACACTAGAACTTGAATCCAAAAGAGCTTTGCACGGTTCATTCCCAATGATTTATAAATATATAAGAGGGCTTCCAGGATCAGAAAAGTTTCTAGGAAGGTGGCCAGCTTTAATCCAATCAGTGATGCCATGAGTCAACATGACCGTATGTGTTGCATGTAACCTTTGATTTGAAGGGAGTTCCGAAGTTTCGAATGATGGTGATGCCTTTAGAAAGTTACCCGCTTGTGACTGCAAGGACTTGGTTGGACTATCGGTCCTAAAGAAAGGTCTCTTATTTACATGGTTATTTGAACCAACAGTAGGGTGAGGATTAACAGCCCTTGTAGCGTTACGTTGCTGCGACTGGGCAGGGAGCTCACCCTGCATGGTTGGAGCAAGTGGTAATGGAGTTAAGGGTGGAAGAGATGGAGTCAGATGAGAAGGATAGTACATTTGTGAAACATTACCCCTAAGTGAAGGAGTTCTATAATACTCATGGGTTTGGTAGTGAGGCTAGGGAGTGACGTGACAAGTAGAGTCATGTGGAGAGATTGACTGCTACACGTAGTATCCATATGGGTTAGGTTGACAGTGAGGGTACTGTTGACGTGGTGGTGGCATTCCCCATGATTGTGGGTGCTACCACTGTTGGTATTGCTCATTTGGTTATGGTGGATTTCCACTTGGATAATACATCAAGGGTTGGTGGAATTGTCTTAGGTTACCTTGGGGATAAGGTAACCTTTGGGGTGTTTACCTTTTGTTTAATCATGGATTGAGTGCATACACCCCAAACTCCTGCAGATGTGAGATTGCAAGACAACATCCCTTAGAATGGCCATATTGGCATATCTCACATCCACCATCATTATCTTATCCGAATCCACAACCTCTTCGATGATGGCAACTTTTCCCTTACCTTTGTTATGTGCATATTCAATTTCTTTCTTTTTCCTCCTTTCTCGGTCACTAACTGGTTCCCTAGACTCCTCTACTATTTTGAGAATGGTTTGAAATCTATTATCTAGGGATTTCCACATTTGGTCCACCTTTGCCGATACTTTCGATGCAAGTTTTTGAATGAGCAAAGTTTTCCTATTCACCATCTCTTCAAGTGGTGACTCTTCTTCATCCTCACAAAATCTAACTCCCTTCTTTCAGAGGGAAGGATCTCTGTTATATTCTTCAGCACTCTCTCTTTTCCTTAGCTCACCTTCCTCTTTAGCAACTTGCTCTAACAATATTTGTACTTGATGGACCCTAAGCTCAGATAGCCTTCCTTGGGCATAAGTCCTAAGGGTTCTTCACGTCTTGAGCCTAAGCTCATCTATGAGATGGCGTAGTTGTTCCCTCTGTGAGTAATCATGGCCTAGGCAATGATGTAACAATGCATAATATCGGCCCATGGCAGCATCCAAGGGTTCATGTCCTCCTTGTTTCCATCCTTGGATTTGCTTTCGTAGGTTGGACACTCGGGAGTACGTTTGATACTTATCATTGAACAGTTCTAACATGGTACTCCATCGATGAATGGACTCCAATTCTAAGGACTAGTACCAGCTTTTCGCTTCCTTGATTAGTGTCCGTGGAAACAACTTGAGTCTTTGCCACTGATTTTTTATGTTTTGCAAGGCACATGCATTGTGAAATGCTTGCAAATGATTTTTAGGATCAATGTTGTATCCCCCTTCAAATCATGGGATATTATTCATGTCTAATCTTTTGATCCTGCTATCTTTTTGGTGCCTTGTTGGGATTCTAATAGCCTCAGTTATATCTAGCATACTTCGGGTGGCGAGTAGGGGTTCATCGTGATTGTATTCTCTATGATGTCTATGATGCCTATGTTGTTCCTTACTCTCCCTCCTTTCGCGGTGTGTTTCTCTAGAATGCCCTCATCCCCTTTCTCAACTATTTTGTCTATTATTCTTGTTTCGTCTACCATTATCCTTAGGATCTTTCCCTTTGCAATTGTGTTCTAATCTTGAAGGAGAGGGGGAAGGAGATGATGGAGGTGAAGAGGGAGGAGGACCATCATCATGATGATGCCTGCTACCTTCTCTTCGGTGGTCACAACCTCGATCGCAGTCACGATCAAAATGTCCATCTTTGTCATGTGTTCGTGTTCCTTTTTCAGACCCTTTGTGTCCATTGGTACTAGAATCTAGGTTATGAATAGTTGAATGAAGATTTTGATACACAACTTGTTGACCAAAGTCAACAGGAGGAACATCATTGTGTGGAAGACCTCCTGAGGCAGGTTCACCACCCTCATTTTCACCTATGACATATGGGACATCCAGTGACCACTTCCCCTTCATAGATTTATGATGTCTCTCCTATTGTAAGTCCCTTTAATGTTGTGCCTCCATGGGTTGATACTCTCTTAAGTCGTGTTCATGCACAACGTGCTCTACCTGTAAGTGCTGCATACCAATTCGTGTAAGAGCACGAAGAAGCATGCTTGGGACTGAACGATCAGGAGGTAACACTATGTTACCTTCTAAATCACGCCAACACAATTGTTCATCCTAGTGGAGGATAAAGGCAAAGATTAGTATATACCACACGAAACTGTTGGGGCATTGGCAGGTCATCATGTGTACTACGCCTCCGATTGTTCGTTGTGTCAGACCTAGGCGATGAAACACTCTCGTAAGAAGAAGGAGACATTATTAATTCTTTAGTCTCTTCTCTTTTCTAATAATTTTAAAATAGCCAACCCTAAGGATTCATTCTAACGATGGAGAGATTTTGTAAGTTCTATTTAGCGCATGAACAACAAAGTCCCTGACAACGATGCCAATGATGAGCGACGAGGTATCCCTACACGCAACCATATGAATACGAGCATACATGCACGATCTGGTTGAATTTCAAGGACTAAGTGCTTATGCACCTTCACAAAACCCGGACGGGTTAGTCAATCGTTGTCTTCTCAAGCTTACTTGTATAGTGCAATTGTATGGTTAAGAAAACTTGAGGTATATGATTTTTATATATTTTCTTATGTTGTATGTTTTGGTGCTACAAAGGAAGAATTGAACTAACTAAGTAACTAATCGACTATGCTCTAACTAGTCCTAACACCAGCATTTGTTCCCACTTGCCATACACATCCTGAACTAGTGAAACACTATTGGGATTACCAAAAGCTAATTGTTACTGGGTTACCAAGTGTTCCATGCATGCTCGAAGTGGTCGTACTGAATGTGCTTACTTGGGAGAGTTAATAAGGTGAGAGAGAGAACATTAATTAACTAAAGAAAGCATTAAATAATTGTAAATAACATTAAATAAGCTATTTTGAATGCTACAAGGTTTATCACAAAGTTCATCTTTATTTCTGACCACAAGGTGTGCTCAGGTACACAATGCTTGAATAAAGATTTGTTCACTTTATGACTCCTACTGCGGGCACTCAAAAATAATTCTAACTCTGAGGAAGGAAAACTACAAGAGTTCGAGTAAGGGACTAAGACTAACTATGCAAACCAAGCGTGCCTAACTCTTATTTATAGGTCATGAGGTGGGTCCCAACATCGGATGCCCGATATCGCTTGTTAAGCTCTTATATCGCGGCCATGATATTGCGGTTCATCAGATATTCTAAATAGATGTTGCATTTTTATAAAATAAAGACAAGATTTGAAGCAACAAAAATCAATCATATAAATTTTTTTTGTGTTGTAACATTATAACATTATCTCAAATGGGTAGTCATGGCACAAAAAAAAAAAACATATGCAACTTATCTTCAAGGGCTTTTGACCTACACAACCTATAGATGCACATTTCTTAAGTGAGTTATCTATTTTTCACTTTTGATGAGACCTAATATGTCAAGTAGCTAAGTCATGGGGACATCATGAAGCATCATTTTGTCAAGTGTATTACTTGGCTAAGATATCATAGATGCTACATCGCATTTGCGTTGTAGCATTCTTATCAATGTGTCTCAGTTGGTTGCTACATCGTAGATGCTATATTGCATCTACTATAACTTAGCTACATCAATGCATCCTCGTCGACACAACTAAATGTGTTAACACATCCTCATTGACGTAAGACGTAATACCTATATTTGCCTATAAATATGCAAGCACACACCACATATTGGACACCATTTTGGTCACTAGTGTAGCCATACTCTTACAGTTTTTCTCTAATTCTGAAAAATAGTTAGTGATTGCTTGTAGTGTGGATTTGAGTCAATTGTACGACATCTTATTCAAGTGGCGTTTTACCTGGATACATTCCATGAACAACAATAAGATTGAGATTGAATCATATTCATTGTAGCACTTTGACTTAGAATAGATTTACTTTTAATGCAATTTTCTTTTGATGTACTTAGTTGATATTTACATTTTTATGCATATTAATCAATTGGCGAAATGAGTGTGACTAGTTTTGAGTGTAAACATGTATTCGCTTGGTAATCCCAGCAATGTTATTGCTTGGTTTGCCTAGTAGCATAACACTTGGTAATCCCAGTAGCATTATTGCTTGGTTTGCCCATTAGCATAACACTTGGTAATCCTAGTAGTGGGTATGTGAGTTCAACACGTGTACAGCAAGCTAGGAACAAACACTCATCGCCCTTAGGATAGTTTAGGATTTATCTTCTTGTTATTAATTAGATTAAATAATTAATTTGTACATGATTATTTAGTTAGTTTAAAGGTTACACAACATCAATAATCATATGCCTCACTTTGGATTAAACCAGATGTGACAAAGCTACCACTAGTCCAAGTGGGAAGACAATGACTTGTGATCAATGCTTAACAATCTAGATGCTACACTAGTTCCATCCATGGAATTCAACCGGATTGCATGTGAATGCTTGTAATTTGTATGGTTGGACGATGGGACTACTCATTGCTCATTAACTTTCAATTTTAAGATGATGTGAACTTAAGCAAAGGTTGTTGATGTCACTCTAATACTTCTTGGAATAGCAATTGAGAGTTCTACATTTAGTTTATTAGATCTAATATGATGTAAATAAAATTATTTCTTACCTTTTATATTAGACAACAATTGTGTTAAAACCTTTTGCTTGACTAACAAATATGTTTAAGATTTTGCTGCACTTCCTTCCAAGAAATATTTCATTTTCTAAACCCTTAATTCTTTGAAAATACCAACTAAATTTTTTATAAAAAAACTTCTCTAACATAAAATATACATGTAAAAAATCTACCTTTAAAAGTAATAAAACACATTCACATAATTAATTAAAATGATGTGAATAATAATAGTACGGAACCGAAGGAGGAAAAGAGCAAGAGGAGGTGTTTAGTCGATATCCATGGTCAAAGGCGATGCTGGACCTTTTTTTCTCTTTGGCAGCTATCCATTAGCAAGAGGCAGTTTCGTTTCGGTTTCTCTTGGTCGTCTCCACTTTGCCTCGTCTATTCTTTTCTTATTCTTCTTTGAACGTGACAGTTGGGTACCACGCCACCAGATCCTTCCGTGTTTCTCCAAAACTTCATGCTTGCAACCCCCAACACCCTTTCAATAAAATACACGGAATTGCGGCCCATTTCCGGGCGGCTGCTGCCCTGATCCTTTGAAAACAACGTGCCTCACTTCTCAACTCTTCACCATGGCTGGATGGCCAGCCCTGACTCATTGGAAAACGCAAAGACTCACCACAAAGCAATGTGCAGATCCGCACAAATTCCGCGTTGACGACGCCGGAGCAAATCGTGCAGCGAACTATGACTGTGAGCATAGCAGTCGATTAGGCCAAATATCAGCGCCAGCAGCAACACCCACTGCAATTGCATAGTAGGGAAAGTAAGCCAAGCCAGGCAGGATGTCCAATCCCAAAGACAGACGCAGATCCGGAACCACCACCGTCAGCAACGAAGCTTTGCCTCCGTGGCTGCGCGGTTCGGTGCCCCTGCTTGCCCTGCAATTCATCCTCGTCTGCGCTCTTGTCGTTGTTCTCACCTTCCACCAGTCCCGAGAGTCCGCAGATATCTTCTTCCGAAGGAACAGCAGCAGCATCAACATTCATCCGCGGAACTATCCATGCAAGGACGACACAAGTGCGTCCGCGGATTCGGATCCGGCGGAGCAGCAGATCGAGTTCCTGGAACGCGAGGACTCGTGGACGGCCCGCGCGTACGAGCGGGACGAGACGTCCCCGGCGCTCAACGGCACGGCCCTCAAACTCGGCGCCGTGACCATCGCGGACTTCTGCGGCGCGTCCCTGGGGAAGTCCAAGTCCAAGTCCAAGTACTCGGTCTTCCGGGACGCGATCCTGGCTGAACGGACGCTCTTCATTCCGGGGCTGCGCATAAACTGCAGCGAACTTCATGCTCGTGCTGACCTATTATTGTTGCAGACGCGTTTCAATCATGGCCAAGGCTCCACGCCGCGGCTGCGGGCCATGGTCGTTCCGGACGCCGAGACGCTCGCGGATCTGCGTCCGCACGCCGTCTGCCACGAGCACGTCTACGAGCCGGCGCTGCTGATGGCCTTCATAAACTGGCCGCAGTACGGCCATGCGGTCTTCAATGGCATGTCGCTGCTGTGGGAGGCTGCGTTCCGAGGACCGCTGCGTGGCGCCGGACCGAATGTCCGGATTTACGGGTACGCGGACGCGCTGGACCCGGGCCGGCGCGCGACGGAGCAGGAGACGTTGCCGATGATGGAGCTTGAGGCTCTGGAGCCGCTCCGCGGCATGGTGTCGGCGCAGCCGGTGCGGTCGTTGGCGAATCTGCTGCTGCACTCGGAGAGGCATCCCGTTTGTTTCTCGTGGCTGCTCGCCGGAATCTCTGGCGGCGACCTCGATCACTACAATTTCCGCGCCCCGCTCTCCGCGTGGCGGGATTTTGCCCAGGCCGTCCGCGCCCACTTCCGCGTCCCGGAACCGCCCCGCGAAGACGCTGAGGTTTGTTCAAGTCCAGAAAAAGTCTCTTTTTTTGTCTGCTTCAAGGAAAAAGTTTTTGTTGTTTTCGTTGCAATTGATGTCCTTCTTGGCCTAACTGAGAAGAAACAGCCATGTTCCTCTGACCACCCCTTAGATCAGATCAGTTTCAGAGTCTGTTTAAATCTCAACTAATTCTATCAAGACCTCTACCACTAGCTTAGCACTTTATCACATGCCTTGATACAGAAGTTCACCACCGAAACACTTACTCGTATCATATACTTGATATAGTTTAGAGCGAAGGGTGTGTTGAAAATAGTTTTATGCTGCTGCCGTGGAGGGTTCATATTTTGCAGAATGTTTTGAATATTCTTATTCCGTTGGATTAAGAAAATGAAGGTACTAAACTACGGCTAGTGACCTAAAACACATATCCAACATAACAAGAATATAACAAAAGATGAGACGACATCACACTATGGAACCGTAATGTCTTACTGATATTATAGTTACATGGAAACATAAACTACACAAATTACGATCGAAATTGGTATATTAAATGATAAATAAAAATGCTTTATTAAATCACTTTTACAATTGAAATGTTAATTCATAGTTTGCTTAAAAACCATAGTTAAGTCTTCCTGAATTACAAACACAACAAAAGAATAAAATAAAATATTCACGGTAACATTAAGTCTTAAAGAAATTACACACCAAAAATATGTATTTGGTATTTTGCTTTAAAGACATATCAACCCGTAAACCGTAATTCCGATGCTTAAATAATAGATATAACCATTCTCATTCTTAAAACGTTTTAAATTGTTTGAGTCTGCATGTGATTTTGCAATGTTAAAGTTGTTAATTCATCAATGCGACTGCACCGACTCAGCGTGTAACTTACAGTGGACGCATGGATCTTCCATTCAACGATGGTGCGAGGGGCCGTAATTTTTGACCCCGAATCAGCGGAAAATAATTCCAATCATTCAGTCAGTCACTGCTGCGCCAAAAATGAGGTACAGCGACAGCTCGCTAACTCTCCACGATTTTGTTTGAGCAGCTGGAACGCGTGGCGCCGGCGAATGCGCTGAGCAAGGGCGAGGACGCAGCGGAGGAGCTGGGCCCCATCCGGCGGGTCCGTTGGGCAGCGGTGGGTCCGGAGCGGCCGCGTCTGACGATCCTAAACCGGCGCGTGGGACGCTCAATCGTGAACGTGGCGGAGCTGGAGCGCGTGGCGGGGGAAAGCAAGCTCTTCGGCAGCGTCGGCGTTCTGTACACGGAGGGGCTCGACATGCGGGCGCAGGTCCGCGCCTTCGGCGAGACGGACGTGCTGGTGGGCGTGGACGGCACAGGCCTCATGAACGGCGTCTGGATGCCTCAGGGCGGGGTCGTCGTCCACGTCCGCCCTTTCGGATGCCACCCCTTTTTGGCCGGCAAAGGCGTCAATTTCGACCGCCTGTTCGCGGCGTCCCCGGGCCGCGTCCTCCGCCACGAGTCCGGTGACCGGAACACGACCCGGTTCCCTGAGAACATCCCTGAGAAGGCAGGCGTGGCCTTCAACCTGTCTACGCCGCAGCCGTACCGCTTCTCGTTTATTCTGAAGCAAGATACCATTATCGATCCCACGGCGTTCCGCTGTATTCTGGATGCTGCGCACCGTCTGCTCCACGGCTCCCCCGTTGACTGGAAGAGCCACTACGCCTGCACGCGCTCTGTCTTCACCTGAGCCACCACGCCGTCTCACGGCCCAATCACATGATGATGATGCAAAAGTTGAACTGGAACGACCGGCGCAGTTTGTACGGTGAGCTGTGATGGCCATTGCTTATGGCTGAACAAAGAGCGGACGTTGAAGCCACAGCTCAATGTAAGCTTCTGCAGTCAGAGGCCGTTATGGGTTTCTGTTCATTATTTAATGCGGTCAACGCAAAGAAAGGGAGTTTTAAAATGATATTTTTACTATTCAAAACTAGATCTGTACATGTAGGTATAAGCCTCAGTTCAGCTTGTACGTTGTTACTGTAACAAGCTGCGAAAATAAGCTGAGACTTTTCAAAACTACATCTGTACAGCTTGTACGTTGTTACTGTAACAAGCTGCGAAAATAAGCTGAGACTTTCCATGCGTCTGGCCCATCGTTTTCTAAGTCAACAATAAATCACCGATTTGAATCAGAAATTTTGTCCGAATCGGCACAACTTTTATAATAAATCTTTTTTAAAAAAGAAAACCAGAAATTTTGTCTGAATCCGCACAACTTTTATAATAAACCTTTGTTAGAAAGGAAATGAATAGATTTAATTATCACGACTTTTAAATATAATTTAGCCCGACTTACCAATTTATCTTGACTCTTGAAACATGTCAATATTTAAACACTGGACTGAGGCATACGCCGTTAAAACTTGCTTCACCGAAGATAAGCAGGTAACCAACTGTCACAACTTAACCACTCACAAAAACGTTTGCGCAAAGTTGATTGACCATGGTTAATGGAGAGCGGAATCGCGCAGCATCAAAGTATGGGCTTGTGCGGTTTCTGGGTCACTGCTTACCAGACAACCGATGTGTTGCAGGGTGGAATTTCTTACTTCATTTTCTTTCTTAAAATGGTTGTTAATTTTTCAGCACTCTTGAGATGTCACTTTGTGGTGCGTGCAAGAATCAATTCAGGCCACTTGCATGTGAAAGTGCACGGTCTCAACTTTGGATGCCAATAAAAGAGATGTTGTGTCTTGTCGATGAAGGATTGATGGCAGCGTTTTTGGCGATTACTCAACTTATTTGTGATAGATGGCTCCAATAGATTTGTTGGAAAAAAAGGATTAGAATTGAAACCGATGATTGTAATACTTGCCTAAATTAGAACTCTAATATAGTTTTGTTTTGTTGATATTGTTGGAACACAATTCACCCACAACTTTTAAATCAAATTCATCTAACTACAAAAAAATGCTTTTCACAATAGTTGTTTTGCCATCTTGCTAAGTTACAAGAGCCATGGGTAAACATATCTTTGCATCGGTCATCACGCTAACTCATTAGCCATTGCTTTCGACTTCAATTTCCACTTAATACCAGAATCAACACAAAAACTAACAAGCCACATCATCGTCAACGTCATTTTGCAAATAGACCTCTTCTCAAGCTTTAGCAACTCTCTTACATTGGCGTTTATCAGTCAAGACATTGTCTAAAGTTGTTGCAATGTTTCTCCAAGAACCAGGTCGTTATTTCATGTTCATCTCGATAGTTTCTCGAGAATTGACGTTGGAAATGATGCCCATGTCAACTTTGATGTCCTTCTCATGGTTTTATTTTTATCTTATTTATTATTTTCCATGTACTCTACCTTAAATCAACGTTAAAAGTGATGTCTCACAATAGTCATGGCATCATTTTCCTATTCCTAGGCATAGTTGTAGCAAAATGACATTTGTAATTAAGATCAGCGTTATTTTTAGAATTATTACTTTTCATCTCGAAATTAGTTTTCAGATCAATTCTAAGAATTACTTGATTAACCCCAAAAATCTTCCTGTTCATCTACTACTTCAAATGAAAAAAATCAGCTTGTCCTAAGATTATAAATTTTGCATTCAAACGTAATTTTAGGATCTTTTAGCGATTTGAGCATTCACAACCTGTCCAAGAGATCAAACGCATCAATCACTTCCAGTGATTTGGAAATTTTGCTACATCGATCTTCTTTGTATCATTTTCTACAATATCCTTCGGTTGTACCGAGGATTTGAACAGAGCTGCAACTAAGATTTGAGGGTTTGTAGCTCATCTTCAATCATCAGCTATACCTCTTCAAGTTTCTTTGCTTACTATACCCCTATATTTGCAGTTTCATTTTATTTAAACACTATACGAATTCTATGAGTCTTGCACAAGGGATTTTTATTTATTCATAAAAGAAAATAAAGTTAGAGATTGGCTTTTCTTTATTTCATTACTGCATTCTATTCGGTGTTCTATTTGATTTATACTCTTAAATTTTATTTCTCAATCCATTATTTTCATTAGCATTAGTCATATTATAGTTTATGAATGCTTTTATTCTCTTTCCTGCATCATGTAGCCTAAGTCTTTATTGGCTTTGGGAGTTCGCTCTCAAACCATTTATGACCAAGTATAGTGTTTTGTCTTTGTTTTGCATTTCATCTTTTTTGGGTCATTAAAACATGTTGGTCAATAGGAGTTGTGTAGAAACCCATAGTTTTCACCGCAACATCTTTGCCATAAAAATTTACTTCATTTTAACAATATTTAGTAGTATTAATGAGTTAGTTTGATGATTGGTTTTAACAATATTTAAACTTAAATGTGTGAATGAGGTGGTTTATAATTTAGGGCTATAAAAAATTTTGACATTTTGTGATGAGTGATAGAGTAGACCCTATGCCTAATCATATAGATTACAAGCATTCATGCATAATCTAGTCATAGTTGAGACTACTATAGTTGTCTAGATAGCTAGGTGTTAGATCGTTGGTCACTGTCTTTTCAGTCACACTTCCATGGGCTAATTTGCATGATTACGTGTGATTAAGGTATATGATAATGATGTTTTTAAGACCATAGCTAAAACATGTTTAAAATATTGAGATCTTAAATTATCTATCCTAAGTTCAAAGAATATATCTAATTTGGCCTATGCATGAAGTATTTGTTCCCAATTTGTCACACATATCATAAACATATGCTCATATTGCTAGGTTGCCAAGTACCCATTACTGGGCATACCAAGTGGTGTACTGCTAGGATTACCAAATGTTAAAGTGTTTCTCTCAAAGCTAGCTATACTTATGTGATAAATGTAAAATAATTAACTAAATGTTTGGAATTAAAAGAATAATTAAAGAAAACATTAAACTAATGCCAAGTGCTACAAGTAAGGTAAAGGAATCCTAATCTTCTTACCATCATGAAAATGTGTTTAGGTACATAATCACTCAAATAAGACCTTAGATAATTCACTCAGTTCATGTTGTAGACACTTGATGACAAATTCTAATTGTTACAAAAAAGAAACTGCAAGACTTTGGCTAAGTTATTGAATGCATGACATCATAAATTTGGTGGGTGCACCCATTTATATAGGAATTTATTACACTCACATCAATGTAGCTATAGTGACGAAGCATACCATGCATCAACATTGTTGCATAAACATAGCTTGCCAAAATCAACACTCATTAGTTTGCTTAAAGCTCCTAGTTTTGCTAGCAAAAAAAAAAAAGTATGAAAATACAAATGAAAATTTATGGTAAAATCTTCAAAATATCATGAAAAATTCCTAGCAATATCTTAACTCATTATTGGCACAAAGCACATTCAAGGAAATACCTCTAGTTAGTCTATCTATTTTTGATGAGGTAAGCAAAATTTCTTTTATGTATGTCGATAAAACTTTAAAATTTTAAGTATTTATCATGTAAGTCATCTAACATCATGTGCAAATAAACATGACTTTTTTAAACATAATTATTTAATTTAACCTAACTTATAATATAGCTATAAGATTTAATTCATAACAACCTATAAAATATAGTGAACCCCTGTAATAAACTATGCATGGGATGAGTTAAATTATACATGCCTTAACATTAAATAATAAATATCAAACCTGTAAAGTTTTACATAGATCTACTTTGTGTAGAGGGGTCAACATCATTTAAAGAACACTCTTCTTATAGACTTTTTTCATAGGATATAGGCATTTTGTGTAGATTACGATCTTTGTCGAAGGTGAGAAATACAACTTGAGAACCAAAAGGACTCCCTTCTAATTTTTAATGATTTACATTCGAAAATTTTATTTAGTACTTTTGTTGTTTATAACATGAAACATTTTTAAAACAACTAAAAAGAAAGTTTCTAGGATAGTGATGAGTGATGAGCATGTTTAACATTGAAGCATATGATCTACAAGTGTTTCGGGAGATCGTACTGTAATATACGAATGGACTAGTAGTAGCATTTATCCTAGTTACGTGATTGCATGCCACTACTATACTCATTGTGGTCCTTTAACTTATATGGTCAAGTATAGTTAAGGCATATGATCATTGATGAATTACGACTTAACATACACAAAACTTGCAACCACACTAAAAGTGCACAACACATGTTATTCTAATGCTTAGAAGAATATCTGGCACTCCTTAGATAATACTATAAGCGAAGGGACTAATGTGATGCACACAAAAGGTTAAAGAGAGCACCAACATTCATACAAGCCAAAATAATGCTCAAGAGAGATAAGACACATCCCTATACTACATGCATCTAATCTTACATTGCCTTCTTTGTTGAGTAGGGGAGATGCCCATGTCAAAAGTCAAAGCTCATGTTTCCTACATACCCTTATGATATAATACATAAGGAATTAGAGTCATGTACTTATTAAGAAAGGGAATTATGGTCAAGTTAATATTGAACCAAAGTACATCTTCATACTTCTTCCAATTCCCATTCTATAAGGGAAGTGAGCTTCGGATCATGAACAAGGCACACACTCTATAATTTTATATTATTATCATTAGAAAGATTTTTTTGATGATGTTAAATATGTATTTCAGGAGCTGCATAGTGAGTTTGGTGGACTATGGATTATTGTTGTCTTAACTTTTACGTAAACTTTATTCTTTAACATAAACTTTTGATTGTTATTAATATTAAAAGTAGTTGGGCTTTTGTTAGCTCGCATGTGTCTATTAATGTTCAACAAAAAATTAAATATTGAAAAGAATTTTCTTTAATTATCTCATATTTCGATAAGCCTATTTTTGTTGTGAAAGACTTCAATATTTTATTATGAAGTTCTAAAAAGATAAGAGGAAGTTTCTTCTAGAATTCTAGTAATGAAAATTTTTTTAATAAGACAATTTTCCTAAAGCTTATAACAATAAAATTTTTTGAGCTAATTAAACATGATCAAATCTAACAATAGACCAAGAAAGAATTAATTGAAAATTGGATCATTTTATGGTAGATGATGCATAGCTTTATTCCTTTCCAACTACACAAACAAAAAGACTTAAGAGGAAATGGCCAAATCATTAAATTATTTTGTTATAGTTGGAACCATAAAAGAAGTAAAAGAAAATATTTTGATAAAAATTGTATTGAAATAATGTACTTGAGATTGGGGAGTTTCTTAAAATCATATGGCAATAACTTGAAACTAAAACCAAAACTAAAATTTTATTATGTCTGTATAGACTAAAAGGATTTTTTAGACAAATTAACTTATGTAAAATATATCAATAGCAATTGATGAGTCGCCATTTAGTCCACCACGATATCGCATACACAATATCGCAACCTCCCCACGATGTCGCGTACGCGATATGGCAGCTTGTCTCCTCATTTATAAATAAGAGGTAGACAGTTCCGATAGGGAGCTTTTAGTCAATTTTAGTTTAAGTGTTAAAGTTTTAGTTCTCTCAACCCTTTTCCTCCCAGTGTATGCTCACAGTGTGGTGATTGTAATTGTACGACATCCTTATTCGAGTGTGACGTATTTGGACACGCACATGACCGGAAATAAAGATCGAGATTACTTCATCATTGCAGCATTCACTTAACTTAATCATTTAATTAATTGTTATTTACTGAATTCTTAGTTAATCTCTTCTCACTGTAAACTCCTATTAAAAGCGGAATGAATACGACTTGATTATGAGCATTTAAGTGTGACTACTTGGTAACCCAGTAGCATACCTAGGATCTGCACTTGGTAATCCCAGTGGTAGTCGTGCATGNGCTAGTTATCTAGATTAGTTATATCATACAATGTCGCTGTAAAGAAATGAACGATATATCTTTTAGAAAGAAGTAATTATAAAAGTCACATATAAATTCACACACAACTTCACAACCATGTCTCTCCTACAAGATGATAATGCCACATCTAGTGAGGAAGTTCATTGGAGAACCAACGAACTATATGACAATGAAGATTGGAGTACGCAACCTAAGGTGGGGGTTTCTTATAAACATAAACGAAAGCAACGTCATCCCAATGCACAAAAGCATAACTTACCCGATGACGATGAACCCCCATTGGCCACTACAGGCCTAACGCAAATACAAGAGGCTATTTCGAATCTCCCATAGGCATTGTAAAGAGAGCCGTCTACCCAGGCTCGATTTAAACAACTTTCCCAATTTTTCAGGAGGCTATGACTTAGATCTACATCAACATTTACAAGCCTTCTACGATGCTTACTCATGGAACAACATTGATAACGGTTGGCAAAAACTCAAGCTCTTTCCTATGACACTTGTTGGCCAAGCAAAAGTATGATATAGATCATTAAAACCAAATTCAATACGACATTGGCCAACAATGGTAGAACTCTTTAATGAAAGATATCAAACCTACGCAAGAGGGTTAGCCTTGAGGAAACAAATACAAGAGTGGAAACAAGCACAACATGAACCCTTGGACATGGCCTTAGAAAGATATTATGCACTGTTAAAAAACTATCCAGGCCATGGGTTCTCCAAAGAAAGGCTAATGTACCATATCATTGATGGTCTTCATGATGCAACAAGAGAAACCCTAGGGATGTATGCCCAAGGTCAACTATACGAACTACGAACCCATCAAGTCCAAGAGCTTATTAAGAGGGTAGCAAAAGAGGAAGGAGAAATGGCTAAATGGGAGAGTGTTGAAAAACATCAACGGGACCAAAATATCAACTTAACAAAGGTACATGATCATAAAAAGGAGAAATCAACCTATCATAAGGAGGAAAAACCATCTTTGCCAATACCACAATCATTAGAGGAAGTCGAGGCAAAGATTAATAAGATGTTGGAATGGATGTATAAAAAGTGTGGAGAATTTATTGATATCATTGGAGATAGAGTTTTGACAACCCAAGAAGTAGGACAAAGAATCAGTAGACATTTGGAAAGAAGGGATGAGGAAAATAAGAGCTCAACTACCAATCATACGTATGAATGCAACATCTGCCTGTACGATCACCCCAAGGGCCAATGTCTAATCTTGTTATATTTATCTGAGCATTGGGGAAGCACGTTACATCCCAAGTTTGTACAGAGATACTGTGTTCGATCACAGTGGCAACAATCCCAGTCGTGGGGGAAACCACCCCTAAACTAGAGACACCCTTCGTATCATCCAAACCCAAACGCTTATCTAGTTCAACATCCTGTTTTCCCAATCGGGTCAACATACTCTACCTCACCGCATTACTATTCTCCTCAATACTATCAGCCCATGTCCTCAACACAACCACCGCCTTGTGTACCACACACTTCTCCTAATTTTCAACATTCTCATCCTTTCCCTCCTTATACATCATCACCAACTATTCCTAAGGTGCCTGCACCATAGCAACAACCTCCAAATGTTACTTGTGCTACTATTGCCAACAGCAGTGAGAGGCCTCCTCAATGTCAAAAGCATCCCTTCTTTAAACATGACAGTAAGAAGGGACAACACAATTCCAGGGCCACTGCATTCTCTAACTCAACACAAGTCCAACACTGTGGTGCACCCTTCCCTTTGAACCCAACGCCTCATGTTACTTCATCAAGTCCACCAATTAACACTCCAACAACCATACAGCCCAATGAACATAGGCATGGAGAGCAACATCCTGATCCTTGCACACCATCTTACGATCACAAACATCATAGTGGGTCAACTATTTACCCAAGAACCACATCTCACAAATTGCCCCACTATGCTTACTATAATCAAGTGTGTGAACCCCAATGGGGTAAGTATGACCGGGTTCCAATATTTCCAACATGCAAGGATCCTCATCTTCCATTTATTAATCCTTGCCATCCTCAACTGTTTAGCTATGAGGGATATCCCC
>MNCI01032049.1:41542-64894 GCA_015680685.1 Gnetum montanum | reverse complement strand
CGTCTACTGTACTAAGCCATGCCCTTCCCATTATAATTGGGAAGTCCCCTTTGTTGTTGTTAACTTCAATCACCAGGAAATCAGCTGGGTAAAACCAACCACACACAATGGTAATGATGTCCTTCACCAATCCCAAGGGAATGGTGATGGACTAGTCTGCCAGCTCTAGTTGAATGTTGCTCTTCTTAAGTTGGGGCAGGTTCCAGGCGTGATACATCTCTTGTGAAATTAAGTTAACTCTGGAACCTGAGTCAAGAAGAGCCCTATGTGGTTCATTTTTGGCGACTTAAAGGTAGATTAAGGGACTTCAGGATCAGTTAGTTTCTTGGGAATGTGGCCTACCTTGATCTAGTTGGTTACGGTATGCGTTAACATAACCGTATGCGTTAAGCTCTGTTGGACTGAAGGGAGCACCGAAGTGTTAGATGGTGGAGGAGTATACATGGGCTCAACTGCTTGTTGTTGTGAGAGTTGGTCTGGGCTTTTGATTCTGAAGAAGGGACTTCTCTTTTTACAGTTGTCAAAACCAGCAGCAGGTTGAATATTTACAGCTCTCGCAGCGTGACGTTGCTGTGGTTGAGTAGAAAGTTTCCCTTGCATTGTTGGAGTAGGAGGTGTTATGGGAACTACATATAGAAGAGGTGCGGATGGATTTGGAGGATGGTGTGGGTATGGAGTGTTTCCCAGAGGAGAAGGAGTCCTCCTAAAGTACTCCCAAACTTGGTAGTGACGATGGAGAGTTGTGTGACCCATAGAGTCACTTGGAGAAACCGGCTGTTGCACATAATAACCATAAGGATTAGGCTACCGGTAAGGGTACTGTTGTGTTGGCAGTGGCATCCCCCATGACTGTGGGTATTGCCACTGCTGATGTTGTCCGATGGTTTGTGGTGGAGTCCCACTTGGATAGTACGTTAGTGGTTGGTGGAACTACCTTGGATTACCTTGGGTATAAGGTAACCTTCGCGGTGTTTGCCATTGGTTACATCTCGGATTAAGTGCATACACCCCAGACTCCTATAGATGTGAGATGATTGGACAACATCCCTTCGGATGATCATAATGGCAGATCTCACATCCACCGTCATCATCTGTGTCTGAATCCACAACCACATCGAAGTTAGTGATTTTCCCCATACCCTTATTATGTGCAGGGCCTAAATCTCTCCACTTTGTCTTACCTTTGTCACTACTTTGTTCTACCTTAGACTCTTCTACAATTTTTAAGACAGTGTTAATTTTAGAGTCTAAAGAACTCCATATGTCATCTACCTTAGCCGTTATTTCTGTTGTTAACTTTTGAATTGACAAGGTTTTCCTATTCACCAACTCTTTGATTGGTGACTCATCCTCTTCATCACAAAATTTCACTCCCTTCTTTCGAAGAGAGGGATCACAGTTGTATTCTTCCACACTTTCCCTTTTTCATAGCTCAACTTCTTCTTTTGTTACTTGCTCCAACAAGTGATGTACTTCATGGGATCTAAGTTGTGAGAGTCTCCCTTGGGCATAAGTCCCAAGGGTTCTTCTAGTTTCATGCCTTAGCCCATCCACGATGTGGCAAAGTTGATCCCGCTGAGCGTAACCATGGCCCAGGCAACAATGTAACAATGTGTAGTAGCGGGCCATGGCAGCATCCAACGGTTCATGATTTCCTTGCTTCCAGCCTTGGATCTACTTGCGCAAATTAGACACTCGGGAGTACGTTTGATACTTATCGTTGAAGAGTTCTAGCATCGTACTCCACCTCCTGATGGTTTCCGGTTCTAAGGACCGGTACCAACTCTCTGCTTCCTTGATGAGTGTCCTTGGGAACAACTTAAGTTTTTGCCACTCATTTTCTATATTCTGCAAGGCATAGGCATCGTGGAATGCCTATAAATGATGCTACGGATCAGTGTTGTATCCCCCCTCAAAGCATGGGATATTGTTCATGTCTAAATGCTTGATCCGACTATTCTTTAAATGCCTTGTTGGAATCCTAATTGCCTCCGTTATATCAAGCATACTTCGGGTTGCAAGTAGGGGCTTATCATGATCATCTCCTTCATGACGCCTATGATATCTTCATCGTTCCCTACTTTCCCTACATCCTTGCCCTTGTCCTCTCTCTCAACTTTCTCGTCGAGGTCTCTCATTTTGTCTACCTTTATCCTCTCTGTTGTGTTCATGATGGTTGTGCCCAAATGTGGAAGGAGAGGGTGAGTAATGTGAAGAAGGGGAAGAATAAAGGGAACCATTGCCATGATGATGTTTCTTACCTTCTCTTCTATGGCTTCGGCCCTAATCGTGATGACGATCTAAGTGCTCGTCCTTGTCATGTGTTGTTCCTTCTGTAAACAATTGGTGTTCATAGGCATTAGAACCAGGGATATGTATAATTGATCGTAGGTTCTGATACCCAACCTTCTCACCATTGTTAGGAGGGGGAACATCTTTTGATAGCAAACCCGTTATAAGTGGTTCACCATTTCTAGTTTCACTAAGGACGTGTGGGACCTCTTTGCCCTTCAATAGTGTATGTTGGCTCTTCTACCTTGAGTCCCTCATACGTTGTCCTTCTGTGGGATAGTAATCCCTTGAATCAAAGTCTTCCGCAATGTATTCTACATACAATTCTGTCATGCCAATATGTGCCAAAGCACGGAAAAGCATGTTAGAGACTGATCAAACTGGGGGTAACACTTTGTTACCTTGCAAATCTCTCCATCACAGCTATTCATCTTGATGCAGGATAAAGGTAAAGTTTGGAATATACTCATTGGGATGAGTATAAACTATCTTGTATTGTTTAGGACTTGGCTGATTTTGGCTATGTGTTTTGACTACCGACTATTCTTTATCATCCCTAGGTGGTGAGTTGCTCTTGTTAGAAGAAGAAATTTTTATCGGTGTGCTATTTCACCATTATATAATTTTTATNTTAATCATTCATTGTCTTCCCAGACTTACTTGTGGTTATCACGGTGTATGGTTAAGTAAGTCCGAGGTATATGATTTTTATGGTCTTTTATATTTTTCTCCTATGCTATTGAGTTGAGGATTGAGAAACTAATTACTAATTCTAACTAATGACTAAGTCTAAATTACTTAGCGTCAGCATCCATTCCCACTTACTGTACACACCCTGAACCAATGCAACTGTGGTTACCAAACGCTAATCGTTGCTGGGATCCCACGCGTAACGCACGTGCTCGAAGTGGTCGTACTAAGGCACTTAACTAGGAGGAAAGGGTTGAGAAAGCTAATCTAGCCTAAGTGCGACGAGCAGCCAATTCCTTGACTAACCGTACACATCTTGGTGCATGACTACCACCGGGATTACCAAGCGTAGATCCTAGATACACCACTGGGTTACCAAGTAGTCACACTTAGATGCTCGTAATCAAGTCGTACTCATACCGCATTGCGATGAGCAGGCGATTCCTTGACTAACCATACATTTCCTTAGATGCTTGTAATCAAGTCGTACTCATTTAGCATTACTAAGAGAAAGTAATAAATAAAATCCTATTCCATGCACTACAAGGTTTATCCAAGAAGTTTGTCTTTATCATCGTACACAACTTGTGTTTAGGTACAATGTTGCTCGAATAAAGATCCATTCACTTTAGGACTCCTACTGCGGGCACATGGAAAATATTCTATCTTTGGAGTGATCAAACTGCCAGGGTTTTCCTACTTCTAACCCAGGATGAGGAAACAAGGGAGAGCTGCCTCTTATTTATAGACTTGGCGGCGGACCGCGATATCGCAGGGGATGACGCGATATTGCGTATGCGATATCGCATGGGATGCGATATTGCGACTACCGTGATATCTCATACACGATATAGCGGCCTATGCGATATTGCATCTCATCACACTGGGTGTTCTCTTGTTGTGTGGTTGCTACATACAGAAACCTTTGTATCTGAGTTTCTAGGGCACACCGATTGTATGCAAGAGATGTTACATTTTGCATCACCCATGATTCATGCATGTCATCAGCCTCTAAGTCACTGTATGTGATGCATGGAACTTTCTTCTTCTCGATCTTTCCATAAATGTTTACCTTAGATATTTCCAAGGAAAGATCGCGAATTCCTAGGCATGTGTCTATTGTGCTTAGCCATGCCCTTCCCATTATAATTGGGAAGTTCCCATCGTTGTTGTTAACTTTTATCACTAGAAAATTTGCTGGGTATGACCAACCACACACAATGGTAACGATGTCCTCCACCAATCCCAAGGGAATGGTGATGGACTAGTCAGCTAGCTTTAGTTGAATATTGCTCTTCTTGAGTTGGGGCAGGTTCTAGGCTTGATACATTTCTCGTGATATTACGTTGACTCTGGAACCTGAGTCAAGAAGAGCATTATGTGGTTTGTTCCTGGCAACTTGGAGATAAATCAGGAGGCTTCCAAGATCAGATCAGTTCCTGGGAAGGTGGCCTACCTTGATCTAGTCGGTTACGGTATGTGTTAACATAACCGTATGCGTTAAGCTTTGTTGTTGGATTGAAGGGAGCCTCGAAGCCTTGTATGTTGGATGAGTGTGCATAGACTCAACCGCTTGTGGTGGTGAGCGCTTGTCTGGGCTTTTGGTTCTGAAGAAAGGCCTTCTCTTCTTGCGGTTGTCAAAACTAGCAGTGGGTTGAATGTTTATAGCTCTCGTAACATTACGTTGTTGCGGTTGAGTGGGGAGTTCCCTTTGCATTGCTGGAGCAGGTGGTATGGGAACTACCGATGGAAGAGAGGCGAATGGATTAGGAGGATGGTATGGATGTGGAGCATCTCCCAGAGGAGAAGGAGTGGATGTGGAGCATCTCCCAGAGGAGAAGGAGTCCTTCTAAAGTACTCTTGAACTTGGTAGTGACGTTGGGGAGTTGTGTGACCCATGGAGTCACTTGGAGAAATTGGTTACTGCACATAGTAGCCATAAGGATCGGGTTGCCAGTAAGGGTATTGTTGCTTCGGCGGTGGCATCCCCCATGACTGTGGGTATTGCCACTGTTGATGTTGCCCGATGGGTTATGTGGAGTTCCACTTGGATAGTACGTCAATGGTTGGTGGAACTGCCTTGGGTTACCTTGAGGGTAAGCTAACCTTTGGGGTGTCTACAGTTTGTTAAGTCTTGGGTTGAGTGCATACACCCCAGAATCTTGTAGATGTGAGATGATTAGAAAACATCCCTTAGGATGGTCATATTGGCAGATCTCACATCCACTGTCATTGTCTGTATCTGAATCCACAACCTCATCGGTGATATTCTTTTTTCCCTTACCCTTGTCACGTGCAGGGTCTGAATTTCTCCACTTTTTCTTATCCTTGTCACTACTTTGTTCCTCCTTAGACTCCTTTACGATTTTTAGGACAAGTTCAAATCTACTATCCAAGGAGTCCTATATCTAATCTACCTTAGCCGCCACTTCCGTTGTTAGCTTTTGGAGTGGCAAGGTTTTTCTATTCACCAACTGTTCAAGTGGTAACTCATCCTCTTCATCACAGAATCTCACTTCCCTCTTCCGGAGGGAAGGATCGTAGTTATATTCTTTTGCACTTTCTCTTTTCCGTAGCTCCCCTTCTTCTTTGGCTACTTGCTCCAACAATCGATGAACTTCATGGGCTCTAAGTTCTGATAATCTCCCTTGGGCATAAGTCCCAAGGGTTCTCCTAGTTTCGTACATTAGCCCATCTACGAAATGGTGAAGTTGATCCCGTTGTGCATAGCCATGGCCTGGGCAATGATGTAGTAATGCATAGTATCGGCCCATGGCAACATCCAAGGGTTCGTGATTACCTTGTTTCCATCCTTGGATCTGCTTACGCAAGTTAGACACTCTAGAGTACGTTTGGTATTTATCGTTGAAAAACTTTAACATTGTACTCCATCTCCTAATGGTTTTCGGCTCTAAGGATTGGTACCAACTCTTTGCTTCCTTTACGAGTGTCCTAGGAAACAACTTTAGTTTCTTCCACTCGTTCTCAATGTTTTTCAAGGAACAGACATCATGGAATGCCTGTAAATGATTTTGTGGATCAACATTGTATCCCCCCTCAAAGAGTGGAATATTATTCATGTCTAAGCGCTTGATCCGGCTATCTTTTTGATGCCTTGTTGGTATTCTAACTACCTCTGTAATATTTAGCATGCTCCAAGTGGCAAGTTGGGGTTCATCTTGATCATCTCTCTCATGACGTCTATGATGTCTATGTTGTTCCCTACTTTCCCTTCATTCATGCCCTTGTCCTCGCTCTCAACTCTCTCGTCGAGGTCTCTCATTTTGCCTACCTTTATCCTCATCGTTATGTTCTTGGTGGCTACGCCTTAATGTGGAAGGAGAGGGTGAATGATGTAATGAAGGGAAAGAAGAAGGAGAACCATTAAAATGATGATGTTTCTTACCTTCTCTTCTGTGGCTATGGCCTCGATCGTGATGACAATCAGAATGCCTATCCTTGTCATGTGTCTTTGTTCCCTCAGTGAACAGTTGGCATTCATGGGGATTAGAACTAGGGTTGTGTATCGTGGAGCATAGGTTCTGATACCCCACTTCCTCACTATCGTTAGGAGGGGGAATATCATTTGATGGAGAACCCGTTATAAGTGGTTCACCATCTCCAATTTAACTTAGGACGTGTGGGACCCCTTTTCCTTTCAACAGTGTATGGTGGCTCTCCTTCCTTGAGTCCCTTAAACATTGTGCTAATGTGGGATAGTAATCCCTTGTGTCAAAATCACCTATAACGTATTCAGCGTATAGCTGTGTCATGCCTATCTATGCAAGAGCACGGAGGAGCATGTTAGGGATTGCCCGATCTGGAGGTAACACTATGTTACCTTGCAAATCTCTCCAATGCAGTTCTTCATCTTGATGGAGGATTTAAGTAAAATCCAGTAGATACTCATCGAGATGAGTATATACCACCCGGTACTGTTGAGGAACTGGCAAATTTTGGTTGTGTGTTTTGGATTGTCGACTGTTTCTAGTATGATCCCTAGGTGGTGTAATGCTCTTGTGAGAAGAAGAAGAAGACATTGTGTCTTATCGGTGTGCTATTTAACTGTTATATAAATTTTTGTTTAATTAACCCTAAGGGTTCATTTAAGATCCCAATGATGTGAGTGATCTCCTATGTTCTACTTAGCGCACAAACACTTAGTCCTCGGCAATGGCACCTATGATGAGTCATGAGGTACCCCTATAGTCAACCATATGAATACGAGCATAGCACACGTGATCCAGTCAAACTCTGCAGACTAAGTGCCTACACGCCTTATGGAACACTTAAGGTTAATCATTCGTTGTCTTCCTAGACTTACTTGTATTTGTCATGGTGTATGGTTAAGTAAGTCTGAGGTATGTGATTTTTGTAGCTTTCTNCTCCAAGCGATCGTACTGAGGCACTTAACTAGGAGAGAAGGGTTGAGAGAGATTTAATAACTAATAAAGCATTTAAATGATAAACAATAAATAATAATAAATAAAATCCTATTTAGCCTATTCCATGCACTACAAGGATTATCCAAGAAGTTTGTCTTTATTGCTGTACACAAACTTGTGTTCAGGTACAATATTTTCTCGAATAAAGATCTATTCACTTTGGAGCTCCTACTGCGAGCACATGGAAAATATTCTATCTCTGGAGAGGTAAAATTGCTAGATTTTCACTAAGGATCTAGATCTAGGTGAGAAACAAGGGAGAGCCGCCTCTTATTTATAGACTTTGTGGTGAACCGCGATATCGCGGGGGACGACGCGATATCACGTGGGATGCGATATCACAGCGAATGCGATATCGCATACACTATATCGTGGCCCATGCAATATCGCGTCCCATCAATGATCCCATCAACTCAACCGTGTTAATGCACAATTTGATGCATTGATGTGATCCCATCAACGTAATGTTAGTTGTTGCCTATAAATACGTGCTCACTAGCCACATAGTTCTAGCAAAGCTCTTGCAGTTTTGTCATTCAGAAGTTAGAATATTTTTCTAAGTGCCCACAGTAGGAGTCAAAGAGTGTACGAATCTTTATTCGAGCATTGTTGTACCTTAGCACGACAGTGTGTGCGACAATAAAGACGATCTTTCTAATAAACCTTGCAGCACTTTGAAATAGATTAATCATTTTCTTTATGCATTGAATATTTTAAGAAATTTTCTTTAATGCTTTAGGTAATTAATAAATTAATTAAGATAGACTAGGCTAAATTAAATAGTGATTAATTAAGCACATAAGTACGACCACTTTGAGCATATGTTTGGCACTTGGTAATCCTAGTAATGCTTAATGTTTTATAACCTAGTAGTGTTAAACATGGTCACAATGTGTACAGCAAGTGGGAACAAATGCTTTTGTTAGGATTAGTTAAATGTTAGCTAGTTAGATTAAATTAGCAATTGAATACCTTTCATTATGTATTCTTTGTTCTTAGGTGACTTAGAATATAAAACGTAAAAATGATAAAAATGATATGCCTCAGTTACACTTAACCATACCTTTGCATTTCACAAGTGTAATTGGAAGACAACGATTGTAACGGTTAGTTTCACTTCCTAGAAACTAGTATACTTAGAAAGCTATAAGTCCATACAATTTAATTAGATCACACGTAAATTCTTAGTGATTCGTATGGTTAGGCATAGGATCTACTTGTCGCTCATCATTGGCATGGTTGCTAGAGACTTGTACTTTGATACGTGCGCTATCTAGGACTTAGTGAAAATTATCTAAGATGATTGGAATTAACCCTAAATTTGCAATCATTTAAAAAATAAAAAATAATCATAATCATAATTAAAAGCACATTGAATTTTTCTTCTAATTCAAAATGTCTTCTTCTCACAAGCATGATGAATCAAAACCACTAGTGCCAGAAGAATTTAAACTGATGTACACTCATCTAGATGAGTTTGTACCTAATTTCACCTTCATCCTACATCAGGATTAACAACTGTGGTAGAGAGATATGAAGGGTAATGTTGTGTTGCCTCCTGACTGATCTGTTACTGGGGTACTACTCTAAACTCTTAAGAGGTTGGGCATCTAGGATCTCTATGATGAATACGTTGTGCAGGACCATGACTATCGAGACTATTGTCCCAAAAAAACACAATGCAAACGAGATTGGCAATAAGGGAAGCATCATCAAGCTATAGGGGGAAATGGTTCACTAACCCCTTATTTCTACTAAATTAAAATAACAAGGAGGACCCTTCCTTTGAGGGTTCTCACCATGAAGATTCTCCACCCCTTGCCATTGATGATGGGGTCTTGAACCCGAACTTATGGTCAATAATCAACAATCCAGGTTCAAGTAGAAGTGGGAGTTAAGGCAGGGGCTTGAGCAAGCATCGTACCGACAATAAACCTGATGATCATGGTTATGACAAGTGGAGAGGAGGTGGTAAACATCATGATAGTGGTAGTCCTCCTCCCTATTTGTCGTCTTCATTTGCATCTTCTTCTCCCTCCTTTAAATCTAATCGAAACCATAGGAGATGAAACTATGATGAAGGTGAATGATGGGATAATGATTGTAGGTCCCACCATGATCGAAAGGATAGTAGAGGACATCATAGGCATCATCAAAATCATGATGATGATGAGCCTTTTCTTGTAACTTGAAGCATGTTGAACGTCACAGAGGCAATGAGAATTTCAACCAGGCATGTGAAAGATAGTAGAATCAAGAGGTTGAATATGAACAATATCCTTAGATTTAAGGGGTGATATAACTCAGATGCATAGACCCATATCCAAGCCTTTCATGATGCTTGTGCCTTGTAGAATATTGAAAATGACTGGCAAAAATTGAAGCTATTTCCCAGGACACACAAAAGAAGCAGAAAGTTGGTACCACTCTTTAGAGCCAGAACTAATTCGTAGATGGAGTACAATGCTTGAGTTGTCCAGTGATAACTATTAGATGTACTCTCAAGTGTCTAATTTGAGAAAGCAAATCCAAGGTTGGTGACAAGGAATACATGAACCCTTAGATGCAACCATTGATAGGTATGATTCTCTTTTGCACAGATATCCTAGCCATGGTTATTCTCAATGAGACCAACTTTGCCATATCATAGATGGGGTTCGATCAAAAACAAGGAGAACCCTTTGGGTCTATGCCTAAGTGAGACTATCAAAACTAAGGGCCCATCAGATTCAAAGGTTTATTGAGTAGGTTGTAAAAGAAGAAGGTGAATTGAGGAAACGAGAAAGTGGTAAAGAATATAACTAGGATCATTTAGTTAGAAAAAGGGAGGTCTAATTCTCTAATAGTGAGGGGAAGGCACCACTTGATGAAGTGGTGCAGTGAAAAACCTTGCTAATTCAAAAATATGTTCCTAACATTTCGTCCAAGGTGGAAAAAATTTGGGAATCTTTGGATGAAAAATTCTAAACAGCACTCTAAATTACAAAAGAATCTAAAGAGAAAAGTAGTGATCATGATCGCAAGAAAAGGAAGGAAGGTAAACATACCTACTAAAGGCATAAGGGCAAGGCTATTGTTGTAGAAGAGGTTGTGAAGTCAGAATCAGATGATGATGGTGGTCATGACATCTACTAATATGAACATCCTAAGGAATGTTTCCTTATTGTGTCACACTTGTAAGAATCTAGGGTGTACACTTTGAATCCTAAGCTGGCAAGGAGGCAAGAATCCAAAAGATTACCTTATCCTCAAGGCAATCCTAGATAGTTCCATCAACAATAAGTTTATTTTCCAAGTGGAGCTCCACCACAACCATATGAGCAATATAGCCATCACCGAGGTAGTAGTACCCTTACAAGCAGCTAGATCCATATGGGTACTATGTTCATGAATCCATTTCTCTATGTGACTCTTATATTCACGCTTCTTTTTATCATAGCTACTACCCTTTGGAGTACTAAAAAGCTCATTTTCCATCTCTTAAAGGGGAATCCCCATATCCTTATCACCCACCTCATCCTTCTACACTTGTCCCTCCACCTTCAGCTCAATTATTATCTGGTCCATCCATGCAGGGGTGAAATTCTTGCATAACTATAGTAACATAATGCTACTAGGGCTATTAACTTACAACTAATCCCTTCACTAGGTGGTTTGAAACCTAGACCCAAAAAAAAGGCCATTCTTCCAAACTAATAGCCCTACAAAGCCCTCACCGACTTATGCCATTAGTCACCCTATATCCTTCATCTTCTACACCTATTCCTTTCAATAACCCGTTAAATTAAATGCCTCCCAAGATCTGCATAGTCATGTTAACCTATGGTATATTTGATTGAATCAAGGTTGGCAATCTTCTGAGGTAAGGAGTTGATCCTAGAAGTCCTCTCATCTACTTACAAACTACTAGAAATGAGCCATGCAAGGCTCTTCCTGATTCAAGTTCTGATGTCAATCTAATTTCTCATGAAATGTACATAGCTTGGAACCTACCTCCTCTTAAGAAGAGCAACATTTGTTTAGAATTGACAAATCAAGCCATCGTTGTTCCCTTGGAATTAGTGGAGGACATTGTGACCACTATCTATGGGTGATCCTATGCTACTGATTTCTTGCTGATTAAGGTTAATAACTGCAAAGGAGACTTCCCAATCATTGTGGGAAGGACTTGGTTAAGCACTATGATGTGAAAATGAGCATAAGAGATCTTCCCTAGAAATTTCTAAGGAAAATACATTCGAAAAGATCAAGAAGAAGAGAGTTTCGTGCATTACATACAATGATATAGGGTGCAATTATGCGTAGAAGTTATGGTCTATCAAAACAACATTAATCAAAGCATGTAGATAGTGTGTAAATGAATTTGAAATCCAAAAGTAAATATACATAGTAGCCACAGAGCAAGAGGACATCCTATGGCTAATAGTTGATCCTAAAAGTAGCATACTTTGCCTAGAACCAACTAAGAACCTAACTTGTGCCTATGTTAAAGGCATGGATGACCTAGAGCAAGTTCATCACCAACTCTCTAATGATGAACTTGATGAAACTTATTGAGGAGAGTTGGACATCCTTGACAATTTTAAACAAGAGCCCCTAGAGTTGAAGACTCTACCTACCGACATGGAGTATGCATTCTTGAAAAATGACAAGTTGATAATAATTAATGCCAACCTTATTCCTAAATAGAAAGATAAGCTATTGAATGTGGTTAATAAATGACCAACAACCTTTGCTTGGTCACATCCTAAACTCATTGGGATTGATCTTAGGATATGCCAGCATCACATCTACGTTGATCCATTCATCAAGCTAAAGAGGCAGCCACAGTGGCAACTAAATTTCAAATTGAAGCAGATTGTCAAAGAGAAAACTAAACAACTCCTCAAGGCGGGGTTCATCTATCCAATTGAAAATAGTGAGTGGATTAGCCCACATGTGATTATGCCAAAGAAAGGTGGTAAGTGAAGGCTATGTATTGATTTCAAGCTATTGAACATGATGATGTTCAAAGATCATTTCCTATTTCCATTTGTGGACCAAGTGTCAGACACTATCTATGGCCATTTCTATTACAAGTTTATGGATGGTTATAGTGGCTACAACCATATTCAAATCACACTAGAGGATCAGGTGAAAACTACATTCACAAGTTCCTAGGGAACTTTTGTATATCAAAAGGTGTCGTTTGGTCTATGTAAGGCTCTTATAACTTTTCAATGCCTTGTCCCAAGAATTTTTCAACAGCAAATTGGTAGCAAGGTGGAAGATTTCATGAATGACTTTTCCACCTATGACACTACTTTTGAGTAGGCCCTAAACCACCTTGAGAAAGTGCTGAAAAGACATGTTGAGACCAATCTTTGGCTGAATTGGAAAAAGATTGATCTCATGGTCCAAGAAGGCATTGTGTTGGGGCACAAAATCTCACAAGTAGGGATTGAGCTGGACCTTAAAAAGATTAGAGTCATTCAATGGTTAACCCATTAGCCAAAAATTGTCGAAGATGTCCAGTCATTTCTTGGACCCACTGGTTAGTATCGATAATTTATAGAGAATTTCTATAAGATCACTAAACCATTGGTCGAGTTCACAAAGAAAGATGTTATGTTCATATGGACTAAGGAATGTGTAAAAGCATTCCAATAGCTTAAGGAGAAGCTTGTAGAAACTCCAATTCTACAAGCACCTAATTGGTCTTGTTCATTTCACATCATGATGAACGTATCAAACTATGCTTTGGGAGCTTTACTTATGCATTCAGACAATAAAAAATGTCCTTATTATATCCACTATGCAAGCCAAAGCATTGTGGATGCATAGCTCAATTACACCACAATAGAAAAGGAGCTAATGAAAATGGTGTATGCCTTGGATAAATTTAGGCACTATGTGCTTAGATACAAGGCATTTGTGTACACTGATCATACTACCATTTGCTTCCTCATGAACAAGCCAATGGTGAGCCCTTGTGTCACATGATGGCTAGTGATCTTACAAGAGTTCGATCTTATAATGGTAGATCAAAAGAAAACTAAGAACATGGTTGCTGATCACTTATGTCAATTACGATGGAGCAACAAAGTGAAGAAGAGCCCACGCTTTGATTAATTTCCTAATGAACTTCTCTTTGTTGATGCAATAAATGGACAAGTGTCCACTGAACTAAAATGGTATAGTGACATCCTCACCTATCTTCTCACTTAGGAGATGCTCTAAGGCTTGCACCACCGAAAGAAATAATAGCTTCTTCATCAGGACAAATGCTTCTTGAAAATCAATGGACACCTTTATAAGGTGTGCACTAATGGCCTAGTTCATTGGTGTGTTCATAAAGCTGATGAATTGTGCATTCTCCAAGACATTCATGAGGGTCCTTGTGGAGGCCACTATGTAGGGAGAGACAGGTCCATTAAGATCCTGATGGCAAGGTATTGTTGGCCAATAATCTTCAAGGATGCCCATTGNCATTAATTTTTGATAATGGTACTCATTTTACAAGTGTTACTTTTCACAAGCTCATGTAATGCTTGGGAGTTGAACATAAAATAACAACACCTTACCACCCCTAAGCCAACAATCAATCTGAGATTACCAATAAGGAGATCACCAAGATCTTAACAAGAATAGTCAGCAAATATAGGAGAGATTGGAGCACAAAACTTAACAATGCCCTTTGGGCCTATCACTCCACATAAAAACTCTCTATAGGCTACTCTTCCCATAAGTCGGTGTATGGAAAATTACCAACTCTTCATATCCAATCTGAGCTCTGTACACTTTCAATAGCCTTTGACCTAGACCTTGACCTTGGCCTAGCATAGAAAGAAAGATTAATCAACCTTAACATGCTAGATGAGAATAGATTGGTAACCTTGTCATTAAATGAAGTGCACATGACATTTAGCAAAAAATGCCATAACCTTAGAATAACAAAAGTCAACTTTAAACTTGGAGATAAGGTCTCCACACATGTTCCATAATGAATGAGATCCCAAACATTGTGGGAAGGACCTTATATCATTTATGAAACCTTTCCTTCTAAGGCCATGTTGATCTACAAACTTAAGAGCCTAAACAAAAAGCGATTGGTCAACATAAAACAACTTAAACCTTTCCATGAGCCCAAGCAAGCCAATGCAAGCAACACCTCATTGGATGGACAACCTCACTCAATTTTTTCAATCTCCTCTATTCAACTTAGTTGTGGGGGAGACGATCATCCATGCTAACCAATTAAAGTGGCTCCTTAGTTTTTGAACCTTTTTTCTTTTACAGTTTCTTTATTTTTATACATTTTTATTTTACACCTTGTTATTTTCATATTTGACTTTATTTTGGTGTGAATATTTCTTCTTATTTCCTAATAAAATGCTTTGTTGTAAAAAACAAGACACAACGATGTTGTAGCTACTGCTAATGATGATTTGTACTTATGTCTTTGATTGCTAATGTTTGGTTTCTATTTTTGAATTTTCATTATTAATGACAAACATAACGTTTCTTTTTCATAGAATAGGCAGTGAGTCCATGTCATCCATTCATCCACAAACTCTATGGTATTTCTTGTTTTGGGAATATGAGGTCCCATTAATGAAACTTTAACAAACTTGTGACCTTGGTAATTTCCAAACTTGGAAAAGATTCAAATGATTTGAAAAGGGTGTGACTTCAAGGTGATTCAAAACTCTCTATGCCTTTCTACTCACTTGAGTGCATGAGTGTTTTTCATGGATTTCTTACCATTCTGTGTTAACTAATAATAGGAAGTTAATAAGTCTTTACATGGTGTTGTTCCCAACCAAAAATCCATAAAAAAGAAGAAGAAGAAAGATGGGGATTCAAAGCACACCCCTTAAACAAAATAATGGGCTACAAGCACAAGTTATGGGACTAGAAAGACATGGTACCCATTCTTGAAGGTCCCCTCTAACTAAGGTCCTTTCTCACTTCTTGATTCCCTTTTCTTCTATAATAAGGAATGGTGATTGATCTGTGGGGGCATTCTTGTGTCTTGAGGGGATGGTCTAGTCTTAGAGTGATGATGAAAAGTCACTAAAAGTGGTTTGTTTTGATCTAGACTAAGGATGAACTTTATCGAGTCATTTAACCATAAAATGCACAAGGGACTTCATGTGACCATGATTAGGAACTCCATTTCACTTCCTTTCTCTCATCCATCAATGCTTTCCATCATTTAGCTCACTACCAGTTTTTGTATCTTATTCAATATCTTAGTTTGATTTGTTAAAGTTTTTAGGCAAATTCTTCTAGATTAGGTCCTTAACTTTTCAAGACCATTAATTAATTGTGGGGCCCATGGACTCCCTATTTGAGATTTTGCAAGGACAAAAAGGGCATGTGCCTACTATGGGGAGGACCCGCTTGCATATCCTATGGTTGGAATAGTTAATCTCCTTATCCTTAGGCATTTTCGCAATCAAATCTTTCATGCAACCCATTGATGCATCCAATTGTGCACTCCCTTAAGGCATTTCTCCATCATTCTTCTAATTGAAAACCTCCATTTTTGTGAACTATCAAGCCCTCTTCATGCATTTCATTGTGTTCTTGGCTTTGTGGGCTTCCAAAGGACTCTAATTTCATGGAAAAACTCCTTGTATTTCTTGAATTTTTGAAAAGTCAACAGTGGTCAATAGATGTGTCAATGTGGTTTCATAGATGCAACCTCTTACATTGACTCAACCAAGTCAATGTGACCGTCAACGTATGACAAAAATGTTATAAAAAGAGCACAACACTTAGTAATTTTTTGTCATTTTGCTTCAAACAAGAGGAAAGTTTTTATGATTTTTCAAAGCCCAAACCCAGAGCCCACATGTTTCACACTACTTGTCCAATTTCAATCATTTCTTAGTCCTTTAACTATCAAACGTACGCTCTTCATCATGGAGGCAACAAACCCTAGGTTTTTGACAAAGAATTTTTTGAAATTTTTCTAACTCCCTCATGGGTTTAATGAATAAAATAATATTAAATAATTAACCTATGAAAGTTAAATCCTTCCAACAAACTTTAATAACCTAAAATTAAATAAAATAACATTAAAATAATATTAAAATATCAATCTACCATGATCACACCTTACCCAACTGTAATTATTCCTAAAGAGATAAGGTACTTAATGTTATGAGTTACACACCATATGCTAATTGTTGATCATGTTGTGGTCATAGATGGCACCAAGACCAAAGCATGGACTGGAGGCAAGCCCATCCCAACCTAGGGTTAAGCAACCTAGAACTAGAAGGGGCCAACAAGAATAACCTTAGGAGCAGAAAGTCGAAACTCACACCATAGGACCTCTTTGTGAGGCCCCTGAAGTGGAGCCTATTTGTCAAATTTTAGAAGAAGTAGAAATAGAGCAATCTTACTAGGATGAGACATTGGGTACCATGCCAAGACTTGAAGTTACCTTGACCTATGTGCGCCTTGATCAAATCAATCCTAAGGACGTTCAACATTCGGTTCTTCAAGAACTAAACTTTGGGATGTTGCTAGAGTTCGCTCCAAAGGAAGTCAGAGTTCAACTATAGACCTCTCCCATCTGGCTAATCATCACTTCTAGTGGGAAGTGGTACATGAGAGCAACCTACCTCTTCTAGAATAATTTATAGCTAGGTGCCATAGTTAGAATCAAGGACATTCACGTGTCCTACTTGGTGGAAGTAATTACTCAGGCTCTCAACTTACCTGACACTAGAAGCAGCTTGGCAGAGATCTTAACTTAGGTAGACCCTGAGGTAAAGAAGGAGTGAACCTAGCAATGCTATGGAGTGGATTGGAAGGAGTATAGTGCACTCACTTTAGTGGAATGCATGTCTTTTAAAATAGCGGCCCATCACCTCAATTCGATGGTGAGGCCTAGTAAGGTAATTGTCTTTTTTTCCCTTATGAAGTTATTGACTATTGGAATCAACACTTGGCTATAGAAGTTGTTGACTTGAGAGCCCGTCTAGCTGATGCCTCTATACTCAATCAAGAAATAGCTAGGGATGAGGATTTTCAGTAGCTTCAATCCAAATTTCACAAGGTTGAGTATGAGAGGGAGTCGACAATCTTTGACAAGTTCTTGGTCTAGACAAAAACCCATCACACCAATAAGGACTTGAAAGAGGTACATCACGAGAATGTCGTCAAACTCTAGAAATAGCATATGGTTGATTACATGCAATAACAATAGGAGTAGCTTGCTAGGGTGTCCATGGATTTAAGGAGGTTGGCAATAGAAAATCACAATCTCTTTATGGAGGAAGTCCATGCCCTTCACCAAAACTTTGCACTTGAAATAAATGCCTAGAAGAGTGAGGCCCTCAAATTTGAAAGGATCAAGAATCATTATAGAGACCAAGTTGATTTGCAAAAGTAAATTAATGAACAAAAAATCAAATTAGCAAAGGCGAAGGTAAATGAGGCCCTCTAGCAACTCTAGCAAGGAGGTGACGTGTGGCAACCCATCTTTGATGGATTGAACACATATAATAAGGTAGAAATTTGCCTAGAGAAGTTGTAAATTAAAGAGATGACTAAGTATATGAAACTTGCCAACCTCCATTACTCAAACTTGGTAATGCTGAAAGTAAGAAGGCACTGTTTAGATTTGAAGAAGCAAGTGACTAGCTTGTACTTTTTGTACAAGGTCAAGTTCAAGACACATAAAGAAATCAAGGAGAATCTTGAGGTGGCAAATTCAGAACTTGATCTTCTCAAGTAGGGCTTCATCAATCAACAATCCACAATTGAGGACCTAGCTAGGTGAATGAGTGACTACGAGCGATCCACAATTGAACACAAACTTTTTATTACCTAGTTCATCAATGCAAAGGAGTTGTTCTTGGTAATGCCCTTTCCCTAGGTTGTTCCCACACTAACCCATATTTGTGATGCAACGTGGACCGTGAATGATCCTATGAGTAAGGAGAAGAAGATGAAGGCACTGTTGGATGCCTTCCATCTCTACCAAAGATTGTAGTTATCGCAGGCCAACCACAACTACCTTAACCATTGTGTATGCCTGGAGTAGGAGAAGGTCCTTTAAAGCCTAAGGAGCTTCCATCACCTGGGACTATTTGAACTTCTTCCTCGTCTTCGCACCATCAAAGGAGTTTTGTCTTAATGTTCAATTTTGTTGTCTTGAACATCAAAATTTTTTAATGATTGTAATTATGTACACTTGGGCACTTAGTGTTTTTTTATGTGTGTGTATTGTGTTTGTGTGTGTCAGTAGTTAGTCAATAATCCCATACCTTCCCAGAATTTTGTAAGAAGCTTGTTCCTCCTTTTGTTCACTTGAGGACGAGTTTTCATTCAGTTGTGGGGGTATGATGATTCAACTCAAGGGTTACATCGATGCAGCCTCGTTAGTGTGACCTTGTCAACTTAGTCGTATTGATGCATAATTTGATGTGTTGACGTGACCCTGTCAACGTAGTGTCTATTTTCACCTATAAATATGTGCTCATCAATCACATTTATAGTAACATGTCTCATAGTTGTAGCAAAGCTCTTGCAGTGCTTGTAGTAGGAGTCAAAGAGTGTACAGATCTTTATTTGAGCACTATTGTACTTAAGCATGGTAGTGTGTGCAGTAATAAAGATGAGCTTTCTGATAAACCTTATAGCACTTTGAAATAGATTAATTATTTTCTTTATGCATTGAATATTTTAAGCAATTTTCTTTAATTTTTAAGTAATTAAGTAATTAATTAAGCTAGACTAAGCTAAATTAAATAGTGATTAATTAAGCACATAAACATGACCACTTCAAGCATATACTTGGCACCTGGTAATCCCAGTAATGCTTAACGTTTGGTAACCTAGTAGTGTTAAACATGTTTAGGATGTATATTGCAAGTGGGAATGAATGCTTATGTTAGGATTAGTTAAATTTTAACTAGTTAGATTAAATTAGCAATTGAATACCTTTCATTATGTATTCTTTTTTCTTAGGTGACTTAAAACATAGAATGTAAAAATGATAAAAATCATATGCCTCAATTGCACTTAACCATAACTTTGCATTTCACAAGTGTAATTGGGAAGACAATAATTACAATAGTTAGTTTCACTTCCTAGAAACTAGTGTACTTGGAATGTTATAAGTCCAAGGAATTTGATCAAATCACACATGAACACTTAGTGATTCATATGGTTGGGCATAGGGTCTAATTGTCGCTCATCAGTGTTTGACTAAAGCACCATACAATCTCTTTAATTCATACCATGGGCACTCATAGAGAAATATTCTAATTCTTGAGAAACAAAATTGCATGGGATTCACTATGCTACCAACTTAATATGTCATAAATGCATATGGTGGTCACATATATATAGGCTTTGATTGCATCAATGTCGACACAGGGATACATTGATGGCGCTATCTCAATGCCTACCTATTGGTGCAGCCTACCTTATCATGACTCATCATTGGTTGTCTTCTATATTGGAATTATCGCTTCAGAAAATTACAACTTTTGAACAAGGCATCTACATATTTGACAACACATATCCTTAGAAATTACAACTTTCAAACAAGATGTCTACATTGGAGATAACACACCTCCCTTGAGACATCTCACTCTAGGCTTAGATGTCTCTACACCAAATAAGATGGATCCTATCAAAAGTGTATCTCTCAACCAAGACATCTCCTTGATGTTAAAGACAGATTTTATTAATGCCCAACTCCTGGGCAAGATCCCTCTTGAGTGTCTAGGATGTCTACAAGTTATTTCAAAAGCTTCATTTTTCCATCAATAGGAATGACAAAGAGCTTGAAATAGGTGTCCTTACACCACCACCACTTGGTCATTAAGCCTAAGTTAATAAAGATGTCTCTACAAAATGCCACTATTAGGCCATTATGCTATAAAAATATCACCTTGTATATCAAGAGAAGCATTTTATAGGAATGTCTATATTAGCTTCTTCAATGTACAATAGTGGTGTTTTCACTATTGGGTAAGGACTTGAGGCCAACAAAGGTGAATATGAAATGGAGGACCTCATTAATGAATTAAGGCATTCTAAATAATGCCATTATAAGAAGCAATAGAGATGTTTTATTAGAAAATGCTTTTATTTTTCTTCAATTCCATCTCCTAGTAGAAGCATTTTATAGAAATTCCTCTATTGGGTGATGGACCTCTAGCCCTTTGGGAGTCAATAGTGTCATTTTTCTAGTAAAACACCTCTTTAGTTAATGCTTATAGTAAAAATATAGGTTTATAAACTATGGCATTGGATAGATGATCAACTATTAAAATAACCATCTTTATGAAAAGTTTAATGCCTAGTTTTAGATTTTAAAAAGTTAATTTTAAAAGATATAATTGAAACTTCCTATACATAAGACAACTAAATAGTCTTCTTATCATTAGTAATGAACATAAAACATGCTAGGTAACATCTACAGATATTACTAAATATTAAAAATAAAAGAAAAAAACTAAGCTATGCAATATTTTCGGAGAAGATTTCTAAATTACTTAATTTTTATTAAAATAGGCATATGAGCTATATGGGTAAACTAACCTTTTTCTCCTTCATTTTCATTTTGTACATCAACCCATCTTCTTCATTTCTCTTTAATGTTATTCTTTAAAGCATTTTTTTTGACTTTTGAAATAGTAAGTTATATTTCATGACTTCATCACCATATCTTTTTTGGGATCTACTTCTTTTTATTTACTTCATTCAAAATTTCATTTTGAATTTTCTTGTGAATTTTTGTTTCATAAGTTCTTATTTACTATCATGTAAATTCTCTTTTTAAGAAGTATCATCCAATCTAGCATTAATAAAAGAAGTTGACAATAATTTAGAATTCTCATCGTGGAAAGGTAATTTTTTGTAGATGTTTCCCATGTAGATAGATTTGATGACAAAGGTGTAATAAACTCTTTAAAAATATTTTAATAATTCCTCTAGGACATAATGAATTGGTTGTGATCCACCTTTGATTACTTAATATACTTCGGACATCCTTTTCCACTACCATCTTTATTAACTTCTTAATGATAGTTTCCTTGATCCACCCCTCCAACATATGCACGTACATACCCACATTTACAAAATTAAAATATAAACTTTATTCCATCTACAGACTATTTAGATTCAATGAATAGTAAAATGTTCATGTTATGAGTGTTGAAAAAATCATTAAGAAAATCACTAGGCATTCTTATAATATTAAGAACAAATCAACCAAATTTGTAATTGCAATATCTCACTTATATGTTATGTTTTCAAATGTAGGATGTTAAAAGAAAATTTGGCATTTAATTTATTGTTGTTTGGATTGTACAATCAACATATTCATTGTTCACAAGAAATTTTGAACCTTCTATCTATTTTAATTCTTAGATTATGAGATCCTATGTGTGTTCTACTAATTATGCATAAAAAATGATGAGGAGTAACAGTAGATAAATAATTTCTATTTGAATTGAGGCCTTCATGATACTATTCAAATAGAAATATTTTTCTACTTTTATATTTTCCCAAAGTTTGTAAAATATTATTTATTTTACCAATTTGCTAACTTGCTTGGGATCATAATAAAGAATGTGCTATTGAATAATCCATTTATTAACCAATAGAAATCCTTCACAAAATCATCCCTTATCTTGTATTTTTGACATCAATTTCCTAGAGTTTCTATCTAATGAAAATTTATAGAAATATTATGCCTATAGTTTATAAAAAAATATACTTCTAAGCACATTATTTCTACTTCAAGAAGCATAATATCATATTGTATTTGTCTCTTTACTTTGTATTTGCTTAGGAAAATCTTCTAAATTCTTTTCATTTGTTTTTAATATTTATTTGCTAGACCAAAACCCCATATAACACACCGATAAAGAATAGTTTGTTGAACAATGACATGATAAAGTTACGTTTAGATATCCCAAGTTAGAATAGATTGACAATGATGTGTTAGCCTAGTGGTAAGACTCTTGATTTGAAAGCTTTAAGTAATGGGCCCCAAATGGGAAATGCTAAGTTATATAGTTCTAATTTGACTAAATATCTTGGGGTGTATCTATAGTACAATTATTTCAAGGTTCTAATACCCCCAACAATGAGATGTTAGCCTAATGGTAGGACTCTTAATTTGAAAGCTCTAGGGCATGGGTTTAATTTTGGTGGGTAAGGCTAAGTTATATTTTAGGTTTCTAAATATTAGTTTTCATTTTTAAACACTAAGAAAATTCATTAAGAGTTCTAAATGCTAATAAAATTTATGATTTGAAAGCTCCAAGTTATATTTTAGGTTTTTAAATATTAGTTTTCATTTTTAAACACTAACAAAATTCATTAAGAGTTTTAAGCAATGCTACAAAAGTTTTTAGATAGTAGATAACAATGTATTGGAAACTTTAAAATTTTTTAAGCATCTCCATAATATATTTTCAATGATTGAATCATAGGCCTTAGAGAAATCTAGAATGCAAATAAATGCTTTCTTTGTGTAGATTTTTTGCTTTATTATATGTTAAAGTGTTGAGATGGTTTGTAGTAGAATGATGCCATCTAAATTTTTCTTGGGAACTTACATGCATCTTATTTTCTTTGATGTATCTTGTAAACATAGATTTTAGAATAGTGCCCATATGTTTGATAAAAATATTATTAATTACAATTAGTTTATAACTATTTAAATCTTTTTTTTAGCTTTCTTCAATGCATAACTACTTTATTGATGCATAATTCATTTTCTAAGCCTACTTGCATAATTAAATTTAACCTTTTCCACATGACATTCTATAAAAATGGCTTTCGCCATGTAAGCATTTCTCCATAGAATTTATTTACATCAATATTGATGAGAGCGGTTACTCTAGTGGTTTATTCTAATTATTAGAGCAGTTACTCTAGCAGTTTATTTTAATTATTAGAG
>MNCI01032049.1:21349-32479 GCA_015680685.1 Gnetum montanum | reverse complement strand
GACATAAAAACATAAAAGCTATAAAAATCATAGCCTTAAGCTTACTTAACCATACAATCGTGACATATAGGTAAGCTTGGGAAGACAATGATCAACCAACTCATCCTTGTTCCATAAGGGCACATAAGCATTTAGTCCTTGGAGTTCGACTGGATCGTGTGTGAAACGCTCGTATTTATATGGTTGAGCATAGGGGTACCTCGCCACTCATCAAATATTTTTTTCATTGTTATAAAACTCTTCCATTCTCTTATCATTGTGAAACAAAGCTTGATGAAAATTTTCAATATCTTTGCTAGAGAAATCATAGTATGTTTTACTCTCACTTTGAATTAAATGGCAAAAACTTTTGGGATATTTCTTTATCATTTGTAATAAACTAATTTTTTTTGTTCATCAAATTCTCTTCTTAGTTGGAATTGGATTCTTATATGATTTGATAGTTTCTAGTGACTTATAAGTATTTAATAAAATTCTAGTTTTATTATATTATTTATCAAATCATTGCTAACTGTTTGCATCTTGACCTTCAAAAATATTATGGTAAATTGTAATTAGAGTTTTAACAAGACTCACATTTGGATTTTGAATCTTGTGAATTTTATTTTGAAAATCCTCCAATTTTACAATTATTTTGAAGTGATTTTGTCTTCTAAAATATTTAATATGCTATGCCTCTACTAATAACATGAAATATAAAGGACGATAAGAAAATTCAATTATTTGTTCACCTACTCTAAAATATTCGATGTTATTATGGTTCTCTAAGCTATAAAAAAGAAAATCAATATTGAAGGTACCTTGTGGTTCTACAAAGGTGAAGTCATTCAAGGTACAAATGATCTAATTTGAGGTAGCTAGGTATGAAACCTCAAGTAATGTACCACAATGAGTATTTGTCAAGTAGTTGGGTATATTTATCTGTGGGTTAGATTACCAGTATGAATTTTAAGGTTTACCTATTAGCTTTCACTAACCTCATTTTGTTAGGATAAGGCTAGGATGATGATGATGATCTATTGACTATAAGTGACTAATTATGTACCTTAGGGGTAGGAGCCTAATATGGTAATGGTATACTTTTAGATATTTATTGATGTCATTTAGAATAAATTGATGTAATCTTTATAACTAACCTAATAAATGTTTCCCTTGTGATTGAATTGCTTATCTTTGTAGCATTGATTCCATTTTGTACTTTTCTTATATTTTAAAAAACCTTAAGGATTTAATGACTAATATGGATATAAATAAAACTAATTATAATATTAAATTAACACAAAAATAAAATTTTTCTCTTTGAGTAAAGCTAGCAATATTCACGCCAATGGACTATAATTGAAAATCTTGTAATAAGCCTTCTCGTTAATAAAGAGTAGCTTCTTTATGTGCAAAGTAGCAAAAAGCTTCATTGATTGAAATTTTATGATTCTTTAATTGGCTAATACATTTTGAAAATTTGGATCTATAATTTATATCATAAAACTTGACAACAATGTGCCTAGGTTTATAATTTTGAGACCCAAAATGAATTGCATCTTTCATTTTGGGTAATATTAAATTCTTTTATATATCATTGAATTAGATCTTTACTTTCTTTTTCCTTTATTCCAACAAAATAGAAATTAAGGACTTTTCCTTTTTTTCCTTTTTTTATTCGAGAGGTTTGCAAATTAACACATCCATATGAGTTTCATCATTGATTTTTTAAGCTACTTCTTTGTTTGATTTGCTTTAATAATAGTTTCTAATATAATGATTTTAGCTTTCATATATTTTCTTTCTTCATAGATTTTTTTAGTTGTTTATCTTTTTAATTTGCTTCAGTTTTAACCTATGAGATAGCAAACTTAGCTTCTAATGTAGTGATCTTATAATACATCTTCATCAAGTACATTAATACATTTTAAATTTTTACCAACATTTCTTTATACATTGCAAGCTTTCTTTCTCTTTTCTCCCATTTAGGTTTCGGAGGTTAAATCAATTTAGGGTTTTGTAGCTGAAATTCCATTTCAAAATTTTGAAATTAAAATGGTTGTTTGCATTCTCTCACATATCTTTGATTATTGAAAACCTTCTTACGGAATCCAAATCTAATTGCTAGAATGTAATTTAACAAGGAAATGTGTAGATGAAACCCTTTGCTCCAAATTCTTATTGTAATTCTTATTGAAACCTCTTACATTTTAGCTCTACTTTCGATTAATCTAAGCACAATTTAAAACATTTCATATTTTATAAAAATGCTTGTCTCTTTTATTATCATAAGCATTAAAACTCTACTTTTTTAGAAAAAGAATCAAAGAAGTCAACTCTAAACATTTACAAGGTCTCAAAAAATCTTTATTGGCCATACAATCCTAATTGAAGGACATCTTTGTGTTCTTTTTGAATTTTCTTTGTAGTTTTTTTTACCTATGTAGTATTTAAAATTTCATTGCATAACTAAGCTAATTGGAAATGGTTTAACTAGCTATGTCATTAGTTGACAAGGTTTTGGAGACAAGAAAGGATTTATAGACTAGTTTAGCTATATATTTAGAATATATATCTATTATTTGGTCAGAGAAAATTATTTATATTTTCAAATTAAAAAATCTCAAATTTATTCATTGAGAATTAATTTACCATGACTAAGAATGACTTTCTTGGATGGAGTTGGTAATTGCCTTCTCAGCCAAAACAAGAGGTCTTACCCCACCCCAACTTTCTTCCGTTTAGAAAAGCAAAGAAGGAAAAGTAAAAAATATAAACAAGAATGTATCTCAACTAGTAACCTTATTGCTTAATCAACAATAGGGTTAAAATACTATATATTCATTATTTTATCACTTAAGTTGTACCATGTATCCAATAGTGCTTAGGCACTTTGTTGAATCTATTTTAATTTTCCATTAGATAAATGTACTATTTATCCACTAGATTTTTTTGGTCCAAGGATGTAATAAAATTTTCCATTTCAATTTTAATTTATTTTATCATAATCATAGTATCGCTTTCCATCATTTTATAATTGCAATAAAATCATTGAAAATTAGTATAGATGATATGGTTGTAAACGTTCATTTAATCAAATACAATATTTTGATGACTTTTATACACATAATCTTTTTATTCTTCAAATACCACTGTGCATTAAAGGGTTTCTATTTAATATTTTGAACCTCATATAACTTAGGCAGTTATCGATCATTCACTCTTTCATTAATAGAAAATAAAAAATGTGAAGTAGGAGTTAAAAACAAAGTGTTTAACATTATGTTGCGAAAACAAGGCATTATAGTTCCACAAGTTTATATAAGTCTTTCCTTTTATGGCTTTGTGTGCCAAGAACAAGATCTTTAACAGTGATATATAGCTATGTTTCACTTATTTCCAGTTCCTAATACCCCAACCAAATATCCTTCACTTACCTGCATGAAGATTTCAATTCCTTATGCTTTAGATTGGGAACCTAAGTGGACTTCTTATTTGCGAGAGAAACAAACGGAACCCGTGACCTAAATTAGAAGACACTAATGTTACTGCTTTAAAAACAAAACTTATCGTAATATTCGTACAATCATTCTTAGCGTTCAATTGGCAGCCTGGGCGACACGTAATGATGTAGGGAGGAAACGCGTTGATGGAAGCGAGGAGGAAGAGTAGGAGAGGCCAACAGCAGGAATTTATGCTCCCATTTTAACCTATTCTGGGTAAGCAAGCGTGCGGAGGGACTGGATCCCCATATAATAATCCGCCATGATTCATATTCACAGATGCCATGAATGAGAAAGTGAGAGGAAATCCACCAGGTCTTCAACGCTCTCGAGTGCACAGAGAGTACCGTAAAAAAGAAAAGCAAAACCAGTGATGCAGAGCTAAAAACCGGGGACGTAGAGGCGGATCCGGCCTATGATATCTACAACTGCTGCCTCTGCCTGAAACCTGAAAGCAGAACTGCACAGCAGAAACAAAGCCGTCATCAATAAAAGAGATGGACGTACTTTGAGCAGTAGTAGTCCCGTACGCACACTAGCATGGCGTGTTGAGCGTTACATGGCCGAATTGCTCGTCCAACCATTTCCGTTTGCGTTTATGGGAGCGTCTCTGTCACAATATACGGCAACGGCAGCACAATTCCTGCACCTGCTACTGCGCTGAGCTTTTGTAATTTTCTTCCGACTTCAATCCTGCCTCGATTTTGTTTTCGGCGCTTCGGTTTTTCTCTTTGGCTTGTGCGAAGAGGTGCTTGCCCCAGAGCAACAGAAAAAAAAATGAGAAGCGCAGCAGAGAAAGGGGCCTCTGGCGGAACTGGCGGAGGCAGCAGCGGCGGAAGGTCCAGCCTTGATAAGCCCCTGGAAGAGCTCACAGACGAGGATATTTTTCAGCTCACCAGAGAAGACTGCCGCCGCTACCTCAAAGAAAAGGGTTTGTGATTTGATTTTCCTGTACTTTTCCATTCCGGGACTCGTAGAACAAGTCTAGTATTTTCTCCATTCCGGGACTGTGTTGCAGAGTTTGCACTTTACTTTGTTTTTCAAGACGCTTCGAGATTCATCCCGATTTTAGTAATTTTAGTAACCAGATACTCGTCACGGACGATCATGCTGTAGGAATCGCTTTTTCTTTTGTTTTATTTTCTGTTCCTCGAGTATCTCGAAATGCCTCTGGCTTCTCCTCATATTTTAATCCGTTGCGCCCGACTATGTGTGTTCCAGAGATGTTATTCGTTGTTTTTTCCGGAGAAAATTTGAGTCGTATTACCGCATTCTGTTGCGATTTCGATAATGAAAAACATGATCACGAGTGTGAAAAGCAAATGGACTTTCTCCAGTTTCAGTTCCTTGCTTACTTTTGCTTCCATGGGTGTTTCTCAGGAATGCGGCGGCCCTCCTGGAACAAGTCGCAGGCAATTCAGCAGGTGCTTACGCTAAAGAGCCTGTTCGAATCCAAAGCGGTTCAGGAGCCGCCGCAGCAGCAGCAACAACAACAGCAGCAGGAGGAAGAAGCGAACGAGCAGCAACGGAATCACCTGGGCGCCAAAAATAACGCCACGGAAACTTGCAGAGAATCTTCGTCTGCGCACTCTGACGTTTCCCAGGATCGACCCCGCCTTCTGCCCTGTGTAAGATAGAACGCAACGTAACCCCTTGCTTTTGCAGCAGAAAAACACATCAGGCCAAATCTCGGAAAAAACTATTTTATTGCGCCATGGTTTCGTTGGTTTACAGGTCGATTTTTTTCATTTTGAGTTTTTTTTTTTCATTTTCAGGATGATGCGGCGGACAAAGATAAAGAAACGCAGCAGGACGCGTGCCGGGTTGGGGATGCATCACTCGGGCAGATTCCGTCGCCGTTGTTGATCCGGCTGTCCAAGGAAACCAGGAAAAACCACGTCCATTTTCACAACCACGCAAATTCTACTCCGCTGAACCAAGCAGCTGCGGCCCACGAAAGTTCAAGGTATATTACTAAATTGCGTGTATACGGTAGTGAAAAATCAGTTTCAGTCTGGAATGATCATGTAATTTTGCGATTGTTTCAGATCGGAGCCCAAGGCTCCGTCTGCAGCAGCACAATTGACAATATTTTATTCCGGCTCCGTGAACGTCTATGAGAATGTTCCTGCGGATAAGGTAAGAGATTGGATGCTGGTGTTTCTGCTCTGGTTCTGTGACGTTGGCTGTGTTTTTTTTGTTTTTTGTTTGGTTAAATGTTGCGGATTTTTCCTCAGGCAAGGGCTGTAATGCTAATGGCGGCCGCGGCAGCCAGTGAAAATCGGACGCCTAATGGGTTTTCGTTGCCCGGCGTGTACCAGAACGGTGCCGGAGTCGGACCGGGAATCCGGTTCATGCTCCATCCGTCAGCCAATGCAGATCCGGCGTACAACGGTAATGCTACGAACTAACCGGTTTTTTAATGAAAAGTAAAATGCAAATGCTATAAGCTATTCTCATCACCTTCGATCTCAAAACGGTGGATGATATGAACACGTAATTTTCAATATTTTGCCGGGCTTTTAATATTTTAGTGTGACCTACCGAGATTCAACCTGATTTTCAGCGAAACCATTTCCACATGATGCAGTTTCTTAATGTGAGCCGGAATTGTTCATGGTTTTTCTTCATGCTAACAAATTAATAAGATTTTAAATATGAAAATAAAATACGATAATACGTGTTGGCAAGGCCATTTATAGGTTTTTTAATATTAGCGAGGGAGTTTTGNGTTGGCAAGGCCATTTATAGGTTTTTTAATATTAGCGAGGGAGTTTTGTGGTTAGCCTATGATAAATGGGATAAAGGCGCTAAGATGATGAATATTTTAATTTAGTTTGCATTTTGCTAAATATTTTGTAACGTAGTTTTAGTATAATCTGTTGTAATTGAAACTTATCAAGAGACCATTTCAACGCTCTTTGTATGAACTCACTCCATTGCATTGGATTTATTTACAGATCTTTAGGAATCATTATGAATGATATCTCATTGGTTACTGTTGAGATACACCCTCAATGCTCACGCTAAACTGGTCCAACAGACACTTGAAGTACAAGACAGTTAAATTAAACAGTTTCAATTTCATCGCAAGTCCCTGCAATTATCTTCTTGTATATTATATACCCGTTTACATCATTTTTCCGTCTTTTGCGGTTCAATATTGACATGAAATTGAAAAGGAAGTTCTATTACGTCTACACACAGCAACAATAGGATTAAACATGTGTTAAACCTGCTACATCGTTTGAATATGGTGCGATTTCTGCGCTTATTTTTCAAAATACTTGCACTTATTTGAATTCCAGTGAACGTGTAACTGAACGTTTTTCTTACCCGGAGCAAAGGAATTTGTAGCATAAAACCGTCTCCTCGTTAGTTTCTCCCAAAATATTTCTCGTAATTTTTGTTAAAAAATTCGTTCCCTGGTGGGATTTTTTTTTTCATTTTACAAAATGGCTAAAACAGAGTTTATCTATCTGAGCATAAACCTGTTGCATGGCAGAGATGCCGACCAAGTCCAGACGAGCATCGGTGCAGAGGTTTTTGAAGAAAAGAAAAGACAGGGGCCGGCTGCGGCCACCGCCGGCGACTGCTGCAGCATCCGTTGATATGTACCTCAACGTGAAATCGGCCGTGATGCGCGCGTCTGCGGATGAGCGGCACCGGCACAAGCAGCGCCACGTGGGTGATCGGGACGTCGGAATCGCAAGCGACAGCGACGGTTCGTCGCCGGCCACGGGGCCCACCAATATCCCGGTCTTCGACCACGGACACGGCAATGCCACGTCACTGTGATCGTAATCAGGAGCCTTTTGGTATCCTTCAACAGCTCCTCCTTCCTGCCTTTTGGCCCTCTCGCCTTGTTCATTGGAAACCGTCCCTCCAATCGAATCTAACCTGACCTGGAGTAACTAACTGCTCCGGTTACCCCTGCCTTTGCTCTTCCAAGATTGTGGCCTTGACCCAATTAGAACTTGAACCCATCATATAAAACTTGTTTAGTTAGTTAGTTAGTTGTGTGCGCGCCATAACGCTGCTACATTTACAAAAGCTAGAAACATGGTCCTCTTCGCCAACCCCGAAACAAAGGCGGAAGAGAAACGACTTTCAACAGTTTGATTGTGACAATCCTCCATGTCCATAAGAAAACAAACGCATTTCAGGTTCAAATGCAATATGCTACTTAACTTGTCAAATCTTTGCAACAGTGCAATTCCACCCTCTTAAAAAAAGATAGGCGTGCCTCTACGTATATCGCAAAAACACGGACCACTACAAAAACATGCCTTATGCGCATGATCATTCTGGAATTACACGTATCAATTTCCCTAATATGGTATAATTTACATGAAATGCAAATGTATGCAAAAATCTTATCGTTGTTTTTATTTTTACAATACGGCTATCATTTGGAGAGGTTCTAAGGTACAAGCCCTGGTTTAAACTTGGATGAAGTCACCTTTCCCTAGTTTAAACTTGGATGAAGTCATTTGAAAAGACATTGGGCTCTCGTTTATCAATGATTCTTGCCTTTGTTAAGGCTAGGGTCTTGTTCATCCATGACATTGATGGGATTTAATACCATGGGATGAGCATTGAGTCACTGTGTAATGACCTTTCGGCTCTTCTTCATCCATGACATTGATGGGATTTAATATCATGGAATGAGCATTGAGCCACTGTGTAATGACCTTTCGGCTCCTTCATCCATGACATTGATGGTATTTAATACCCTTTCGACTCTTGTTCATCCATGACATTGATGGGATTTAATATCATAGGATGAGCATTGAGCCACTATGTAATGACCCAATGACATAATGACTCAATGACCCTTTCATACAGTAGAATGAGTATTTCAACCTTAAATGATGATCTTTTAAAAAAAGATGCAAGCTGTAGTATTTCACCAGTATTTTAATTTATCAATTGTAAAGTCATAATTCACCAAGTAAAAGATTATATGATATTTGTAAGTTGTTTGAATTTAAACTTTAATACATAAAGTAACCATGTTTTACTTGACAACATATGAAATATTTTAAAATATGGGTTAAGAGTGAGTGCTAAGATACTGAGAGGTAATTATGATAATGTTTGTTCTTAATACATGTAAATAAGGATATCACTTGGAGCCACAATGGTCATCTTACTGAGTAGGATTTTAAGATCATCTTACCAAGTAGGATTTTAAGATCATCTTACTAAGTAGGATTATTTTAAGGTCATCTTACTAAGTAGGATTTTAAGAGGGTTGGTGAATGAACAGAAGTGGGCTTTCAGTAAGATCTTTGATTTGAGAAATGAAAACCATAGCATCTTAGCCTTGCTTGATCCCTACTATCAAGAACAGAGAAATGAAAACCATAGCATCTTAGCCTTGCTTGATCCCTACTATCAAGAACACGTGTTGATTAGAAATAGAGCCCGAGTTAACATTGATTATGCGTTATTAAGTCACTGCTTAGCTTGGACTCGGATGAGGGATCTCCTTTAGCACCACGAAACGTGGGATTTTCATAATAATAATTATAACCTCGGAAAATCTTGTCTGTAAACTTAATTTGGTAAAATGCGACAAGTTTGTAAGAGAAAGCGGATTCGTAAAATTCCAGGTGAGGAGTTTGTCAAACTCTTGACTCAGTATTAAAGAGTTCGACAACAATGAGTCTAGCGTTAAGTACACGAATTAGTGTAATGAGCTACTCCGTCCTGAAGCGACATGATGAAAACGTTGACAGATTGGTGGGGGTGTGTGTGTGGTGGTGGTTCCGCTGGCTTTGCATGTTTGAGGGACAAGCAGATCCGGGGGGATCCGTCAAGTACAGGGGGCACTGGCACCAAAGCTAGCATGACACGACGGCGTCGTAGTCCGGCGTTCCCCCATTTCCCGCACCCGAATCTCAGCCCGAATCGCCTCTGACTTGTGACCTGGCCCTGCCTGCCTGCCTGCCTCTGCCCATCATTCCGCAGCCTCTGCCAATGGCAGCGCAGTGACGTGCATGTGCATGGGCCCATTTAGGGAGACCTTACACCCAACCCCTACCACGTGTCGCCTGCTCTCGCGGCTGCAGCCTCACGGTTTGCCGAGCGCCTGCAAATAAGTAAAATTTTTTTAAACCCCTGTTATCCTTCGCAGAGTTTGTTACGATCTACAAGTCGTTTACAAGGGCTAAGTAGGGTTGGCTTTGTTATTGTTGCCACTTGTAATAACTTTCTTTTTTTTGTTAGTCAAAATATGATAGTAAGGGGATGGCAGTCTAGCCACCGTAAAAGAGGGTAGGCTTTTTTACACATCTACGGGTCTTCAGGAACTGGGATCCTTGGGGTTGGAGCCTGTGAAACCGGGTCAAAAATGTTTACGGTCTTTTACTCCTCTACCAGCCCTCCCTCGAGTCTAGTTTAGGGCCATATGTATTCACACTTTTGGTGTTTGAAATGGTCAGAGAAGATCTTGAATCCTCTTTGAGGTTCGTGCGCCAAGCTTTGTTTGATGTTTTTACTTTTTTGCCCTGTTCCGATTTATGTTTCTTCAAAATGATGAGTGATGGGGGTAATCCATGCTACAACCTGATGGGACCAATTTCCAACTTTGCAACGGTAGTTATCTGCCCTGCAATCTCATTGAGGCATGTTAGTTGGAGATCATCCGATGAAGCTAAATTCCAAGCGTCATTACAGCGCGTGGTCCTGCTAATGCAAGATGGATAGGCGCAGGCGCAGGAGCAGAAGCGGCAGGCAGGCACCGCGACAGATTAGCAAAGTGGATGAAGTGACCGCGGGGTTGGGTAACAGCAAAATGCCATGACATGATGTGATTGGTGGGCATGGCAAACTGGGCAATGGCATGCATGTCAGTTGAGCTGAGCTGTGAAGGGTATAGGCTCCAATGTCCATGATCCACCTTCCCAGAAGGGGAATGATAATGAAGGGCGAGAGGGCAGGGTCGGAGAAAAAAAGGGTCGCTGTCGTTCCCAACAATAATGGAGAGGAGAGGAGAGGAGAGGGAGTGATATCATGTGGCAATGGCATGACCTGCGTTAGACTGTTGGTCCCCTGCAGGTAGGGCACGCGCATCGGCTCGGATTCAAAGTGCCTTGGCTTGGCTCGGCTCGGCTCGTGCCCCCCGAGTGGCAACCCCTGCCATGCCATGCCATGCCATGCCATGCAGCTTTTGTTTCTCTCTCCGGCGTACGGCCTGCTTGTGTTATCATTGTATGGCTATTAATCATTACTTACTCGTATGGGCATCAATCAAGGATTCTGGCGACAAGCTGCAATGTTGCTAAATACGCTAACTTCCCTGAACCAACATGGTTTTCAGCCAGTCATAATGCTGGACCACGGCGTTGTGCCGACCGACGGGAGTACGGGATACCGTTTAAAGTATGAACTTTGGAGAAATTTTAATACTTAGAGTTAATCACAAAGCATGGTGTAGGAAAACATTTATGCCACGAGAAACAAAAAAGGAAGCATACATGGTATACACTTTTCGCTGTGATATTGTATATTTCTTGCGATGATGGATTTTTGGCTTAGAGGTGTAATACTAATGTGGCTGTATGATTACTGTCAATTAATGAACTGCCATAACAACTTTTATCACAAAGGAAAAATAAGATATTTATTTTATGCTTTTCTT
>MNCI01032026.1:2460-35961 GCA_015680685.1 Gnetum montanum | reverse complement strand
AGCGAACTGCGACCTAAGGCTAACTGTCTAGGTGCTACAACTAGTCCATCTGCGGAGTTCGACCAGATCGCGCGTGCGACACTCGTTTCGTATGGTTGAGTGTAGGGGTACCTCGCCACTCATCAGTAGGTGATGGATGTTTCACCGAGTAATTTGTGCGTAGGGATGGCTATTGCATGGCATAAGCACCTTTAGAACTTTGAAAAAATGGACAATACTTGCTTGTCCTATAATTGCCAAGGGATCACAATTAGTAATGTGCATATTGCTTTAGCTAAGAAAGGACATATGCATTTCCACCAAGAAGTAATGGAGCACCTACAGGAGAGAAAATTGTCCATTGTTATTGGGGACTTAATGTCGTGGGCCATAATGGCGAGCAATCTAATAGTCTCATGGTGCCTAGGGAATTAAGAATGTTTGAGTTTATGGTTGATGGTGCAAGCCTAGTTCAATACCTCTCATTAGTAGGTAGTTAACATGTAAAATGCATTTGGTGGATGAGGAGATTCACACATCGTAGACTATGGATGGGTTTTAGAATACATTTTGAGCAAGTTTTCCCAAGTCCTCATAGCAAGCTTGTGGTCTCTCTAACCACCATTTGGTGCTAATTAAATGGAAAAAAAAATTTAAAACCTCCCATCATTTTAGGTTTGAGAATCCCAAAGATGTATAAGAGGATTGAAGATTGTTGGAAAGACCAAATTAATAACAAGAAATCCTTGTTGGAAATACTACTGATGTTAAGTTTTGTGATTGAATAATCACAAGGTTCAAGGAAATACAAGATCAAATATGTTAACAAGAATTTTGATAGGATTGTTAATATTTAACTACATCATGAGCCAATTGGTGTTAATGCTAAAGTGTTGTAAATATACTAAAAAATATAAGGCATAGTCGGAGATGTAGAACCTAGTTGATTAGATTATCTTAGTGACATGTAGTGCATGTATATCAAAGATGAAAATTGAAGATATATATATTTGTAAGGAAACCATCATGTTGGTTAGCAGAACAAAGATGATCAATAGTTAATAATAATTAACAAGGTATTTAGAAAAGTGATTAATCATTAAACATAATAATATCAAACATCACCATAACAGTGGAACATCATGATGGTGTAAACTCAATTTCACAATATTACTTAATATAGACCTTGTTTTGAATGTTGAACTTGATAAAACATACCAAATTCTTAATAGCATGCTTTGTAGTCCTTGCTAAGGATAGAGCAGAAACACCTCCATACCACTATCATCACTACTAAGAATTCAGCTAGAATTGAAATAGTTTAGTTCGGAAGACTACCTCAACCTGCACTATAGAACACTATAATCCACTTTGTCACAACTCTTGCATGTAGAGACAATGCTTGAGAATTAGCTGGCTTAAGGAAGAAGACCTCAATAGATACTCTTTCCTATGGTTGCTACTCATAGATGGACTAAACAACTTATTTTGTTCACCCAAGATCGCACAAAGGATACCGAGCTAACAATGGACTATTTTATGGAGATCTACAACGCCTAGCAATATGAAGACCATCGTCACGTTGACTTTGGTGCCCAGATCGAATGAAGAAATAGATGGTACAATATGTTGGGAGCAATAAGGACCCAGGCGCCCTGATCGATGGAGGAGTAAATTATCCTAGCAAATTTGGCCCATCGTTAACCTCCAAATGCTCCGTACCTTCAGTAGAATTGTCAGATTGTGGAATTCCACACCTGGTATCTGCCGTTACAGACCCAAGCAACGCCTTCAGCTTCACCATCTTGCACGATTTGTAAAAGATTTACAGTTATGGGATGCAGGGCTGGAATTTCATATTTTCTTAAACCGTAAATACAGAGGGAGCCTGGGATAGTGTGTCTGTATACAGTTATTTTCATATGATTTTAGGAAAATAAAGCATATATTGCGGTTTGGAACTCAGACTTGTCCGTGTATTTCGAACCCGGATTTCAAACTCAATGAACAGGTGCTGAAGAGATTTCCTCAACCAACGCAGGTCCACTTGTGTTCTCATCCATCGTAAGAGGCAAGATTCCAAAACAGGCATCGGCTGATCACCAGTTTGAATAACGAGAACCGTTCTCGATGAAGAATAACTAAGTACCCTGTTTTTGTTTCTTTCTGCCGTGTTTTTAGTGTGCATTGGTGATGCATGTAACAAAGCGATTAACTGGATTGTCAGGGGTGGACCTTACATTTTTGTTTCAAGGGGTATACCCCTTGGGGTGGATCCACCCGAATTTTGTGCTGGGTGGAGCCCGTCCACGATTTCTGTTTCAAAGGGGTATATTCCACGTGAATTTGGGGGAACCCACCCGGATTTGTGAGGCGGGAGTTTTGCAGGATGACGATGAGCGGCGGCGGTGGGCCTCCTTTACCCCCGGGGTTTTCACGGATGTTTTTGTTTTTCCCCTCTAGTTTCTGATGGTTGGGGCTATATATCGAACTTTATTAACATACCCAAATTTTTCAACAAAAAGAATCCGGGTGCTCCCAGTCATACCCAAAAAAAGAATCCGGGTGCTCCCAGTCATACCCAAGATTAAGATGTTTTTATGGCCGCTATCATACAAAGGGGCGGAATGGGACAATTTGCAGAGGCAGGGCTGTTTAGGAAAAAAAAAGAAGAAAGTACAATTTTCAGGGATGGGGCTGTGAAGTCTCGACTTACGTTCATGGAAAAAAAGAAAGAAACGTAGGGCTGTGAAGTCTCCGACTTGTGGTCCTTTACAAAAAGAAAAAGGACAATTTGCAGACATAGGCATGTGAAGGCTTCGACTTGTCTTCCTTTCAAAAAGAATAAAAAAAACAAAAGAGAGATAAAGATAGAGTGCTTTCCCAGAATGGTGAGGATTCTATTAAGGTCTGCTCTGTTTCTAGTGTGAGGAAGCTTTCTTCTGGGCTTCACCTTTCATGCTTGTCCTGCCCTATGTGGGTGGTACGACTCATGTCTATATGTGTTGAACATGACATAATATCAGCTTTTTAACCTTTTTTTTCAAAAAAGAGATTTTTGTCAAGGGAATTACCCGTTAGTCAAGCTAAGCGGACTTTGTCATGCACAGTAAGTAATTACGGTAATCACATCTCTGTGCTTTAAATGTAAAAAGTGACATCAAGGTTAAATATATTTCAAAAAATATCAAAAATATTATTTTTTAATATCCTTGCAGAAATGATATAAGCACAAGCTCATTGATGAAAAGAACAATAAGCAAAAATATATTCAATAATAAAGTCTTTGTGAGAGGAAAGAGCAAAAAATTATAATTGACTTTCAAAAAAGTTGCTTTCTAAGTAAGGGTTGTAATAATAAAAGGTATACTGTTAATTTAACTTCATGATACTATATATATATAATTTCATGATACTATATATATAAGCACTGTGGGCCTGCGTTTGCCGATCACTGAAATCGAATCTTGACTCCTAAAACATTTTGATAGCGTTACGTTTTAACTGCATAACGAGACGAATATGCAACGTGGGCCTGGTCGGGTGTGGACGTCTGTCCAAAATGGAATCATTTTTTTTTTTTGCGTGGAGGTTTACAGTGCTTGCCAAAGTACTTTTAACAAAGACATCTCGGGATTCACATGAAAGAGTTTACCCGCTCCTTAATGTAAGGTTGAAAATGCATGTATATTTGATGATCATCATTCACTATGTTTTTTTTCTTTGGTTCTTCTTTGGTTCTAACCATATCAGTGGACCTGACAGTTGGCAGATAGACTCAAAAACATAGCTTTAAATAATATAAAAATATTTCTTTTACATCGACAATGACGAGAATAATGGCAGGCACTCACGGCACAAAAATGTGAAGGCTCTGTGCAGAAATTATGCAGTTGTGTTGAGGAATCAGAGTTACCACATAGGTCCTAAACAAAAAAGTTTGAAATGGCGCAGTCAATGTCATGCATTTATTTTGCAGTAAAAAGAAGTCGAAATTGAAGAATCTGCTATGTAACTAGACAAACATATTTGAAGTATTTTTTTTTATATTTTTACAAATTTACCCTTGTGACTTGCAATTTTGTGTATTTTTTACGTAAATATTTCACTAGCATGACACATCAAAGTCATGCGCATACACCAAAGGAAACTAAAGCCAATGGTTCAAGCAAAACAATAAAAATCTCGTTATGAAACAATTTGAAATTTTTAGCATAATGCAAACATTAAATGCATCGTAAAGAAAAGATTGGATGATCTTCCGGACCTCATGATATGGGTGTGTATCAATTAAAATATAATTGTGCTCCACGATTTGTTTCAAGAGAAAAAGTAAGAAATCCATGATGCCTCGTTCAAAGTTTTCCATGCTTCAGTGGAAGGATGCCTGCCTGCCTACGCCTGTATGGAGGAGGAGAAGCACATTTTCTTTTCTTTTCTTTTTGTGGACTTGCATGGAAGTGGAGCAGCTGCCTCTTTTGGCCACATTAGTAACGATGACGGCGTAACAATTCAAACTTGTTATGTTCTTTAACTTGAATAAATCATTCTTTTGACATTTCGGTATTTGGGAAGTGCCCATCTGGTACTTGCATCTGTTAAGAATGTTTATTTTGACTAAAAGCTCATTCATCCATGCAAATTAAAATCAGGACAAAATGGTCATCTTTATTTCGAAAATCAGACACTAGCTCTGCTGATTGTCTTATTATCTTTGCTGTGAGGTGTGTTGTTAAATTTAAGTTTAAGATATCTTCATTTTGTAATGGCAAATTATTCTTGGCATGGTAGGTGAAAATAATAAATAGCCAAAGTATGTAATATGTCAAAAGAATAGGTAACCCTTCACACAATTTGGCCATGATTAATTATGCATTATAACTCCATAATTTGGCTTTTACCCAAAGCATAACATTATGATCACTATATATGTGGATGCTTGGGTGGTCTTAGTATCCTCACATCTTCACCAAATGAAAAGGTGTGTGTGGCACAATTCAAGTTGTAGTTTTTTTCTCTTGTGAAAGCTTGATCTAAGGTTATTGTAAGTCTCAAAGTAAAAGGACTTGGATTTCTAACACTTGTCATGAGCTAGAGCCATTGCTGAGGTTTTTGTATGCTTTCCTAGGATAATTTCTTATGTTCTTAATGCATTTCTTACAATTCCATAATAGAATATCAATTTTTGCTCTTAGATTTTGCTTTATTATCTTGCTTAATTGAGTGATGAGCAATGAGTATACCCTACTTATGAAGCATCATGGTTGGTTGCATTGAGGGGATGCCGTCAATGTGACCCTGTCGATGGGATACTGTTGACGTAGGTTCTAACTCGTTGATGTGTACTTGTCAATGGGGCTCTTTGTTTTGCCTATAAATATGCACTCACCAATTGCATTTATAGCATAAGTCTCATAGTTGTAGCAAAGCTCTAGCAGTTTTTCCACTTGAAAGTTAGAATATTTTCTAAGTGCCCGTAGTAGGAGTCAAAGAGTGTACGGATCTTTATTCGAGCACTATTGTACCTAAGCACTATAATGTGTGTGACAATAAAGATGAGCTTTTTGATAAACCTTGCAGCACTTTGAAATAGATTAATTATTTTCTTTATGCATTTAATATTTTATGCAATTTCCTTTAATACTTTAAGTAATTAAATTAAGCTAACTGAAGCTAAATTAAGCTAGATTAAGTAGATTAAACAACAATTAATTAAGCACATAAGCATGACCACTTTGAGCATATGCTTGGCACTTGGTAATCCTAGTAACGCTTAATGTTTGGTAACCAAGTAGTATTAAACATGTTCAGGATGTGTATGAAAAGTGAGAATAGATGCTTATGTTAGGATTAGTTAAATGCTAGTTGCTTAGAGTAAATTAGTAATTAAATATATAATTCTTTATTCGTTATTCATATGAAACTTAGAACATAAAACATAAAAATGATAAAAATCATATGCCTTAGTTGCACGTAACCATACTTTGCATTTCACAAGTGTAATTGGGTAGACAATGATTACAATGATTAGTTTCACCTCCTAGAGGCCAGTGTACTTAGAAAGCTATAAGTCCACGAAATTTGACTAGATCGTGCGTGAATCCTTAGTGATTTGTATGGTTGGGTGCAGGGTCCACTCACCACTCATCATTGGTGTCGTTGCTAGAGACTTGTAGTTTGATATGTGTGCTATTTAGGACTTAGTAAAAATTATTTAAGATCATAGGAATGAACCATAAAGTCGCAATCATTTGAACAATAATACTAATTATACTTAAATCACATTGTTATTTTTCTCTAAGTGAAAATGTCTTCTTCTCACAGGCTTAATGAATCGAAACCACCAGTGCCCCAAGAATTCAAAGTGATGTATACTCATCCAGATGAGTTTGTGCTTGATTTCACCTTCATCCTGCATCAAGATTAATAGCTATTGTGGTGACTCATGGAGGGTAACATGGTATTACTGCCAAACCGATCTGTTTCTAGGATGCTCCTCCAAACTCTTAATAGGTTGGGCATCTAGGATCTTCATGAAGAGTACGTTATGTAAGATCATGACTATTGGGACTACCATCTCACTGAAACACAACGCAAAAGAGATCGACACTAGGAGAAGCGTCATGAAGCTACAAAGGGGAAACAGTTCACTAACCTCTTATTCTTTTTAAAATAAAAAGACAATGAGGATCCTCCCTTTGGAAGTTCTCAACATGAAGATTCTCTATGTCTTGAATCTAGTGAAGGGGGCCTGAACTTGAACTTACAGTCCACTATCAAAAATTTGGGTTTAGGCAAAAGTGGGAGTTAAGGCAGGGGCTCGAGTAAGCATGATGATGATGACAAACCTAATGATCATGGCCATGGAAAGTGAAGAGGAGGTGGCAATCCTCCTCCTTCTTCACCTTCTTCATCTGCATCTTCTTCTTCCTCCTCTAAATCTAACCAAAACCACAAGGCGTGAAATCGTGATGGAGGTGAATGGTAGGACAATAATGATCATAGGCCCCATCATGAATGAAGGGGTAGTAGAAGACATCATAAGCATCACCGAAATCATGAGGATGATGAGAAATTTCTTGCAACTTGAAGCATGTTAAACATCAGGAAGGAAATCAGAATTCCAACTAGGCATGTGATAGATAGCAGAATCAAGAGGTTGGATATAAACAATATCCCTAGATTTGAGGGGGGATATAATTTAGATGCACAAACCCATATTCAAGCCTTTCACAATGCTTGTGCCTTGCAAAACATCAAAAACAATTAGCAAAAATTTAAGTTGTTTCCTAGGATACTCATAAAAGAAGCAAAAAGTTGATATTTCTCCTTGGAGCTGAAATCAATTCACAGATGGAGTATGATGCTTAATCTATTCAATGAAAAATATCAAACATACTCTAAAGTGTTCAATTTGAGAAAGCAAATCCAAGGTTGGTGACAAGGAACACATGAACCCTTGGATGTAGCCATAGGTAGGTATTATTCTCTTTTGCACAAATGTCCTAGCCATGGTTATTTTCAATGAGAGAAGATTTACCACATCATAGATGGCCTCTGATCAGAAACGAGGAGAACCCTTGGGGTCTATGCCTAAGGGAGATTATTGAAACTTCGAGTCTATCAGATCCAAAGGTTGATTGATCAAGTTACAAAAGAAGAAGGTGAGTTGAGGAAATGGAAAAGTGTTGAAGAATATAATTAGGACCCTTCCGTTAGAAAAAGGAAGGTTTGATTCTATGACAATAAGGAGGAGGCACCACTTGATGAAGTGGTGCAACAAAAAACCTTATCGATTCAAAAATCTATTTCCAAAATTTCAGCTAAGGTGCACAAAATGTGGGAATATTTGTATTAAAAATTTCAAACTACTCTAAAAATTGCAAAAGGATCCAAAGAGCAAAGTCGTGATCGTGATTGTAGGAGAAGAAAGGAAGCTGAATGTGCTTACCAAAGAGATAAGGGCAAAGCTATTGTAGTAGAAGAGGTTGTGGAGTCAAAATTAGGTGATGATGGTGGATGTGACATCTACCAATATGAACATTTTAAGGGATGCTAACCTATTGTGTTACACTTGCAGGAATCTAGGATGTACGTGATGAATCCTAGGCTAGCAAGAAGGAAAGCACCTAGAAGGTTGTCTTATCCTCAAGGCAATCCTAAGTAGTTCCACCAATAATAACATGTGACATTAATCTTGACCTTAGCCTAGCACAAAAAGAAAGATTGATTAACCTTAATGTGCTAGATGGGAATCATTGGTAGCCTTGTCCTTAAATGAAGTGCACAAAGAATTAAACAAAAAGCACCATGACCTTAAGATTAGGAAAGTATAATTTCAACTTGGAGACAAGGTCCTCTATTGGAACCCCATAGATGTACTGCAAAAGACTAAGTTCCAAACATTGTGGGAAGGGCCTTATATCATTTATGAAACATTTCATTTTGGGGTCATGTTAATCTACAAACTTGAGAGCCCAAACTAAAAGAAATTGGTTAACATGCAATAACTTAAACCTTTCCATGAACCTAAGCAAGCCAATGCAAGTAACACCTAAACGGATGAATAATCACACTCAATTTTTTAGATCTCATCCTTTCAACTTAGTCTTGGGGAAGATGGCCATTCGTGATAACCATATTAGTGGCTCCTCAATTTTTTTATTTTTTTATTTTACACTTTCTTTGTTTTTACATCTTTTTGTTTTACACTTTGTTATTTTTCCAATTTTTTGTTTTATAACATCGTTAGATTGTTTTATATTTGTTGAATATTTTTCAATTTCTTTTATATTTTATTTTCTTTTTGGTGTGATTTTTTTTTTGTTTTCTAATAAAATGCTTTGTTGCCAATAGGGCACAATGATGTTGTAATTGTTTGCTAATGGTGGTTTGTACTTAATGTTTTTAATTGCTAATGTCTAGTTTCTATTTTTGAATTTTGATGATTGATGACTATGACAAAGTTTCTTTTTCATGAAACAAGCAGTTAGTCCATGTCATCCACCCATCCACCAATTCTATGGTCTTCCTGATTTTGGAAGTATGAGGTCGCTTTTTCATTAATAAAAATATAACGAATTTGTAACCTTGGTAGTTTATAAACTTGGGAAAGATTCAAAACTTTGAAAGGGTGTGGCTTCGAAGAGATTCAATACTCTTTATGCCTTTCTACTTGAGTGTAATTGTGTTTTCATGGATTTCTTACCATTCCATGTTAACCAGTAACAAGAAGTTAATAAATATTTGCATGGTGTGATTCCCATCCAAAAATCCATAAAAACATAAAATTCAAAAAAAGAAAAAAAGAAACAAAACATGATGGGAATTCAAACCACATCCTTTAGACAAAATAACAGGCTACAAGCACTAGTTATGGAACTAGAAAGACATGTTACCCATGCTTGAAGGTTCTCTTTAACTAAGGCCTTGTCTTACTTCATGCTTCTATTTTCTTATTAAATAAGGAATGGTAATTGATTTGTGGGAGCAGTTTTGTGTCTGGAAGGGATGGTCTCGTCTTAGAGTGGCAATGTGAAGCCACTGAAAGTGGTTGGTTTTAATCTGGACTAAGGATGGACTTTATTGGGTCATTTAACTATAAGATCCACAAGGGACATCATGTAACCACAATTTGGGATTCCGTCTCATCTTCATTTTCATCCATCAATGCTTTTCATCATTCACCTCACTGCTAGTTTCCATGTCTTGTTCAATGTCTTAGTTTAATGTGTTGAAATTCTTAGATAGATTCTTCTGGATTCGATCCTTAACTTTTCATCACCATTCATCCACTATGGGAGGTTATGTGAGGGTACAAAAAGGGCATGAGCCTGCTATGGGAAGGACCCACTTGCATATCTCTTGGTTAAGATAGTTAACTTTCTTATCTTTAGGCATTTTGACGATCAAATCATTTGTGCGCTCCATCAATTACATCCAACTGTGCACTCCTTAAGGCCTTTTCTCCAATCAAATTTCATTCTCCTATAATTATTTGATTTCTGTGAATTTTCAAACTCTTTTCTAAGGTTTTCATATTCATAGCTTTTCTGGCTCTCTATGGATCCCAATTTGATAAGAGAACTCCTTGTATTTTTCAAGATTTTTAAAGTGACAAATTTTGTGGACTAACTCCATTGACAAGACCTCATATATGCATCCCTCTAGTCAATGGGACCCTATTGATGTAAGGCAAAAAGCTTATAAATATGCATGAACTCTTAAGAATTTTTCACATTTTCTCATAAACGAGAGGGGAATTTTTGAATTTTTCAAAGGCTAGAACCTTCCAAGAGCCATATCTTCCTAACTATTTTTTAAATTTACTCCGTTCTTTGACCCTGTAGCTATTGGAGGTAATTATGTGTCATGGGGACCACAAACCTTAAGTTTTTTATGGAAAAGATTTTGGAAAATTTTTAAAACTCCCATAAGGTTTAACAAAGAAATTAACATTAACAAATCAAATTATAAGAGTTGAACCCTTTCAACAAGCTTTGGTAACATTCTAAGTTAAAAATTATCAAAATAATAATAAAATAATCAATTTTCCATGGTCCAAACTTAGCCTAAGTGTAATTGCCCAATGAGAAAGGTACTTAAATGTTATAAGTTATACATTGAATGCTAATCCTTGGTTATGTTTTGACCATAGATGGCATCTCAAGGAAAGTACACAAAAGACCATCCCAACCAAGGGACAAATAGCCAAGAATGGGAAGGGGCCAAGAATAGCCCCATGAACAAGTAGAGACCCGTGTAACAAGAGCTCTTTGGGAGGATCCTGAAGTGGAATCTATCCAAAAAATTCCTAAAGGAGCTACTGGAACAGAACAATCTCACTAAGATGGGTGCTTGAACCTTGACCAAACCTTGAGGTTACCTTGATGGAAGCCTTTCTTAGATAAATCACAAACAAGGAGGTCTAGAAATTTTTGCTTCAAGAATTAAAGACTTTTCTTGGAGTTTGCATCGCTAAAAGTTAAAGCTCAACTATAGAACTCTTCCATGTGGCCCACAATCACTTTTAGCAAGGAAAAACATACTTATTTTGGAATAATCGGTAGGTTGGTTCAATGATCAAAATCAAGGACATCTCAGTGTCCTACTTGATGAAAGTTATCACAGAGGTCCTTGGGTTACAAAAAATGGGGGCAAACCTTGTTGAAATCCCTATGCAGGCATATTTTTGTGTTGAGAAAGAATTGAAGTAGTGGTGTTGTGGAGTCATAAGGAGTTTGGTGCACTTATCACAATGAAGCATGCATACTTCAAAATTGCAACCTTTCACCTCAATCCAATGGTGAGGGTAAGCAAGATCATAGTCTTCTTTGCTAGTGCATGTATTGCTCTAAGTGGTAGATTCTTGGTAAACCTTCCACACCTTACCTATCTTGATATAGAAAAGTGGTTTAAAGAAAATTAATGTGGAAGAAAGGCACTCCCCTTCCCTTGCCTCATCCGAAAATTATGCAAAAGGAAATGAATAACTTGCTACACAAATGACATCATTTGACATGCTTTGTCTACTTCTTGGATGGAGATGATGAAAGGCAAGGTGATTGCCAAGATCATATAAGAATAGAAGCAATGACCACCACCTCCACCACGCACTCACAAAACAATGCCAAAGGCTTGTGCCACCCTTGAGTGAATGTGCAAGATCTAAGAGTGGATCTTGCAAGAGCATGAACAACGAGTAGGAGTGAGTGGCAGTGATCCATCTGTCTAATGATGAGTCACCTTAATAAAGTGGTTTGAACAATTAGCTAGATGGAGAGTGGTTGGCTACTTTTCTTAGCCTAAAGAATGTAACTTTCCAAAAATCAAATCTTGACACTTAAGAGGTAATGGTATCTCTTTTACAATAGCAGTAATTCCTAGAAATCTCTAGGAATGCCATTACTTTTTTGGTGCATCTGGAGGAGGGTGAGGGAGTAACTATTTTGGTGATGTAGCACCATGGGTAGCAGACAATAGCAAAGGTGGTTGTTAATAGAATTGCTAAGGCACTAAATGCACCTACAGTGACTGCACTAGATATTTTTGCACTCAAGGATGTGCAAAAATCAATAGGAATAGGTAGTAGTAGATTGAGTGTAGCCTAGCATGAGGAGTTGTTGGACTAACTAGTGGGAACTGGGCAACCAATTCTAGATGTCTTTAACCTTCTAGACATAATTATTGCAACCTAGTTAGAGCTTCTAGAAGTAAGGGGCAAGTGCATTAAATTGGAGGAGAAACTCAAATAGACCAAGCACAAAACCAATGCTTGGTTGCAAAGGTTGCTAAATTAAGAGCCTATGTTGCTGATCTTGTATTTCTCAACCATGCATTGATAAGGAATGAAGCCTTCAAGCAACTTGAAGAGAAGCTCAAAAAGGTTGAGAATGAGAAGGAGACAGTCATTTTTGATTAGTCCATGGCCAATGCCAAAATGTGCACCATTCAAAATGACTTGGTTCAGTTGTATCATGAGAATGCAATTTTGATCGTAAAAAATCATCATATGTGCAATGTTGATGTGCAAAAGTATCAAATGCAAGATTTTATCCATCAATAGCTGGAGTAGCTAGTTAGAGTAAATAATGAATTAAGGAGACTAGCAGCAGAAAGTAGTAGTCACTCCATGGAGCAAGTCCTAGCTGCTAGGAAAAATGGGGCTCTCCAATTTGAGAGAGTCAAGGATCATTACAGAGATCACGTTAGTCTACAGAAGGAAATCAATGAGAAACACATCTAGATGATGAAGGCAAAAGTTAATGAGGTCCTCCAGTAGCTTAAGAAAGGAGGTAATGTCTAGCAACCTATCTTTGATGGTCTCAATGACTACAATAAAGCAAAGATTTGCATGAAAGAGCTATAGATCAAGGAGATGATAGAGTACATGGAGCTTGCTAATCTTCGTTATGCAAACTTGGTAATGTTGACTACTAGACGATCATGGTTAGAATTGGAGAAAGAAGTGGCCATTTCATACTTGTTGTATGAAGTAGAGTTCAAGCATCACAAAGACACAAAGCAAAAGCTTGAGATTGCCAATGTTGAACTCGAGGTTCTCAAGGTAAAGTTCACTAATCAACATTCAATTGCTGAAAACCTGGCCATGAGAATGAACACCTACCATGAGTTGCAGAATGTAGTTAAGGTGTTTGATGTTGAACGTAAACTTTTTGCTACCTAGTTTTTCAACATGAAGAAGCTATTCTCAGCAATGTCTTATTCCATGAATGGTCCCAGTGAAAAGGAGGAGAAGATGAAGGCACTATTAGATGCCTTTTTTCTTTCACCAGAAGTTGCAGCTACTACAAGATAATCATAACTACCTCAACCACCATGTGTGCTCAAAGCAAGAGAAGGCCTTTCGAAGCCTTAAGACCCTCCACTGCTTGAGACCATTTGATCTTTTTCAACATCTTCATGTCATTTGAGGAATTTTATTTGTCAATTTTTTCCTGGTGTTCAATTTTATTATTTTGAGCCTTCAAAATTTTGTAATCAATGAAAAATTGTACACTTTGAATACTTAGTTTTTGTTGTGTAGTTTGTGTGTCAATAATCCCATACCTTTCCAAATTTTGTAAAGAACTCAAGGATAAGTCTTTATTTAGTTGTGGGAGTATGATGAATCATCATGGTTGGCCTCATTGATAGGATGCCATTGACGCAACCCCGTTGACATAGGGTTTAATCCATTGATGTGTACCCATTGATAGGGCTCCTTATTCTACCTATAAATACACGCTCACTAGCTGAATTTATAGCATAAGTCTAATAGTTGTAGCGAAGCTCTAGTAGTTTATCCACATGAAAGTTAGTATATATTCTAAGTGCTCACAATAGGAGTCAAAGAGTGTACAAATCTTTATTCAAGCACTATTATACTTGAGAAGTATAGTGTGTGCAATAATAAAGATGAGATTTCTGATAAACCTTGCATCACATTGAAATAGATTAATTATATCCTTTATGCATTTAATATTTTAATCAATTTCCTTTAATTCTTTAAGTAATTAAATTAAGCTAATTTAAACTAAATTAAGCTAGATTAAGATAGATTAAATAACGATTAATTAAGCACATAAGTATGACCACTTCCAGCATACACTTAGTGCTTGGTAATCCCAGTAATGCTTAACGTTTGGTAACCTAGTAATGTTAAACATGTTCAAGATGTGTACAAAAAGTGGGAACACATGTTTATGTTAGGATTAGTTAAATGTTAGTTTGTTAGAGTAAATTAGCAATTAAATATATAATTCTTTATCCTTTATTCTTAGATGACTCAAAACATAAAATAGAAAAATGATAAAAATCATATGCCTTAGTTAAACTTAACTATATCTTTGCACTTCACAAGTCAATTTGGGAAGACAACGATTGCAACAATGAGCTTCACCTCCTAGAGATCAATGTACTTAGAAGGCTATAAGTGCACAAAATTTGATCAAATAATGTGTGAAAACTTAGTGATTTGTATGGTTAGGCATAGGTTCTACTTGCCGCTCATCATGTATGCCCAACCATACAAATCAATAGTGTTTACTCAGAAATTTGGTTGAATTTCGTAGAATTTAGGTTTCTAAGTACACTAGTTCTAGGAGGTAAATCTAACCATTGCAATCATTGTCTTCCTAGTTCCACTAGTGAAGTGCAAGTGTATGATTAAGTGTAATTGAGGCATATGATTTTTATCATTTTATCTTTTATGAACTAAGTCATCTACGAATAAGAGTAAAGTATTTAATTACTTAATTAGTATAATAACTAGCTAATATTTAACTAATCCTAACATAAGCATCAGTTCTCACGTTTCGTACACATCATGAACACATTATTGTGCCACTGAGGTACCAAGCATTAAGTGCTCATGGAATTACCAAGCATTAAACATATGCTCAAAGTGATCGTACTTATGTTCACTATTTAATCAATATTAATTAATTACTTAGAAGCATTAAAGTAAATTACATGAATATTAAATGCATAAAGAAAAGATTTAATCTATTCCAAGTATTGTAAGGTTTGATCAAAAAAGCTCATCTTTATTGTCATTCACAATGAAGTGCTCAAGTACATTAGTGCTTGAATAAAGATCTGTACACTCTTTAACACCTACTATAGGCACTTAGAAAATATTGTAACTATTGGAAGGAAAAACTACAAGTGTTTAACTACAAATCTTGAAAGAATTTCATAAATGTGATGGGTAGGTGCATATTTATAGGTGAAGATAGGGTGCCACGTTGACGAGATCCTGTCAATGACATCCCATTGACACGACTCAACAATGTAACTCATCATACCCCCACAACTGAATAAAAACTTGTCTTTGAGTTCTTTACAAAATTTGGGAAGGTATGGGATTATTAACTAACTATAGGCATACATAATAAAGATAATAAAAACTGAGTGCCTAAGTGTACAGATTTACAAGCATTACAAAAATATGTTGTTTTGGACAATAAAATTAAACACTGGGACAAAAATTGACAACACAACTCCTTTGATGCATGAAGATGATGAAGAAGATTAGATGGTCTAGGGTGGTGGAGGTTCTTAATTCTCTAGAGGATCTTCTACTGCCTTAGGCATAAGTGATGGTTGAGGTAGTTATTGTGGTTGTCCTACTACAGTTGTAACTTATGGTAGAATATGGAAGACATTCAACAATGCCTTCATCTTCTCCTCCTTACTCTAGGGATCATTCACGGTCCACATTGCTTTATCAATGTGGAACAAAATGGGAATACCCCATAGATAGAAAATTATTGGGAACATCTCCTTGACATTAACAAACCAAGCAATGAGCTATTTGTGCTCAATGTTGAACACCCTGAGTGCATTTTATAGCTCTTGGTAGTTCATTCTCTTGGCTAGGTTCTTAGCACTTGATCTTTGATCAGTGAACTCTACCTTGAGAACCTTGAGTTCCAAAGTTGCAACCTCAAGCTTTTGCTTGATCTCTTTATGGTGCTTGAACTTTGCCTTATACATACAATAAGTACAAGCTGGCCACCTACTTCTTCAATTTTGATAGTGGCCTTTTGGCAGTCAACATCACTATGCTTGCATATCAGAGGCTAGCAAGCTCCATATACTCAGTTGTTTCCCTGATTTGCAACTTCTTCATGGAAACTTTAACTTTATTGTATTTATTTAGCACATCAAAGATAGGTTGCTAGACATCACCTCCTTGTTGGAGTTGTTGGAAGGCCTTATTGACTTTTGCCTTTGCCAATTGGATGTGCTTCAAGTTTATTTCTTTCTATAATCTGACCTAGTCCCTATACTACTTTTTAATCCTTTCTAACTTAAGGATCTTATTTTTCCAAGTGGAAATCTTGATTGTAGATTTCTAGTGCAAGGCATGAACTTCTTTCATCAAGAGGTTTTTGTTCTTTGATACCAACCTTTTCGATTCTATGTTCACCCTTGTAAGCTACTTCTACTGTTGATGGATGAATTTAGACATTTATTATTTCTATGCATCAACATTTGTAGGCAATGGTTCTTTGCGCTTACGACCTCATTCTCTTGGTAAGTCTTGACCAAGTCCTTTTGGATGTTGTGCATCATGGCATTGACCAAGGACTAGCCAAAGACTACCACCTCCTTTTTGTACTCAACCTCTTTTAGCTTGACTTAAAGCTATTGGAAAGCCTTATCTTGTGTCATTACTTGGTTGAATAGTGTAGGATTAGCAAGGTGGGCTCTTAGTTTAGCAACTTTCATAGCCAAACATTAGTTTTCAACTCTGGCTGATTCTAGTTGCCCCTCCATGATGAGGCATTTTCCCCTTGCCTCAAGTAGCTTTGATTGGGTAGCAGTGATGGTATTTAGAAGGTCAAAGACATCTAAAATTGGTTAACCAGTTCCCACCAATTAGTCTAGCAATTCCTCATGTTGGGCTACATTCAATCTCTTATTGATAGTTCCTATAGAAATCTACACATCTCTAAGTATAGAAAAATCTAGTATAGACATCACAGGTACATTGAGTGCTTCAACCACTTTATCAACAACCACTTTAGCTACCATCTCCTACCCTTGGTGCTGCATCATCATGATAGTTGCCCCCCCACCCTCCTCCAAGTGCATCAAAAAGGTAGCAATATTTTCAAAGATGTCTAGAAATTGTTACTATTGCTAGAGGGACACCATTACCTCTCAAGCACTTGGATTCAACCTTGTGGGCACCTGCATGCATTAGGCATGAAAAGGAAAGTTCCTTCCCTCTTGCACAATTTTCTAATAAGGCACAGAAATGGAAGTACCTTCCTTTAGTGTTTTTTCTCCTTGAAGCACTTTTATATCTCAAAATAGATCAATTGTGGAAGGTTGACAAGGAATCTTCTACTTAGTGTAATGCATGCATAGGTGGAGAAGGCTCTGATTTTGTTGGGCCTCACCACTGGATTGAGATGAAAGGCTACAATTTTGAAGTATGCACATTCTACCATGATGATCGCATAAAACTCCTTATGGTTCATTTCGTACCACTGCTGTGTCTATTCCTTCTTGATGCCTAGATCTACCTATGTTGCAATTTTTCAAGAGTGGTCCTAGTTTCAAGTAACCCAAGGGCCTCAGAGATTGCTTTCACTAAGTAGAAAATAAAGATGTCCTTTATTTTGACTGTGCAACCAACCAGCCTATTGTTCCAGAAGAGGCATGTCTCTCCCATGTACCACTGCTTACTAGAAGTGATGATTGGCCACATGAAAGAGTTTTACAATTGAGTTTTGACTTCTAGAGGAGCAAACTCCAAGAAGGATCCAAAGTTTATTTCTTGAAGCATAGATTTCTAGACCTTCTTGGATTTGATTTGCTTGGGGTAGACATCCATCAGGGTGACCTCAAGGCTTGATCATGGCCCTGTTGCCTCATCTCAATGTCATTGTTTTGTCATGGCCACTTCATTGGAAATCTTTTTAATAGATTCCACTTTAGGCTCATCCCAAAGAGATATCATTGCATGGGTTTCTACTACCTACTTCTGGGGTTATTTTTGGCATATTTTAGTTCTTAGTTGTTTGTCCCTTGATTGAGACAATCCTTCCTCCTACGCATGCTTTCCTTTTGGTGCCATTTGTGTCACAACATAACCAAGGATTAGCATGTGGTGTGTAACTTATAACCTTTAGGTACCTTATCTCATTGGTTAGTTATACTTTGACTATGTTATGACCATGGAAGATTGATTATTTTAATGTTATTTGATTTATAAGGTCACCATAGTTTTTGGAAGGGTTTAACTATTGTAAATTAGTGTTTTTAATGTTAGTTTATTAGTTAATCCTTTGTCAGAGTTCAAAAAATTTTAAACTTTTTTATCAAAAAACTAAGGTTTGTGGCCCCCACAACTAAGAGCTTACTTCTAGTAGCTACAAGACTGAAGAATAGGATTAACTGGACAAATGGTTTGGAAGTTATGGCTCTTAGAAGGTTCTGGGCTCTGAAAATGTCAAAAACTCCCTTCTTGTTTGAGCTCAAATGTGAAAAATGCAAAGTGTGGCCATGTATTTATAGGATTTTTGTGCTACATTGATGTGGTCCTATCGATGGGGTCTCATCCATACAGTGGCTCTATATACAGGATCCCGTTGATGGAGCTTATAGCAAAAATTTTCACATTTAAAAATATGATAAAATGAAGGAGTTTAAGCATGAAATTGAAGTCTTTGGAGAGCTAGAAAATCTATGAACATGATGAAATGCTTGAAGAGGACTTAGTTTATTCACAAAACAGAGTTTTGGGTTGGAGAATGAATTTTTTGTTGGAGAATGTCATTAAGGAGCATACAATTGGATGCAACCAATGGAAAATACAAAAGGATTTGATTGTGAAAAATGCTTAATGATAAGAAACTTAACTAACCAAACCAAGAGAAGTGTAAGTGGATCCTCCCCATAGTAGGCTCATGCCCTTTTTATCCTTGAATATCTTGAAACTTAGGAGTCCACGGGACTAGTGTTTGATTAATGGTTATGAAATTTAAGGACCTAATCCTGAAAGAATCAACCTAAAAATTTTAACACATAAAATTAATACATTAAAAAAGACATGGAAAATTGGTAGTGAGGTGAATTATGGAAAGAATTGGTGGATGAGAGAAAGAGGAATGGAGTTCTGAAGCATTACCACATGAAGTCCTTTGTCGATTTTGTGGTTAAATGACTCGATAAAGTCCATCCTCAGTCTAGATCAAAACCAACAACTTTAAGTGACTTTGCATCAACACTCAAAGACATGTCCACCCCCTCAAGGCATAGGAAAGCTTTCATAGATCAATCATTGTTTCTTATTAAGAAGAAAAGAGAAGTAGGAAGTAAGAAAGGACCTTAGTTAGAGGGGACCTTCAGGCATAAGTAACATGTCCTTCTAGTCCCATAACCAATGCTTGTAGCTCGTTATTGAGTCTAAGGGATGTTCTTTGAATTTCCATTGTTTTTTTGGATTCTATGTTTTTATGAATTTTTGGATGGAAACCACACCATGCAAAGACTTTAACTTTCTATTATTGGTTGACAGTAGAATGGTAGGAAATCCATGAAAACACCCACACACTCAAGAGAGTAGGAGAGTACAAAGAGTATCAAATCTCCTTTAAGTTACATTCTTATTAATCCATTTAGTCCTTCCTAAGTTTGAAAACTACTAAGGTCATGATTTCATTAAATTTCTTATTAAGGAAGGGACTTCATATTTCCCAAACTAGGAACACCATAGAGTGCTGTGGATGGGCAAATGACATGGAATCACTTTGCATTCCATGAAAAAGAAACCATGTCTTAGTTATTAATACCAAAATCCAAAGACAGAATCCAAACATTAGCATCAAAAGGATTAAGTATAAACCACCATTAATAGTAGCTACAACAACACTATGTCCTATTGGCAATCAAGGAAAAGAAAACAAACATAAGAAAAACATAAGAAAAATTGAACCAAAATAAAGTAAAATAAGAAATAAATTATAAAATATTTAAGAAAAAGAAAACATACTAATGATGGTGCAAAACAAAAAAATGTGAAAAAAATATAAAACAAAAAATTGTAAAACAAAGAGTGTAAAAAACTAAGGAGCCACTTTAAATGATCAGCATGACTAGTCATCTCCCCCACAATTGAGTTGAAAGAAGGAGATATGAAATATTGAGCATGCTTGTCCATCCAATGAGGTGTTGTGATCACTAGCTCTTTTGGGCTTATGGAATGGTTTAATTTGTTTCATGTTGACCAATAGTTTTTTATTTAGGCTTTCAGGTTTGTAGATCAAGATGGTCCTAGAAAAAAGGTTTTAAAAATGATTTAAAGCCCTTCCCACAATGTTTGGAACTTAGTTCTTTGTGGCACATGTGTGGGGTTCCAGTAAAGGACCTTGTCTCCTGGCTGAAATCTTACCTTTCTTATTTTAAGCTCATGGCATTGCTTGATGAATGGTTTGTGCACTTCATTCAAGGACAAGGCCACTAAAAAATTCTCATCTAGCACATTAAGATTGATCAATCTCCCTTTCTATACTACGCGAAGGTTAAGGTCAAGGTCACAAGATGTTGAAAGTGTACGAAGCTCAAATTGAACAAGAAGAGTTGGCAATTTTCCATACACTAACTCATAGGGAGAATAGCCTCTAGGGAGTTTCAAAGTCAAGTGGTAGGCCCATAGGGCATCATTAAGTTTGGTGCTATAGTCTCTCCTATATTTGCTAATTTTTCTTGTTAAGATCTTAGTGATCTCCCTGGGTGTAACCTTAGCTTTATCGTTGACTTGGGGGTAGTAAGGTGTTGTTAATTTATGTTCTACGCATAAGTGTTGCATGAGCTTTTGAAAAGTGGTGCTTGTAAAATAAGTATCATGATCAAAAATTAGTGCACATGGTACCCCAAACCTGTTTACAATATTTTCTTATACAAACTAAGCAAATGTAGAGGATGTACAATCAGTGACAACTACTGCTTCTGTCCATTTCGTACAATAGTCAATAACGAATATGATGTATGTCTTTCCATTTGACATGGATGTAATGGGATCCATGAAATCAATGCCCCAGATGTTGAAGGGTTTTAGTGGTTGGATCCACTGCTAAGGATCTTCCATGTAAACGATCATCCCACCATTGTGTTGATAGCATTTACAAGAGTGAATGAATTAGTGGGTGTCCCTAAAGAGTGTTGGCCAAGAATACCTTCCCATCAAGATCTTAATGATCATGTGTCTTATAGCATACTAGCCCCCAAAAGGGACCCTCATGAGCATCTTAGAGAACATGCAATTGGTTAGTATCAAGAACACACCAATGAACCAAGCCATCGGCCCATACCTTGTAAAGGTGTTTGTTGATCTCCATGAAGCATTTGGCTTGATGAAGAAACTATTGTTTCTTCCTATGGTCCAACTCATGTGGCATCTCTTGAGTAAGAAGATAAGTGAGGATGTCATTGTACTAGTTAGGAACAGTAGGCACTTATTTGTTTATAACACCAACAAATATTCGTACACTCTTTGACTCCTATTGTTGGTACTCAGAAAATATTATAACTATTGGAAGGAAAAATTGCAAGCGCTTTGCTATAAGTACTAAAATATTACCATAAATCTAGCAGGTAGGTATACATTTATAGGTAGAGAGAGGGTGTCACATCAACAAGTACATGTCAATGAGTCAAATCCTACGTCAATGAGATCATGTCGATGAGATCCCATCAAAGGGGTGCATCAACAACATCTTGTTGACGTGACCCAACAATCCAATTCAACATCAAGGTATAAATTAACATTTTCCCACATCTTTCTTAGATTGTGAGTTTTCTTATTTTATTTGGTCTTATTTACTTATGTTTACTCTCAAGATTTTCTTTTAGCTTGCTCCACCTACATGGAGAAAAGTTTTATAATAACATCCACTAACTTATATCTTAGAAAAGAAAAGGTAAGTTGAAAAGTACACTTTCAAGGACTTCTTATTTACATGTTATTAGTTACTAATTTAGTAATATATAGCTAATATTTATGTTGGTTACATATCTAAGGGTTTACTTATAGTCATTCTTTTGATTTGGACATCCTCAAATATATACCAAACTAATAAGTAAAGGAGGTTAGCTAGTAAGTAAAGTTTAATAAGTATCATTGTTTGTTTATTTAACTTGTTTAAGGATCATGTTACTTAAGATAGCTAACCGTGTTGGAACTTGAAATAAGTGAAACATAGTTATACTCAAAAATTTATAATTCAATGCTATGTAGTAGAATTGAACCTAGGGGTTACTAGGCCAAGACCTATGCCACTAAGCTAACACCTCATTGTTTACCAAATTCAAGAAATTAGTCATTCGATGTAATTATGGTATAAGTTAAAAAAAGGTTTTTAGTTAAATTCCTTTATCAAACTATACAAGTTTTTTTGTTTAATATTTTTCTTTCATAGTTGCATGAAATTATTTTTTAAAAAATTATTTCACAATAGAATTATAACAAATTTCTATGTGTTTGGTAACACTACTTTCCACATTTTATGAGGCCTTGGCTTTCCCCGCTATGTTGGTATTGGCCTTGGCCTTATGCCTGAGAGTTAAAGGCATGGCCATAGCCACCTAATGTTTTGATCATGTGGCCCACATTGTGCTTGAAGTCAAGGTGTAACATAACCTACTTGTTTCATCAATCTATGAATCAACTCTCCATCTCCATGGTTGATTCAATGTCTATGCATTTAGCAAATCGATTGATAAGTTCTTGAAGCATTGCTTGAAATTGTTCATTTTTACTACATCTAGTTGTTTGGTTTTGGTTGGCTTTTTAGGGGTTGGCCAAGGTTAGAAGTGTGATCTGCTTAGAGTGATGAATTTTCCCATGTGTTCATCCAACCAAAAAACCAGGCCTAATAATTTATTCTTTGCACTTGAAAAGGTTTTTTGAAACTTGAATTTATTTTGTTGATAGCCTTAAGTTGATATAGGTTGATATTATTGTATTGGACTTTGGAGTGGAATGAACACTATGGTATGTTGTGCATAAACATAGTTTGAGTCTCTAAAGTATGGGTTGAATGGACTATATCTAGTATATGGGGTATGTGTATACACGAATCTTAAATATAAACATTATCTATAATTACAAGGAAACAACCTTGTTACTTCGAAGAAAGATGCAATGATTAGTTAAAGAGTAATTAATAACTAATTAATTGAAAATGATTGAAGTACAATTAGAAATGACAAAAGCAATCAACACCAAGGCCACAAAAAGGGTTTGTAGTGTTTGTAGCTCCAAAACCAAAAGAAACCTCTAGCAAAGATCATCAATTCATTGCACAAGATGTTCGGTTCTTCTCCACATAAGCTCCAACCCCAAAATTGTTACATCAATAGCGTAATAGGTAACAAAGTTTGAATGTGGAGGTCTTCCTTTGGATTGACTTTAAGATTATTGATGATTGTTTTAAGGTTGAAAATTATCTTCACTTAACTTTTAGTTATATTTTTACAGTATATGAAGGAAATCTTTCTTTCCACTAGTTCTTTTCTTTATAATGGTCTTTCTTCTTATAATATTTACTCTATGGAACATGTGATGATGATGCTTCATGCTAGGTTATTGAACTTGGATTAAAATTTTCTTTAAAGTTTCTTCTTCCTCTTAAATTTTCTAATCTAAAATTTTGATTTTGGCTTGAATCTTGATTTCTTGCTTCTTTAGAGTTAGATTACCTACCTCTTCCTTTTCAAAATCTATCTTCACCTGTTGTATTTCTTACAAAATATGTTTGATCATTTTGAGTTTAATCATCATGCCTAGTGAGGAATGAGTATCCCCTACATCCAACCATACAAATCACAAGCATTCATGTGAAATTTGGTCAAATTCCATGGATGGATCTAGTAGGGTATCTAGATTGTTAATCATTGATTGCAAGTTGGTATCTTCTCACTTGAACTAGTGATAGCTTGATCATGAATCATTTAGTCCAATGTGAGGCATATGATTGTTGATGTTTTTGGGGTCTTAAACTAAATGAACAATGATATAGAAATTAATTATTTAGTCTAATTAATAATAAAATTAAATTTAAAACTATCCTAAGCAATATGAGTGTTTGTTTCTAGCTTTTCATACATGTCTTGAACTCACATACCAAGTGTTATGCAACTAGGCAAACTAAGCAATAATGTTGTTAGGATTACTAAGAAAATACGTGTTTATACTCAAAATTGGTTGTGCTCTCTCCACCTATTGATTAACTTGCATGGAAATGTAACTATTAACTACCTACATAGAAAGTAAATTACATTGAAAGTAAATCTATTCTAAGTTAAAGTGTTGCAATGAATATGAATTAATCTTGATTTTATTATCTTTCATTGAAAGTGTCCAAGTATAATGCCACTCAAATAAGATGTCATACAATTGACTGAAAATCATGATGCAGGCACTCACTAACTATTTGGTAAGATTCCAGAATAAAATTGCAAGAGTTCCATTACACTATTGACCAAATGATGTCAAATATGCAATGGGTGCTTGTATGTTTATATGAAAATATAGGCATTGTGTTGATGGGGATGCATTAACGCATTTGATTATATCGATGAGGATGTGTTGATGCAACTAAGTTATAATTGATGTAATATAGCATCTACAATGTAGCAGCCAACTAAGATGCATCAATGAAGATGCTACACTGCAGATCCCACATGACATCTATGATATCTTAGCTGATTGAGACACTTGACAAAATGATGCTTTATCATAACCCTACAACTCAATTACCCAACATATCAGGTTTCGTCATACCCCCACAACTAACTAAAAACTCATCCTTTAGCTATATATAAATGTACAAAGTTTCATTACAGAAATTATGGGGTGACTAAGATAAGATTGGCTACCATTACAAAACTGGAGTACCACATTACACAATTTTATTCAAGTGAATGTATTACAAAATGCCAAAAATATTGGATTGACATCAAAGTTTACAAAAATTGTAGAAATCTTCAAACATCCACCAAAGATGTATCTTCTTGTTGTCACTAGTAGTGGAAAATTGTCCAAAATTGATTGTTATGTTGATGCTTCTCTTATATCCAAAACATTTTTGAAGGATGAATTGAAATTTCTCCTCATCATCCCATGGGTCTAGCAAACATGTGATGCTTGAGCTTTGATCCTTGTATGTGCAACTATTTGTCCATGGGCATATCCTCCCCTATCCTCCTCTTGGTCTCTTTTCCTTGCCTTGGAAAAGACCTTCAACCTTAGATATTTGATAAAATCAATTTTCTAATGGCTATGATATTAGGTATCTAATATTAGACCCCAAGCTATGACATTGGATATCTGACATCATGGGACACATGCCTACCTATAAATATGACACTTAGGCACATGGTCAACAACATAATTTTCATCCACCCTTATCAAAATTCTTGTAGTTTGTTTTCATAACTTTAGCGATAGAGTGAATGATCGCAATGTGGTGCTGAGTAGTTGTCTAGAATGTTTATTTGAGTGAAGTGTACTTGAGCATAATTCATGACTAGAAATAAAGATCAAGATTAATTTTCATCATTGTAGCATCCACTTAGTTTTACTATTTTACTTAGCATAGTTTTTACTATTTTCTTAGTTTAATCATTTACATTTCCAAGTACTTTACTTTCCTTGTTCATTAGTAAAGTGGAATGAGTACAACTAGTTCCAAGCATTTAAGTGTAATCTTTTGGTAACCCAATAGTGGTTTCACTTGATTCACTTAATAGTGAACTCACTTGATAATCCTAATAACAGTTACATGAGCCCATGGCATGTACGGTAAGCTAGGACCGTATACTCATCGCCTTAGGATAGATTAGCTTCATTTATCATTTTCCTTAGACTTAGAATTATTTTCATACTTTACTATCATAGGTAGGAGACATGGCCTACTAACATCAATATTTGATATACCTCAATGAAAACTAAAACATACACATAGATTATACTAGCTCCATGTGAGAAGACAATGGTCATGAACTCAAATGAATTACTAGCATAATCACATTGCCTCATCCACAAATTAGGATTGGGCCTATCATGTATGGTTGGGTGTTGGATTACTCCACCACTCATCATTGGTGCCATTGCTGGGGACAAGTCAATGTATGCTAAGTAATTGATTTCACAAAGTTCATTGTACTTGAAAAATAAAGTAAAAATTCATAACTTTAAGAAAAGCATAATTAAAGCAAATATCTTAAAATATAACATGGCTTCAAACAAGAGCACGTCATCACCCACTAAGGAGACAAACTAGAGTAATGACAGAATAGTCGATGAAGAAGAAGAATGGAGTATGCCAATGCTAATAAGGATCTCTTTTGCTCAGCATGATCCTTACTATCTTTATTTTACATTCATCTTCAATCAAGACAAGCAACTCAGGTGGAAAGATCTTTAGGGGAACATTGTTCTACCATTAGAATGTTCAACACCCATCATGCTTCAAATTGCTCTCAAGGGGATGAAACTAAGTGAATCACTTGGAGGCATAATGAAACCACAAACATGACTCAATCATATCAATCCACTGATGAGTAGTTAAGGAGAGATAATTCCATGGAAACTAGGAATGAGAAAAATAAGGGGAAGAAAGTCAACTGTTCTATTTTCTTGGAAGAGCTTGATGGTGACACACTCATTACTAAATAGCTCCACCAACATCATTAGTATTCACCACCATGCATCATCTAATTGAAGGAACCTATCAAGAATAAATTATACTCCAAATATGTAGAGGTACTTAAGCAAGAGGTAAAAGACTTAAAGTACAAGTAGGACCCAAGTTCACGAGTTCCTATTGGACCCCATAGGGAAGAACATTAGAGTCATCATAGGAGGATAAGTTGGCGCCGTTATCCTACTGTCTCATCTGCATCCTCACAATCATCAGTAGACTCTAAAAAAAGACATAGGTACAAAGACTATGACATGGAGAGAAGAACTCATGACTGATGCTCAAGACATTTTGATTCAAAAGATGAAGAGTATAAAAAAAAAGATGTAGGAATTGAAGAGATCATGAAAGAGATGAGCACAAAATGAAGCACTACTATAATCGAGCACATGAACTTGATCGAGATGATGAACCCCTAATGGCTACTTAAAGTATGATCAACGTATAGGAAGTTGTACACATTCCAACTAAGCATGTGAGGGACAACCGTATCAAACAACTTCATATGAATAACATGTCAAGATTTGAAGGTGGTTCTAATGTTGATTTACAACACCACCTCCAAGCTTTCCATGATGCTTGCACCTTGCAAAATATCAAAAGTAACTAGTAAAAGTTAAGTTATTCCCAAGAACACTTATGAAGGAGGTAGAGAGCTAGTAAAAATTATTGGAACTTGAATTAATTAGACAGAGTACCATGCTAGAGCTCTTCAATGATAAATATCAAACTTATTTATGAGTGTCCAACTTAAGGAAACAAATCTAGGAATGGAAACAAGGGACTCATGAAATCCTTGATGTGGTAATGGGTAGATACTACTAACTACTACATAGATTCCCAAGCCATAAATTCTCATAGAAGGAACAACTAAGGAGCATTAGAGATGGGTTATGAAACAAAACCACAAAGACACTTGGGATTTATGGCTAAGGTAGATTACCTAAAATGAATGTCCATGGCATCCAGAGGTTAATTGATAAAGTAGCAAAGGAAGAAGGTGAGTTAAGAAAGAGAGAATTAAGTTAGGCATATAACTGTGATCCATCAATTAGAAAAAGAGATGCAAGGGTTTGTGATACCAAAGAAGAAGAAACCTTATGTTAGGCAATTGGAAAAAAATGCTATCAATCCAAAAATTTGTCACCGATGTAGCAACATAGGTAGAAAAGTTGTGAGGCTCAATTGATGAGAGGTGTACAACAACTTTAAAGATTATGAAAGAAAGAGCAAAGCAAGCCTTTGGAAAATGAAAAGACAACAAAAAGAAGATAGATTTTGTACCAAAAGGAAAAGTAGCTACAATGGTTGAATGTTTAGACACTAGCTCCACTAATGAGGAAGGATGTGCTGTGTATTAGTATGAACATCCCAAGGAATGTTATCTAGTAATAGCACATTTATAGGAAATGAAGGCATACACACTCAAGCATAAATTTGTTAAGAAAAAAATGCCCAGAAGGTTACTTTATCCTTAAGGTAACTATATATAGAACTTCTAACCCACATACTATCCTAGTGGAGCTTTGCCACAACCATAATAATAGTATTACTAGTAGTGGCAACAACCGCAATCATGGGCTATAACACCATTACATCATTAGTATTCATATAAGTAGCTAGATCCTTATGGATACTATGTTCAACATCTAATCTCACTAACAAATGCAACTATTCAAACTCCATAGTACTATCCATTTTAGTATCACAAACCTACATCACCAAGGACAAACTTGAACTTGTACATGCATCCACCACTAGCTGGTGCTCAAAATCAACACTTGAATCATTTACCACTAGTGCCACCTCTTGTTATGTAGAGGGAATTGCCATCACAACTATAGCAGAAGAGTGCAACAAGGGTGGTCAGTACATAAGATGAGGTGGTCACATACGAATTCCAAACTAGGAAATAATTGTTCTTTCGAATGAGTTTAGAAAAGATTCAACAAATGGGGAACACATCTACTTTCACTCCATTTACATCCAATTCCATTGAACACAATATGCTTCCGTCTTTATCAAATTCAAGTGTCACAATTGTCATGCTTACTCAGACAATCATGCACTAGATTAAGGTAGAAGCCCTTCCAAAAAAGTGAACTGATCCAAGAAGCCCCTTAGTTTACCTCCAAATAGCAGGGCAAAAACCATGTAAAGCTCTATTGGATTCAGTATTAGGAGTAAACTTGATCTCCCAAGATATGTACTAGACTTGGAATCTATTACCCCCAAAAAAGAGTAACATTTGATTAGAGCTTGCAAATTAGTCAATCATAGTTGTACTTGAACAAGTGGATGATGCAATTACAACCATCATTGGCTAGTCTTACCTTGTATATTTCCTAGTCATTCATGTAGGAAAAAACAAAGTAGAGTTTCCAATTATTATGGGAAGAGCATGGCTTGGAATTTGTGACTTGTCCTTGGAAATTTCCAAGGAAGATAAAGTTGACATTATCAAAAGATGAAGAGTTCCATGTATCATATACAATGATAATGGGTGTAATTTCTTGCAAAGAATATGGACTATTTGACAAGAGGACCAAGGCATGCAATAGATGTGTAGATATAATATGTGTGCAAAATTATCTGTATGCAGTGGCCACATAGCAGGAAGGCATCCAGTGGTTGATTATAAATGAAGAGATTAAATCAAATAAATACATGGAACCAAAAGATCAAATTATTAGTGCATACGTTAAAGAGATTGATAAATTAGAGTAGTTAAGGGAAAGGCACTTCCATCCACAAACAAACTAAGACGAGGAGATAGATTGGGGACACTTGAAGATCCTAGACACAATGTAACTAGAACCACTAGAACTAAAGGCCCTACTAGCCAAATTGGAATATGCATTCTTGAACAACAAAAAGTCAGTAATCATCAACGCCACCTTAACAGAAGAATAGAAAAGGAAGTAGCTAGAAGTGATAAACAGATGGCCCACAACCTTCACATGGTCCTATGATGAGACCACAGGAATTGATTTGTGAATTTTCCAACACCAGATATACACTAACCTTGTAGTCAAACCACAATGTCAAGCCCAACAAAGGCTCAATTCAAAACTCAAAGAAGTAGTTAAGCAAAAGTTGGAAAAATTGCTAAAGATAGGATTCATCTATCCTATTGTAGATAGTGAATGGACCAATCCCTTAGTAATTGTTCCAAAGTAAGGGGGAAAATGGTGAATTTGCATCGACTTCCAGATGTCGAACTTTGCTACATTCAAGGATCACTTTCCTCTGCCACTTGTTGATCAAGTCCTAGTTACTATTGCATGACATGAATATTATAGTTTTCTAGATGGATATAGTAGATACAATCATATTCATGTTGCACCTAAAGATAGAGAAAACAATGTTCACCAGTCCATGGGAAACATTTTCCCACAATCAAATGTCCTTTAGTCTTTGCAATGTGTTAGCCACCTTCCAGAGATTGATGCTCAGCATCTTCCAAAAGCAAATTGGTAATGGCATAGAAGTGTTTATGAATGAGTTTTCAACATATGGGTTGGATTTCAAGTAAGCAATGGCCTAGTTGGAGCATGTACTCAATAGATGTGTTTAAATTAATCTTAAACTCAACTAGCAGAAGAGGCATCTCATGGTCTAGGAAGGCATAGGGTTGGGACATAAAATCTCCTAGAAAGGTATAGCGATTGATCCTCAAAAGATCAGAGTCATATAGGATATCATTCAAAGGCCACAAATAGTGAAAGATGTGAGATCATTTTTAGGCCAAATGTGATATTATAGAAGATTCATAGAAAATTTTTCAAAGATAGCCAAACCACTTATGAAACTCATGAAGAAGGATGCATCCTTTGAATGGATAGAATCATGTGAAAGGTCATTTGAAGCTCTAAAGTAAAACTATTGAAGACACCAATTCTCCAAGATCTAGATTAATTAATGCCTCTTCATATCATGAACGATGCTTCAAACTATGCGCTTGGTGCAGTATTTACACAACTAGATGCTCAAAAGAGACCTTACTACATTCACTATGCCAATAGGAGCATCATTAGAGCATAATTAAATTACACCACAATAAAAACTAGAGGTAATGATTGTGGTGTATGTGCTTGAAAAGTTTAGACATTATGTGCTCAGATATCAAATCTATGTCCACATCGATTATAGTGTCATCTGATTTCTTATGAACAAACTAGTTGTCAGTCCCAAAATGATAAGATGGCTCATGATTTTGCAAGAATTCAACATTATAATGATCGATAAGAAATAAAAAATGTAGTAGCTAATCATCTGTCAAGGTTGAAATGGGATGTCAAAAATCAAGTAGAACCTTTATTAGACCAATTTCCCAATGAGGACCTATTTACCAAATAGTAAAGGCTATAAATTCAATAGGGAAGCCATGGACCACAGAGTACTTGACTTATCTAATAACACAAGAGCTTCCTACTGAATGGAGTTAGAAACAACATGAAAAATTCCTTCACAAAGCAAAGAGATATATGAAGATTAATGGTAATTTGTACCAGATCTATGTAGATGGGCTTGTTAGATGGTATGTGTTAGACGAAGACTAATAGAGAGTCTTACAAGACGTTCATGAAGGCCCATGTGGTGGCCACTGTGCAAGGTGTAGAACAACACTCAAATTATTGGTGGAAAGCTACTTTTGGCCTATCTTATTTAAAGATGCCCATACTTTTTCATAATATTATTAGCAATGCAACAAGATGGAAGAGTTATAGCCAGATACAAAGGGCCACAACATTGTATACAACCACTAGAAAATTTTAACATATGGGGAACTAACTTTATGAGACCCGTAACACAAATTTTGAATGGAAAAGAATAGATCATTGTGATTATGGATTACTATACAAAGTGGAAAGAGGAAGAAACAGTAAAATATTGTACAGCAAAAAAGGCTACCAAGTTTTTTGAACAACATGTCATGATTAGATTTGGAGAAGCAAGGATGGTTATATCAGACAATGGGACTCACTTCACTAGTGCTACATTTAAGAAGCTCATGCGAGAACTTGGGGTGAACTATAAGCTAACAACACCATATCATCCCCAAGCAAATGGTGAAGCTAAAGCAACTAACTATGAAATAACTAGAATACTTACTAGAATGGTTAGTTAGTTTAGAAAATAGTAGAGCACTAAACTAAATGACACTCTATGGGCCTATAGGACATCCTAGAAACTACCTATAGGATACTCATCATATGAGCTAGTTTATGAAAATTTGCCAATGCTCCCAATCTAGGCAAAGCTCCATACTTTAGGTATTTCCAGGGAACTTAACCTTGACTTAAGCTTCACCCAACATGAACGTCTCATGAATTTGAATGCTTTAGATGAGAATAGACATGTAACACTTATGAATAATAAACATTACTCCAAAGATAGGCATGATACGTGGATAAGGCACATAACTATACAACCAAGTGACAAGATCCTTTATGATAATCCTAGTCATTTACCCCAAAAAGCTAAGTTTCAAACACTTTTGGAGGGACCATACACTATGCAAGCCACTTATCCATTTGGTGCCTTACATATTTTCCATCCATCCTATCCACATAAGTTCATCCTTGTCAATATCCAACAAGTCAAACTTTATCATGAATATTCCAAGAAGTCTACTTAGCCTACCCAATAGTCCTCTAGCTATTCTATCTTCTATTTAACTGATCTTAATGAGAGATATGGTGGTGTCAATTTGAACCCATAGGTATTTCACTAAAATTTTTGTTTTCTTTTAATTTTTCCACATTCTTTGGTATTTTTCTCATTCTTTTATACTTCTCATTTTTTTGAATTTTTAATATCCTTTGATATTTTTTAATTATTTGATGATTTTTCATTCTTTAACATTTTTCATTCCTTGCATCTTTTGCTACTCCTTACTATCTTTTTCATACATTGTTTTCATTTTCTTTGTCAATATTTTTGATTGTTAATAAAACACATTATGAATACGGCAAGATGTAGCCCAATAAGATGAATATTTCTATATGATATCAAGTCATAAGGGATTGATTATTTGAATAGTAAGCCCATGCCATCCATGCATCCATTAAATTAATAAGATGTTCTTACCATGGCCATAATGATATTCTTTCTCCATCATACAACTCAGAATAAACTTATGATCATTATGCTTGGATAGAAATGTGAAGAACCAAGAGAGAATGTAAAGGGTGTGACATCAAAGGGATTTGGGAACTCTCTTGGATTATTGTTGTGAGTTATATCATGTTTTTTAGGTTGTATTATATCCTTGTAGATCTAATGAAAAATGGGAGTAAGAGGAAAATATATGATGCCTTACCTTCTCACTAGAAAGACATGTTACCCATGCCTAAAGGTAGTCCTCTAGTAAGGTTGACATAGATAAAAATAAAGAGCACAAAATAAATTTTTGGGGGTCCCACTGGAAAGACATGTTACCCATGCCTAGAGGTACATGGCTTCTTAGGAATATAAGAAATAACAAGTGCCATGAATAAACTCCTCCTTTGGACAATATGCCAAGTTACAATAGTCCTTGCAATAGTGGTAGTCTTACGGTTGTAATTCCAAGAGATGAAATAATGTGATGTCACTAGAATGTGGTCTAGACCTAGTTTGAATCTTGGACAAAAAGGGTAATGATTACTTTAACCACTAAGAAAACACAAGAATTCATTATGCCTATGGTAAGATACCTCACATCCTGATTTTTGTAATCCCTTCTAAGTCCATCTCATCTCACTGTTTGAATATGCACAATAACTTGTGGTTTTGTATAACATAGTGTAATTTT
>MNCI01032025.1:447761-492006 GCA_015680685.1 Gnetum montanum | reverse complement strand
TAATCGAATCGTCATCGCTTTTACTGACCCGTAAGTCCCTGTCTGATCGACAAGACCGTTCAGGGCACCGCGGATTCGTTTTTCCAGCTTAGCCCTCGCGCGGATCCGTGGTTAAGGCTGTGTACACGGAACTTCGGTCGGTATTTCCAGCTGCCGACGTTTTCCGTCGTTACAACGGCCAAGGCATAAGAGTGCAAAACCACTAAATATGTAAAACTATCGATCCAAAACTGTGAAACTATGAAACTATTAACATGCTAATGCCAAGCTACTAGTTTAGTGTCATTGTGGACTGCCAAATTGTAACATGTAAAATCGTAACATGCAAAACTGGTAGTATGATAAACGGGAAATTTCGGGTATGAGAAATGCAAAACCGTTAATGCGAAAATGCAAACTGCTGACACAAAAACACGAAACCACTAGAAATTGCAAAACTACCAATGCGAAAGTGCAAAATTTCTAGTTTAACGTCATTGTAGACTGCGAATGTATAACAGGTTGAAACTGCTAGTTTAAGGTCTTTTCGGACCGTTAAAGATGCAACTATGCTAGGATTGCTAGTTTAAGGTCTTTTCGGACTAGTAACACTGAGATTGTTGGAGTTGCTAGTTTAAGGTCTGTTTGAACCCTTGCTAGTTTTAAGCCATTTCGGGCCATTACTAGTTTTAGGCCATTTCAGTCCTTTCCGTAACATGCCAAAGAGATCATATGTAAACAACTTGAACAACGGCTAACTGGTAACTTATGCTAGTTTTAGGTAGTCTTAGGCCATTTCTAGTTTTAGGTCATTTCACGCCATTGCGTAGCATAGTTTTAGGCCATTTCAAGCCATAGCATAGCATGCCAAAAGAATGGTATGTTAACAAAGTAAAAAGTAGTGAATGTACAAGGGATGGCAACTAGGCAGGAAGCAATGGAGTTGCCATGCTATGTGTAGCTACTTCTTGACCTAGCGTGGGTTGAGCGAAACATAAGGACAATACGTAAATGCACATTGCTATTTTTAGGTCATTTTGGGTCATTGCACATTGCTAGTTTTAGGCCATTTCGGGCCTTTGCACATTGCTAGTTTTAGGTCATTTCAGGCCTTTGAGCATTGCTAGTTTTAGGTCGTTCTGGGCCATTACGTAGAAGCACACGAGCAGTACGTGGAAAGGAAGCAATGAGGTTGCTACACTAGGCGTAGCTACTTCTTGATCCAACGTGGGTTGAGTGAAACATAAGGCCGAGGTGCTCTGCTAGGGCCTTTGTCTACATCATTGTCCCCCACTTGGAAGGGTAACTCGTCCCATGTGTTTGTGCTTTGAGGGTTAGCTTGTCGAGCTGATCCTCTTGCCAGATGATTAATGTAAACTACAACAGGTGCTTCGTTCTCATAAGTTATGGCCTCTGAGCCCTGTTCCATGCCTATGTTGTGGATCGTTTGCATTGCTACTTCATCACCATGGATCACCACCCCTCTTCCTGTGTAAGGCAAGTGGATCTCCTAGTGTAGGGGTGAGGAGACAGCCCTAAGTTGTGCTAACCACAATCTTCCCAAGATCACGTTAAACTTGGGCATTTCCTCAACCACGATGAATGTTGTGTTTCTAGGGAACTGGTCCCCTGCTACAAAGTTTATGTGAACTGTGCCCTTCACCATGACCCATGCCCTTATGAACGACCTCAGGCATGACATCGTTGTGGATTTAATATGGTCAACCAGGTCCAACTTGTCCACAATGGGGAAGGGGATGACGTTTGTAGTAGCCCCATCATCAATGTGTACCCTTCAGATCCAATGTTGGCTGATCCAAATTGTGATGAATAGAGGTGTCGTAGTCACTTGACCCCTCTTGGGATCTTTCCTAATGGTGTCTTCACAGAAGATTAGTTGAGGTTGTTTTGGCTCTATAGGTGTGGAGGGAAGTAAGACCGAGTAGATCGCTTCCTCCTCCGCCGACATGTCTTCATTGACCGGAGTCACTATCAACATGCAGATTAGAACCTCGCGATGGGGGATAGGTGTTATGATCAAGTCGTACAAGATTAATGTGGTGTTTTCTTTTAGAGCTTGTTTGACCTGAGTGAGGGCATCCAAGAGGTCTTGGCCGCCCCCCTATTCGATGCTTTCTTCCTCTTCTATTTATCCCAGAAGACAAACTTCCTTAGGAAGGGTGAATTTAGATCTAAGTCCAGACCCTTTTTGGCAAGGTGGTGTGGATCGTGTGGTTGTGTCAATGTTTTTCATAGGTGATGAAGGCACAGATGTAGGAGGTGATGATGTAAGCTTTGGAGTACCTTGGATGGTACTTCCCTTCGACATCTCACCTGCAAAGTGAACTTCTCGCCTTTTAGGATGAAATTTTTTTTCAGCTGTTTTGCATGAGATAGGGGCTATCGAAGGAGTCGATCCCTTGATGACAAATGGAACTAAAGATGTTAATGGGTGAGATTGTGTGGCCCCGCTAATAGGTGGCACAAAGGTGGACACCTGTGGAGGGGCTCTTAGGACAAATGGCTATTGTGAGCTTTGGCCAATCACTGGTGGTGTTGGTGCACTGTGTTGAGGTACACAGACCACGAATGGTTGCTAGGATGGCCTAGGATCACTGTCAATACCAATGGTATTGATGACATAACTGGCATTGCTGGCATTGAGGGGGTTTGTGTAGACATCCATGGATTTGTTTTCAGGGTGTACTGGATTACTTTCATCCAGCACCAATTTTCCATGGTCGATCAATCTCTGGATGTCATCTTGCAACGTCAAAAAGTAATCCATATTGTGACAACACTATTGGTGGTAGTCATAAAACTTGTCCAGCCTGAAACCTTTAGGAACTAGAGGCTCATTGGGTAAGGCCAACGAAGGGTTCCTAAGGAGCTCACAGTAGCATTGATGTCTTCTACTTACTTCTTCTGACATCTGCTTGTGTTGGATGTACCCCACTACCAATAGCTGCTTCAGAATTTCTGAAGGCTTGAGAGGTAGTGGGGTGTACTTTGAGCGATCTTTGCGCTCAAAGTTGGGTTTGGGTTGTGTAGATGTCTTAGGTGTAGGTATAGCAGGTTGCGGTGCATGGCCCTATTTGGGCGTGGGGTTAGCTGTAGGTATGGCTAGTTTCTTGCTGTTCTTGCTATCGTTGTTGCTAGGTTTTGGCTTGGCCTTGGTCGCCACAGCAACCACTATGGTTGTTGGTGCTTTACCCTTATCCTTCTTTGTGAAGGTGTTTTTGTAGGTTATGTAGGCTAGGTCTTTACTTGCCTTGGCCACATCTTGTATGGTCTTAGTCTGAGCAAAAGCCTAACTAGGAGAGAGAGGAGCGAGGTAGTATAGTTTAGACTTGATGAAGTCATTCACTGCATCCTTAAAGACGGATAGCAAGTGGGCCTCTGCGATGGGTTCACAAATTTCGTTAAGGGTTGCACTCCAACGCTGAATGAACTTTTGGACTAGCTCTTAAGGCTCCTGCTTTACGCTCATCAACTGGTCCAGCATGATCTCCATCTTCAAGTTGTACTTGAAGCGCATCACGAACTAGGTCAAAAGCTCTTCCAAAGTTGAAATAGATGAGCGTGGTAGTGCATGGTACCAATCTAAGGCTCTCCCAGCTAGGGACATGGCGAAGACATGAATGATTTTGTGCATCCATTGTTGCAATAGGAGAGACTCAGACCTAAAGGTGACAAGATGTGCATTGGGATCTCCCTCTCCATCATACTTTGTGAAGTGGGGGAGGGACATCCCTGAGGGTAATGTCAAAGTAGGGATTCCAGGGCTAATGGGGTCATCTTGGTAAAAGTCCATGACTTGTACTATGTCGAACCCAATAGCCTTGAGGCATTTGATTTTCTTAGTGAGGGTCTGGATAAGCTGGAACACTTGATCCAAACCCTATGATGGTGTAGGCAATTGGGGAACTACCAAGGTAGCTCCCACCTCTGGAATGGCAGGGGTGGCAGTGTGACCCATCAGTGGTACCATTGGGGTACCCCCCGCGAAAGGTGCTACTTGCACTATCCATCACCCAGCAGGTGGTGCTGTTGGAGCAGCAACCGTAGTTTGAGCCGTCGGTAAGACTGCTTGTGTCATTAACTGAATAGACCATAGCCCCATGTTGGGTTGTACCATTTGCGAGGCTTGGTGGGTTTGAGAGCGAACATAGTGAGACATCTACAATGGTTGTGGAATAGGCACAGAAGTGAATGGGGTCCACCATGTGGACGGACCGGGGCCTACCATAGTGGGTGGAACAGACGTGAACGTAGGAATGGAAACAGAAGTTACATACAATTATGAGGTTGGCACAGTATGAACATATGGTAGGGTAGATGTGATTGGCACATGATGTGCTACAAGAATGGATTGCTGAACAGTTTGCAAAGGAATAGTGGCTACAAACAAGATAGGTGAAATAGGCGAGACAAGACATTAAAACGCCATGGGGTTAACGTGGCTACCCATAGCAGTTGCAATCACGGGTTGCAAAAGCATAGGCATGCTCACAAAGGGAGCGATGATAGCCAATGGATTGGCATAGAAGGACTGGGTAGGAGGGACAAGAACGAGGTTGGTTTGACCTCCCTCATCAAATTGGGAATCGAGTTCTTCCTGTCCATCCTAAAAAGTGTCATCCTGGTTGGACGCTGTGTCTTGTTGCTCCCTAAGCCTACCCAACTAGACTAGTTGGTCTAGAAGCATTTGGTTTGTCTGTGTCAAAGGTATGGAAGTGCTAGGAGTGGGAATAAACTCCTTCCTGTCATAGTAAGCAAACTCGAAGCTATATTTGTCTTCAAGTTCATGTACATCCAAGGGCATATTTGCTAGCAGCTTTCCACAGAGGAAGATGTAATGCTCGTGTTACTAGGAAATCCCTCAAGTCCTTGATTTTGGATCCTGAGGGATTGACGTATTTCTAGCGTCGGCTTCAATGATTGTTCAGCACCAGTAGTGCCTTGAACCATAATGGGAATTTCAACGTTGAAGCTATTAGCGATAGTAGTCAAAAAAGCCATTGTTAAGCCACGTAGTTATGTAAGAAAAATAAAAAAAGAACAAAGAAATTAAAAAGCAACAAAAAGAAGGCTTTACGTCTTGTTGGGTTCCCAAGGAACTGTCAAGGTGACTGATCTGTACCACACAAGACGTAAACAACCACAAAAGCATATCATGTTTACACTAGTGCACGATAGGGTGCAAAGCATGTGCAAGACTACTGTAAGATGGGCAAGTTAACTAGCGGTCAAAGGATTTGTGTCTCGCAGGGTCCTTAAGGAACCGTCAAAGAAACCAATCTATACCACATGATAGACTAATGCACAATGGGATATAGAGTGCATGCAAGACTACCATAAGACAAGTGAGTTAACTTGTGATCAAAGGCTTTGCGTTTTGTAAGGTTCCCAAGGAATCATCGAAGTGACCAATCTACACTGCATGACACGTAAACAACCATAGACACGTGTCAAGTTCACACTAATGTATATCAAGGTGCAAAAGGCTTACAGGACTACTGTGACACGCGGAAAGGGCACTAAAGGCCCTACTTCTAGTGCTAGAAAACTATTGCGACTGAAAATGTCAGCTACTAGAGAACACCGAGCGGTCGACAGTTGTGGACAATCTCAACCCCATATCGGCGAGAGGGTCATGCTGGATGAAATAGATACAGGGTGCCCTAAACAGTCTGGTCAATCAGACAAGGACTTAGTCGGCATCTATATAGCCTTTTGCAATGTGTGGTTTGGAAATGGAAATGATAGCACAGAGTAATGCTTAAATGTAAAGGATATAGAAAATAGTGTAAAACATAGTAATAGGCAGGAAACAAAGTAAAATGCAGTTAGAAAAATGTACTGCTTCAAAGCTACAAGTTTGCTCTGTCAAGATGGATACAGTCGGTTGCACAGCGTTGAGGAGTGCAGAGATCCCGAGAGTAACCAAGACGTGTAAAGAAAGATGGTTGTGCGCTTGGGCATGGACTCAGGAGCTAATAATGCAAAAATTCTACCAAGGTGGTAGAAAGGGGACAAAACAAAATGCCAGCTAAGAATGCTAACTATTTATAGTATCAAACAAAAAGCTTACAGTGCATCAAGGTCACAATGCTAACTTGCTTGTTTGTTACTAAATCTCCAAGGCCAACCCAACTGCTTAGGAAATCAGAACCGAAAGTGTGAAAAAGAGAGCTTGAGTTCCAGAAGTCATTTAATAGTTAGAGTGTCCTAGTGGCCGAATGAGCTAGCTAGAGTTTAAGTGTTACTTATTGGGGTATTTATAGGACTGAGGGCACGTGAAAGGGGCAGTTTGGATGCCACGTGCTTCAGGCTCATGTTAACTTCTTTGTGCTACACGTGCCATGCATGACCATTAGGGCTACATGATTGTTGTAATGTGAGATTGCCATGCTGTAACTGTGAGCCTACCACACCGTCATTGCACCATCCATGTCTAGAGACGTGTGCCAATGGTCCAATTAGGTGAAGTGCATTGATGTCGCACAACCACCCATCATTCTTTGCTATACTTCATAGCATAGCATGTTTGGTGTAGCATAGCATCTTGTCATGTGTTCTGCTACATGTGGGCTACATGCTTTCTACGCTACGTAGTGTAGCATAGTGTAGCGGCTGGCCTTAGTCACAAAAACTTTGCCAGTCCGCAAACTTTGCGTCCTACACTGCAAAACTTGCAAACTTGCTAATCCTACCCTTTGGGTTACCTTCGTAACTTAGAAAACTTGCCGAACTATCTTGCGCATTCTGAGTGTTGCTGACAACTCCACGCGTTGCTTCTGAGTAGGCCGTTGGTTGGGAAAACTACTTAGGTGGACAGGAAGGATGATCTGTAGAGCCTATTTACACCTAAAGTAGAAAATTTGTTGAACTGGCCATTCTGAATTCAAAGCATTCTCCTCTTGAAGAACTTTTGTAGTGCTGTGTGGATTGCAAGGCCTAGTGAAGCAAGCATGCCTTCAAATTTTTGGGGTGTTTTAGAGGGATGGTCTTGCCAAGTTAATTGTCAAAGCTTCAACTTAGGAAAATTGCAATGCATCCAAAGATAAAGAATCAATTCCTCTTCATGTATTATCCATTGATGAGGAAAACGATATCCCATTTTCTCCCAATCGATTGTATGATCCATGGTATGGGGATATAAAATTTTATTTAACCTTCCATCATTGTCCCTTAGATTTACCTAGATATAAGAGAAAGCTCTTAATATCAAAATTTTCGAGATTTTCTCTAATAAGTGGTGAGTTGCTTAGAAGGAATTTCCAAGGGATATCCCTTAAGTGCTTGGACCAAGAATAGGCTAATAATTCTCTAAAATAATTTCATGAGGAAGGACATATAGAATACTACTCATTAGTTCATAAAATCATTAGGGTTGGTTATTATTGGCCTACTATGATTAATGATGCTCACAACTTGGTTAGAACTTATGTCCAATGTAAAATATTTAAGGGTAAAGATCTCAAGAGTTTGACCCCTTTCTAGCCTATAATAGAAACAAGACCATTTGCCCAATGGCTCTTAGATTTTATCAAAGTGACTAATCCTCTATCTACTATCCTACACAAATTTATTTTGATGGCCACTGATTATTGCACGTGTTGGTTAGAAGTGAAAGCTACTAAAAATGCATCATCTCATGAGGTCATTTGCTTCTTAGAAAATGATATAATCTCTAGGTATGACTATCCTTATGCTTTAGCAATTGATAATGGGCCCCCTTCATCTCCATAGAGTTTACAAATTGGGCTAGAGACAATAACATCATTATAAAGGTGGTAACCAAATATTATCCATTGGATAGTAGTTTGACCGAGTCCTCCAATAAAATTATATTAGATGGGATTTAGAAAATGATAGCCCAAAATCCACGAACTTGGCATGAACAATTAAAATGGGTAGTTTGGGTCGATAGGATTTGTTATAAAGAATTGATCAAGACTACACCATACAATTTAGTGTATGGACAAGAACCCATATTGCCAATAAATTTGTAGATTCCTACATATCAATTCTTCTTAGACTACTTAGCAACTGACTAGCATTTAATATCTTGAACATAAAACATTTGGAATCTAGAGCTTAAAAGGACCAAAGTGATCAAAAATATGTGTAGTCATCAACAGATTGTAAAGAGATGGTTCGATAAGAAATATGTAGCTAAAAGTTTTCAAGTGAACTACCTAGTCCTTAAGAGAGATAGAGTGTCTGGTCAAACTAGCCCTCAAAATAAGTTTTCCCCTATGTGGTTAGGTCCATTTCAAATTGTAAATGTAATCAATGTGGACAAAATTGCTAATTTTCAAGGACATAGGTTGCATAAAAATTTTAATGCATTTCATTTCAAGCATTTCTACTTAGGTGCCCCACATGGACACCTAGTAGATTCTTAGTTGCATGTTTTTTTTTCTCTTCACTATGCATTTCATTTGTATATAGTTTCATTTGCATGTTTTCCCTACATTGTCTCTTTCTTAGCATATTGGTTTGGTTTGATTTGTGTTCTTCATATGATTTTAATAATCATTTATCATTTGAGTTACTAGGCATTAGGTCATCATAACACCATTGGAAAATAATGTAACTATAATATAATATATATTATTACTATTACATAAAGTCTACTTTATATTATATATTTTAATAATGTTATGATTCTTCCCAAATGATTCCACGATTTTAGTTTTACTTGTTATGTTGGATTATGGAGCATGGAATTTATACTAACTTATCATGTAATCATCATGATCATGTGAGTGTAGGATATGTGATGTTGGAGAATGGTTAGCCATAATCACTAGGTAACCTTAAAAAACTCCATTTTCCCCTCTCATAAGCCCTAGCCCTCAAATGTGATGATTCATGTCTATGTTATGAACAATGGGATGAAGTGTGTTCATCTCCATTTAAGAATCCTTAGTCACCCAGGAGACTTGCTATGATGTCATCAAATTGTAATTAAAGGCACATACACAAGGGTTGAACTGCACCATGGGCAAAGTTTTGAAAGGATCATGTTCATTGGCAATGCAGCTAATCAGCCAGACTCATGTTGGAATTCCTACCTCAAGAATGAAGTACACCATGAGCAAAGTTTCCTTTTAAAATTTTTTTTTTTTTAAAAAGAATAAGGATCATGTTCATTGGTAATGTAATAAGTTCTTGAGTGTGATGAGGTCCAATAGCAATCCTCACCCTAACCTCCATTTCCCCCTTACAAATCTATTTCCTAAATTTCAATTAAAATTCCTTTTAAAAAAAGAAAAAAAAAATCACAAGGAAAAATCTGAAAGTTATGGCTAGCTATGATCTAATTTGAGCTTGTCCTCTTTATTAAGTTTGGTATAAGTCTCATCCTCAAAGTAGTCTGCATACTTTTTACTTTTACCTTGTTGGAAGATTGAGAATGAGATCTTAATTATTTATATGTATTTAATCATATATATAGATCTATGTAGTTAAAATAATAAATTATGTCTTTAGAGTTTAATTAAATAAGATGGTATGGTTGGGGTGACTTGCGTCTAGTTCTCTTTTGATTATATGGTTTATTTAATCATGTTTAGATTGTTATAGTTTGCTTTTAAGTTTCAAATTTCCTATTTTGTGATGTTTTTGATTTGCTATCTATTGCATTTCTTTTTAAAATTTCATGGTTTTTGCTACTCCTTGCACTTGCATGTAATTTGTAATTTAAGGGCTAAGTGTTGACATCAACCATGTGCATGCTATCGCATGGGGCCATAATCAACAATATGAAACCTCTTTGAACATCCCAATATCTAGAATTCATTATCATCTCTAGTTGGCAACCATTCATGATAACAAACAAGAGAATGGAAACTTGGCAACATTGAAGATCTTCAATGATATTTTTCCATCTTCAGGGAAAGATGCCCATGAAGGATTGTCAAACATTAATTTTCCTACTTAATATATTTGGCAGGATATACTTGTAGGAAATGTGGACCAAGTCAAGGTTCAACCTGCACTTATGGGCTCTACCTATCACGTAACTGTTGATGCATAAATTTTGGTCGCATCAACATCAAGAAAGAAAACTCATTTTAGGAGACTATTGCCTAGGGCACCTCCCATATGGGTATGGAAACCTAGGAATAGTCTCAGCTAGAGAGGGCTACGTGGCCTTTTGCAAATAATAAACTAGAAAGAAATCTAGAATTTAAATTAAATAATTATCTTTAATACAATAAGTAACTAAAAGAAATAATTTTTTCCTAGTCCCACTAACATAGCCAGTCTATGACTGCCAATGCTATCCCCTATTGGGCAAGAAGACTACGATCGCCATGAGAGAGGGAGAGAGCGAGAAAGAGTAAAAGAGAGACTACCCACCGTAGTCCACACAAGGTAGCAACTGTGATCCTCAAAGCCTACCACCATTTTCCACCTTTTGTGCACTATTGTAGAGAATAAGATCATCCACCCATGTTTGCACCACTGAGACAACCTGCTGGCCCAAAGAAAATATCATGTCTCACATCTTTCGCATGGGTTGTGTTGCCTAAGTAGTTATAGATAGAAAGAAGAGAGAAAGAACCCTCCTGTTGTCACCGAGAAGACCCACAAGAATTTGATTTTGAGCTGCTACCTCCTATTTTGGACCTTCCTTGAAGATCAACTAGAAACTTGTAAAGAAAAGAAAAGAAAAGAGGAAACTACTACTTAGTGAAGGGGAAGCTACCCCTCCAAGATCGATAGCCAGAGCCTTTTCGACTCATTGATTGATAAATAGAGCCCTTCTTTTCTCCCTGGTTTCAAAGCCACTACAACCATGCATAATGATGCCTACATTTCATGTAAAAACTAAAGAAAATGCCATCACATCTTGTGTAATAATTCCCATGTTCTCTAATTAAGTGCCCACTTATGTCCATAGCTTCTTAAAAATCTTCCACTAGTGACCGTAACCACCATAACTTCTGAAATGTAGGCCACTAATGACCATAACAATCATAACTTTTGAAAAATTTTCCACTAATGATCGTAACTGCTTCCATTAATGACCACCACCCAACAGTTTAAATGCCCACTACTCACATGATTTTTATTGTGGTTATTAAGAGAGAGAGATAGAGACATTGATAATCATGGCCCCATGAGAGCATTGGAGTGTTGACATCAACACTTAGCCCCCAAAATTTTAATTCCATGTCAATGCAAGGAACAAGACCACAGAAACTTTAAAATGATGTAATAGGTAGGGAATCACAAACATCACAAACAAGCAAATAGAAACTTAAAAGTAAACTAAACATGATTAAAATAACGATATAATCAAAATAGAACTAGATGTGGACCACCCAAACCACACCATCTTATTTAATTAAAATCAAAATATATAATTTATTCATTTTAACTACATATATCCATATATAATTAAAATATAATTTTGATTTCTTTCCCAATCTTCTTACAAAGTAAAAGTCGACCGCATGTAGACTACTTTGTGCATAAGACCCATACTAAACTCAATGAGGAGGATAAGCTCATATTAGATTGTGGCTAGTCACAACTTTCAAATTTTTTCTTGGAACAATTTTTTGACATTGAAAAATAAAATGGATGAAAAAGGGATTATTTGCCTTTTTTTTCTTTGAAAATAGGTTCAAAACGGAAAATGGAGGTTAGGGTTAGGATAGCTGTCAAACCCCATCACACTTAAGAACTAATTACAATGCCAATGAATACATTTCTCATTCCTTTTTTTTTCTTTTTAAGGAAACTTTGCCCATGGTGTACTTCATTCTTAAGGTAGGAATTCCAACACAAGTCTGGCCAATTAGCTACACTACCAATGAATACGGTCCTTTTAGAACTTTTCCCATTGTGCAGTTTAACCCTCATGTATATGCCTTTGATTACAATTTGAAGGCATCATAGTAGGTCTCCTGGGTGGCTATGGGTTCTCAAGTGGAGATGAACACACTTCACCTTGTTGTTCATAGGGTAACCATGGATCATCACACTTGAAGGCTAGGGTTTATGCAAGGGAAAATGGGGTTTTCCAAGGTCACCTAGTGATTATAGCTAACCACTCTCCAACATCACCTATCCTACACTCACATGATCATGATGATTACATGATAAGTTAGCACAAATTTCATGCTCCATAATCCAACACAACTATAGAAACTAAAATCTTGAAAAAGACTAGGAAGAATCAAAGCATTATTGAAATATATAGTAGAAAAGAGATTTTATGTAATAGTAATATGAAATATCATATAAATCATTATACTAACATTATTTTCAAATTGTGTTCTGATGACCCAACGCCTAGTAACTCAAAAGACCATAATGATTATTAAAATCATATGCAAAGAAAAAATCAAAATAATATGCAAAGAAAGAAATGATGAAAATGCAAAGAACATATGCAAATGTGACTATATACAAATGAAATGCATGATGAAGAGGAAGAAAACATGCAACTAAGAATCTACTTGGTGTCCACGTGGGGCACCTAAGTAGAAATTCTTTGGATGGAATGCATTAAAATTTCTAGGTAACCTATGTCCTTGCATATTAGCAACCTTGTACACATTGGGGCCAATGACATCTTTAATTTAGAATGGTCTTGACCACATAGGAGAGAACTTACCTTGAATATTTGCTTGGTCAAATGTTCTACTTTTTTCCAAGACTAGGTCTCCTATCTTAAATACTTCACCAATGTACTTCATGTCAAGATATTGTTTAACAATTTTTTGATGCTTAAGATTACAAAAATCAAGACCTAATCTTAACTTTCTTGATCATTTTCTATAAATCTTTTCTTTGATATAAGTTTCAATGATAGGTCTAGGTCTTGGTGGGTCATCAAATATAGCCTTTCTAGGAGAATGTTCTATGGATGTGTCATTAAAATTTAGCACATCTTAAATTGTTTTAAGAGGTAGGGTCCTATTTATATATTTATCTTCCCCTAAAGATGGTGGATTACTCAAATAAAATCCATCCTACTGTTGATAAGGCAAAGTGTCTCCATAGATTTCTTCACCTTCTCTAGAGCTTTGATAGGATTCGATGGAATCTTCATGAGAGACATGATTTATTTTTGTAGTTCCACTCACATAGTCATTTACAACATGTTCACTACACTCAACCTCAATAACCCCAACATAAATATTAGTATTTTGATCTTCCAAAGATTGATTTTGTTAATCTAAGGTTGTAACTACTTGTTTGTAGAAGGGTTCATGAGGTATAGTCATGTATTCAAATTTTCCTTTCCTAGGGATTAATAGCTCTAAGAAATCTAACCTAAAGAAGCCCCAAAACTTTGATCCAAAAGTCCTAGATTAGAGCACACCATACATGGGCAACATGTCAACTACTAGTATATCAGTGTAACATGTTAATGTAGGATAATGCTTAAGTTGCACCTTCATTGCTTTCAGTGATCCTACTATAGGTACGTTGGATCCATCAGGTTGAATCACATTTTTCATTTGTGGTATCATTTATGCTCCTAAAGTCTTACATACCTCAAGTGGCATGACACTAACAATCGCTCTAGAATCCATCAAACAATTGTGAACATTCTTTCCTAAAATAATTAGAGTTGTAAGGAAAGGAGGCTACTCTCTCTTGCTCATCATGGAATTGTTTACATTTTGTACTGATAATGTGTTAGGACTTTCTGTGAAATGAACTTGCCTTTCAAGGATTGGGGATATTCCTTATTGGTTTTTGGTTTATGAAATATCTCTTAAATCACCTCTTTCATTTCATTAAATTGTAAAAGGTCATACATTGAGATGTTAGATTTAACTTTCTTCAAATCTTCAACTAGATCATAAGTCTTGTGTTCATCTTTGGCTTCTTGTTGAGGTGGCATTCTTCTAAGTATAGAAGGTGGGTTTGATTGTTGTGGAGTGTTTGTTTAAGATGACTCAGTTTGAGTATTTGTGTTACTTTGACTAGGAGCTCATCTATTTGGAGTGTAAGGGTCATTCCTAGTTTGTTGTTGTGTGTTATTCATGATGTCACTAAGTTTACGATAGCAAGCATTATGTGGGTTGGGGCACTTACCATAACTTGCTCCAATGAGGAAACCTCTTCATTTTCTATTTCATGAGGTACATTAAAGACCATAATAGGAGGTTTTCCATTTTGTTGACCTTGGGTGTTATCACCATATAATGCTAAAAATTGGAGACAAGTCTTCTTAGAATGTTGCCTAGTGTTAAGGAGGTGACAATAATTGTCATTGAATGATGAACTTGGCTTTTCTAGTTGTATAGGACCCTTGTTGTTGTTCCACTTTAGTTCAACTACTTCGTTGGAAATTTTTTGAAGTGAAGTTAATATTTGGATCATTGGATCTTGAGCTTAAGTCATCGGTTCAACAGGATTAGGTACCTTGTTTGGGTTTATGATCGACTGAATTAAGGCCTCCGATTGATCCTCATTCAAACTAGTGTTAGATGGTAGGAATGGAGAAAATGTGGAACCTTGAAAATAGTTATTTGTAGGTTGAGTCATTTGAAGGGAAATGGGGGTTTGGAACATAGTGTTGGCCATTGGAAAAGTTGATAGGGGTAGAGGAATATGTTGCATAGGATTGCTAATGCTCATCATTCCAAATTTGGTTTGAATTCTATTCATAAAGGTAATTTGTTCTAGCTCCACAGCTTTAGCCATTGCTCCCTATATTTCTATTATGTTAGGATCCAATTTGATGGCATAGGCAAAGAATGGGTCAATGGTAGAGAGGTAAAAGTTGAGGATGCCATTGGGTTGTGGATGCATCTCGCTTGGCACATAGGCCAATTAATGAAGGAATCTCAGGTTGTAATCCCTAATATTTTCCCCAGGTAGCTTTCTTAAGCTTGTGAAGCTGCTAGATGCTATGGTAGGGCTTGTGAATTTGTCAAACTAAGTCAAAAACTTAGTTTTAAAATCCTACCATGAGTTAATAGAGGCATTGGGAAGCATCAAGAACCATTGGGTTGCTTTGGTTCTGAATGTTGTCACAAATACCCTACATGCTACATCATTTTGGACAATGTTGTAGATCCCAAGTAATGTTTCAAAGCATTGTATATGTTGGCAGGCATCACTAGTAGGGGTTGTGGGATCGAAAAGAAAATTTATATTATGAAGTGACTTCAGGATGTCATGGTAGTTAGTAAAGTTAAAGGCGTTACTAACCAAGGGAGCCAAGGGTTGATTGACTACCATCCTAGTCTAGGTTCTCCTAAGAATAAAACTTCGAAAGTGTGAGGCTTGTTGTTTCCTTAATGTAAAGAGATGAGTGACTGGTCTGTTAGAAGCATAGGAGAGTTCACTCATAAAACATAACTATAAAATATAATTGTTAGAATGAAACTATAAAATTGCATAAAAGGAAATGAAAATATTGAAATAATATTTTTTTGGTAAAGAAAAACACTAAAATATGCTATATATTTTTTTGAAAATAAAAATAAATGTATAAAATTGCAATACTTATAAAATTAAAAAGGGAAATAATAAAATTCAAGATCTTAGAAAAATAAACTTAAAATTGCATAATCAAATAAAACCACCTTACCTAACCCAAGACTAAGGTAAGGATTGCCAAAATACAAATTCAAAAATGGAATTGGGAAACAAGGATTTGAAAAAAAAAATAACAAAAAAAAAGATTAAAGAAAAATAGGTGATGAGACCCAAAAGTTTTCAAGAAACAAACATTGAGAATAGAAAATAAAGGGCTCAAAAATTATTTAAAAATATTTTTCAAGGAAATGGCTAAAAATAGAAATTTTAAATAAAACAAGGAAAATAAAATTTTTGAGAAATAGAATAGGGACTAGAAAAGGATAAAAAATAGGCATTTTAGAAAATGAGATAACAATGGCTAGAAAAATGATAAGAAAACCTAATAAACAAAGGCAGGTAAAAGGCCCTTCTTCTAGTGCCAAAAATATTTTGATGCATAAATTTTGGTCACACCAACATCGGGAAAGAAAACTCGTTTTAGGATACTATTGCTTAGGGCACCTCTCGTATGGGTACAAAAACCTGGGAATAGTCTTAGCTAGAGAGGGCTAAGTGGCCTTTTGCAAATAATAAACTAGAAAGAAATCTGGAATTTAAATTAAATAATTATCTTCAATACAATAAGTAACTAAAAGAAATGAATTTTCCCTTGTCCCACTGACGCTACCAATCTATGACTACCAATGGTATACCCTACTAGGCAGGAAGACTGCGATTGCTGTAAGAGAGGGAGAGAGAGGTAAAGAGTGAAAGAGACACTATCCATCATAGTCCACACAAGGTAGAAACTATGATCCTAAAAGCCTACCATTATCTGCTAACCTTTGTACATCTTCGTAGAGAGGAAGACCATCCACCCACATCTGCACCACCGAGACGAGCTACCAACCCAAAGAAAACCACACGTCTCACATCCTACACATGGGTTGTGTTGCCTACGTTGTTGCAGATAGAAAGAAGAGAGAAAGAACCCTCCTAACATTTTTGAGAAGACTTGTAAGGATCTAATTTTGAGCCGCTCGCTCCTATTTTAGACCTTGAAGATCAACTGGAAACCTCAAAAGAAAAGAATAGAAAAGAGGAAACTGTTGCTTAGTGGAGAGGAAGTTGCCACTTCAAGACTAATAGCCAAAGCCTTTTTGACTCATTCATTGATAGATAAAGCCCTCTAAAATACCATTAATTTTGGACTCTCATGATTTAGCACAGTCTTAAAATTTGGGCAAGGATCTCTATAAGCATGGTTTCACACTGGACCGTGCACACAACGTGGCACCCCAGAAGTCCTGATGCCTACAAAGCCACTTCTGAGCCTATCTGTCACCCTCTATAGCACAATCAACATGGCACCCAATCATGAGGCTAGTCTACACAAAAGAGGCACTAGGGGTATACCATATAGTCTTGCAAATTTTCTATCTCCTAGGCTAAGAGGCTTGCTACACCCTCTAGCTTACCCAGCTTGACCCTTGACCCAGCTAACAGTTTACCCAAGGACCATGCTAGGAGCTAACGAAGGTGTTTCGGATGGTCTAAATAGTTTAGCATGTTTTCTAATGGTGGAACCTACTATGTTGCATAGCGTAGCAGGCCATGCAGAGACCAATAAGGTATCAAAGGTGTAGTTGACAATGATTCAGTCCCCCAAGGTACCTGCCCCGCTTCATCCTTGAAGCATGAGTAACATGATGTAGGAGAATGTGGTAAATTTTCTCAAAATTCATCTTTATTTGAGTGCTATGCTATGCTATGCTACATAACATAGCATAGTGTAGCAAGGTTCTACTATGAACAATGCTTCTACCCAGACTATTTTGATGAAATAAACATAACTGCTCATGCCTTAACCATCAAACATGCCTATTCTGCTACCATGCCAAGACATGGCTAACATATCATGGTAAAACATTTGCAAAGTAACTCAGAATTCAAGTTAAATTGGGAGCTCCGTTGTGCTATGCTACATAGCGTAGCATAGCATAGTAGAATTAGAACGCACGAAGGTCCTCTAGCAAGTGGTCCTAGCAAAGGAATCGCACTTGGCCACACCTTGACCTCCAAGACCACTTGTCCCACTTCACCCCTAGGTTCTAAGAAAAGTTTCTTGACAAGGCATTGCAAATCTAGCAAGGATTCATGTCACACTAGCTACTACGCTATGCTACACTACACAGCATAGCACAGCGTAGCAAGGACACAAAGCACGAAAGTGTCCCAAGGATGAACTCCGCAAGTCCCAGGACCTTTCAATATGGGAGCCAGGGCTATCAATTATAGATGTTTCTTGCCTAGCTAGGCCTCAGAGGGCTATCTCCAATTTCTAAATGATATTTGTCTCAAAATTGGCAGATACGCTATGCAACGTAGCACAGCGTAGTGTGGGGGTGATTACACTACACCAATACGCTGGGTAGAGTAGGTAGCGTAACACTCGCGTAGAAGCCCCAAGACATCTCCAATTAGCTCCAAAACTTGTTGAAAATTGTCATTTCTACTTTGACATCTCTTCAATGGACAAGATCAGCAATTTTCTCTATTTTGCACCCCCCTTGTTAATTCTCAAAGTTGTCCCTATGCTTGACCCTACTCACAAGAGGAGGGAAGACGTAGTCCTGGAGCACAAGCTCCACTTTTCATTCATTGTTGGCATTCTTTGTAAAAAAACATGGTAGTTCCTTGGATTCTGGCACATGATGTTTGAATGGTATGGTCACAACTAAGCATGTTTCACATCCGGCCTCATTACATTGCAGTGTAGCACATCAGCAACATAGCACACCAACATAACACTGTAGTGTAGCATTACACGGTAGTATGGCACATTCACGTTTGCACCATGTGGGACCCATGACACATGGCATCCAAACCATGTCTCTCTCCCACTTCTGGCTCTATAAAGACCCTAGCTAACAATGTTCAAAGGGTTGGCTTGGAAGGTTGGCTTTTGGAATAATCTTTCTTGTGGTTGGCTCTTAAGATTGGCATTTTGGCATTTGGCTTTCTCGCAATTGGTTTTGGTGAAGAGATTGGCAAGTAGAAGGTTAACAAATAGCAAACCCCAATGGTAGCACTTCTCAAATCCCTCTTATCCTAGCAAGCACCAGCTCATCAGTTCCTATTAGCAAGCCATTCGCAGTAGTCAAGGAGCTGTGACCATACTGTTACATTGTAAGCTATGCCTATCCACACTGCACATCAGTTGTACACCTTCTCTAGCCAAATAAAGATCAAATCCCTCAATCCTGGGGTGGTGCACTCTCTCATCCAAGCTCTTGTTTCACTTTCCTATAGCATATATTTTCCATCATTGTGCATTGATTCACGTTTATGGTTCATTTACATATTTTTCTATGCTTTTGCTATTCTATGTGCTACGACTTTGCCTTTCCTGAATCTCTACATGTAACATATTGAAACAAATGTTTGCAAAAGGTCATTGTACACTGACTAAGTCCTTGTCTTATTGACCAAATTTTTCATGGCATCCCTTCTATTTTCTCTAGCATGGCCCTTGCACGGATCTGGGATTAGGCTGTATGCCCAGTAACCTCTTAGTGTTCGAGCCACCGATGTTTTTAGCCACTACAATTTTTTAGCGCTAGAAGGAGGGCCTTCTCTGTGCCCTCTCTATGCATCATGGGTAATCCTGCATTCTGTCTATAATCTGCTACCTACTAACATGGACGTGACATCCTTGTGGTTGTCTACGCACTAGGTGATGTAGACTAGTCACAACAATGGTTTCTCTAGAATCCTATAGGACAAAAAACTCCAACAGTTTATTGTACCACACTGCCTATCAACTACGCTATGCTACCTACATCCTATGTGGCATAGTGACCCTATCAGTGTGATACGTTGACTGCTTACTCAGTCAACTATGTTACGCTGCCTGCATTTTGGGTAGTGTAGTAACTCTGTCAACGTAGCAGTTCTTCGACTATCTACCTCATTATGCTACCCATCTATAGTGTTATGCTACCTACTATGTAGCACCCCTCTACAGTGTTGCTACGTAACACCCCTCTACAATGTTAAGCTACCTACTGCGTAACATCCCTCTATGGTATTATGTTGCCTACTGTGTGATGCCCTCTACTATGTTACGCTATTCATCATGATACACTGCCCATTGTGTTACATTTCCTGCATCCTGTGCAGCATAGCAACCCTATTAGTGTAGCAGTCCTACTCAGTGTAGCAGGTGTAACAATGAAGGAAACTAGTTTTCGACACTGAAAAGCATAGCCATTTTCAACCTCTCTTCCCTATGGTCTTCAACTACAACAAAAAATGAATCCTATGATCACTGTAGTTCCCACCTTGAGCTTGGAAGTACCTTATACTATCCAAAATATGGCAGGTCCTAAGTGACCGCCCAACCTAGTGCTGATACCAAGGCACTCCCTGAGCCTATGATACCAATTGTCTGAATCTCTACCCCAAGACGAAGAGTGATACAATTTTCTATGTGCAAAAATGCAAGAGAACATACCATTGGACCATCGTGAACTTAAAGAGAAATGTAACTTTGAGTTCATCTATCAGAATGGGAGGGAGTTCAACCCTACTCCTAAAATCACTATCCTGTTGACCGAGATGTACCAATGGATGCTAAGAAAACTTGTCCAAGTAAGTAGGGAAAGAGAAAGGGACATGGAATCCCACTATGAAGAATCCTTTTAGGATGGGGAAGAGGAGTTGGACTCCCACTCTGAAGATGGTGGTCTAGTCTACACCACAGGTGTCCCTTTTATGCATGTTGTCCATTCACATCAATCACAATTTTCCATCCCCTTTCCTATAGTTGTGACAGTGTCACAACCTCAACCCTCTGTGGCAATGGGTAGTCACCTAATTTTTTCAACATACCAGCATATAGGCCCTTCATCCTCAGTATCTGTTAATCATTCTTCTCAATCCGTCCAGCTACTACATTCAATCTCTATGATGCCCACATTACTGTATGTGCATGACATACCCACAACTCAACCACATGTAGGTTCTATTTCTGTCCCCTTTTCCATGACCATTTCACCATCAGTAGTGGGTCCAGCCTTGACAACATGGTGGACAGCAACCACCTCTTTTCCCACAACTCACATGTCTCATGTGCAACCATACGTGTAGCCTCAAACATACCAATTCTTGCATGTAACACAACCAAACATGGGGTTATGGACTACCCACACGTTGGGATAGATGACTACCCACACGTTGCCACCTATTGTAGCCATACCCGCGGCATCACCTGTTGGGTTGTGGGCCACTCAAATGATACTATTGGTAGGAGTTGCTTAAATAGCACCCCCAGTGGAATTGGTAGCTACACCCACAGCACCACCAGCAATGGCTACCTCAGCAACCCCGCAACCATCTACAACATCCTTTGGTTTGGATCAAGCTTTCCAACTCATCCAAACACTCATTGAAGAGATTAAATGGCTTAAAGCCACTAGTTCTGAAATCACCCAAGTCATGGACTTTTACCATGATGACCCCGTTAGTCTAGCTATCCCTATGCTTACATTGCCCCCTAGGGTGACACCCCCCCAATTTACAAAATACAATAGGGAGGGTGATTTGAATGCACATTTGGTAACCTTCAAGTTTGAATCCTTGCTATTGCAAGCACAGCCTCACATCATCATTCATGTCTTTGTCATGTCTCTTATAGGCAAAGCCTTAGATTGTTATTGTGCACTTCCATGTGCTTCTATCTCCACCTTGGAAGAGCTACTAAGTCAATTCGTGACTCATTTTAAGTACAACATAAAATTGGAAGTCACTCTAAACTAGCTCATGAGTGTTAAGCAGGAAACACTAGAATATATACAGAGATTTATACAATGATGGAGTGTAACCTTGAATAAAATACATGAACCAATTGTCGAGGCTCACTTATTGACCATCTTTAACCCCATGTTCCCTCAACCAAGCATTCACTCAAACTAAGAGCATCCAAGATGCAGCAAAGGCTAGTAGGGACCTAGCTTATGTGGCCTATATGAATGAACACACTAAGAAAGACAAGGAGAAAGGCAAGGCCGTGGCAACCACGGTGGCTATTGTAGCCACTGAGACCAAGCCTAATAACAACAAAAAGATTTCCACCATGCCCAAGGTTCCCACTAATGCAACACCTAGCCCCACTAGCACTAGTTAACCACAAGCATCAACACCTGCAATGCAAACCTAGCTAAGGCCAAACTTTGAGTGCAAGGACTGCTTAAAGTATACCCCATTATTGATTAAGCCTTGAGAACTCTTGAAGGAATTTTTGGAATCTAGGTTTGTACCATAGAAACGAATGTCAAAGGAGGCTATCAAATGCCATCAAAGGTACTGTGAAGTTCTTCAGAACCCCTCCTTGGCTATGCCCAATGAACCACCAGTGCCTAAGAATTTCAGGTTAGAGCATTTCTATGACTATCATCAATTATGTGGTCATGATATAGATTACTACTTAGCATTAAAGGATGACATTCAATGAATGATAGATCAAATCAAGCTAGTCCTAGATGAGAGCAGTTCCATTCGACCTGAAAACTAGTCGATGGGCATTTACAAAGATCTCCTAAATGCTAACAATGTAGGTTACATGATCAACACTATCGGCATTGATGATAACACTGAGTCACCATAGCAACCATTTGTGGTTCGTGTATCTCCCCGTAACGCTAAAACTTCAACTACTATGTCATAAGCCCCCTTTGTCATCAAGGCTCCTCACCAAACATCTCCTACACCTTTTGTGCTAAAACCTGCACCGTCTCTCACCGTAACAACACAAACACCATTTGTCATCAAGGTGCCAAGGCATGCAAGTTCCACCCCAACCCAAAATTGAGTGATGAAAGATGCACCCCAGCCTCCCCATCCAAAGAAGCATGAAGAGCGTCTAGCAAACAAGCTAGCTAGGGAATGTACTGTGCTAGATCCTCCTAAGACTACCCCCTTGTCTGCAGTTCCTATGGCCTCTTCATCATCAGCTACCAATAGCAATGCACAGATGCAACCATCACCTTCCAGTCCAAAAAATCTTACCATTCAACCTAAAGCTACTCCCCCTTGAGAAATTTGCCTCCTAGGATGTATAGAAGAGGAGATGGCTAGCAAACAACAAGACAATGGGCAAGACTTCTTGAATGCCCTTTCACAAGTTAAATAGTCCTTAAAGCAGAAAAAGACAACACTAAGCTTATATGACTTGATAATGACCTCTACCACACATCGTGAGGCAATGGTTCACAAGTTGACATCCATCCCTATTAACAAAAACCTACCAGCTGAAGATAAAGCCATTGACACTATCATGCTTTCCCCCATGGCCAAAGAACCATGGCCAACCTAGCTAAGATTTCACAACAAAGCTATTAAGGACAACCTTGAGAAGGGTCAAGTGACAACTGCTCCTATGTTCATCACCATTCGTGTGGGCCAATACAAGATTTGCAGGGTACATGTTGATGATGGAGCCACCACCAACATAATCCCATTTCCTATCATTGACAAGTTGGGCTTGGTAGATCAAATCAAGCCCATAGCAACTTCATGCCTTAAGTCCTTCAATGGGCACATGTGGTGGTCAAGGGGACTATCCACATCAACTTCATGGTAGGGGACTAGTTCCCCACAAGTGTAGTATTTATCATGGTGGAGGAAATGCCTAGGTTCAACTTGATCTTGGGGAGATCATGGTTACCCCAACTAAAGGTTGTTTCCTCACCTATACATTAGGAAATCCACTTAACTATGTAGGCGAGGAAGTAGTTATTTATGATGATGAAGTAGCTCCCCAGGTCATTAACAACGTGGACGTAGAACAAGGCTCAAAGATAGAAATCTTTGAAATGATGCACCCATTTGAACTGAAATGCCATGCTTGAAAAATGAATAGGCCAAAACCGTCAACTCAAATGAAGACACCACATGGGTTGAGTTTAACTTCCAAATAGTAGATGATAACATAGATGAATACCACTACAAGGTGTCCCTACCATATGCCTCACCTAACCCACGTTGGGTTAGGAAACAACTGCATGATTGAAACTTGTCTCCACATCATTTCAATATATTATTATATTTCAGATGGCATAATTTACATTTTACATTATTTTTGCTATTTACATAATTTACATTTTACATTAATTTTTTTATTTGCATGATTTACATTTTACATTAAATTTTGTGTTTTCATGATTTACATTTTACATTAAGTTTACTGGTTGCATTACCCTTGTCATCAATTACATGGCCTGGCCCAAAATGGCCTAAAACTAGTAATGGTCTGAAATGGCCTAAAACTAGCAATGGCCCGAAATGGCCTTAAACTATTGCATGGCCTGGAATGGCCTTAAATTATTGTCATGGCCTGCTAAGGCCTAAAACTAGTAGTCGACCCTTAGAAATCACATTGCATGGCCTGAAATGGCCTTAAACTAAAACAAGGGGCCCAAGCGCATTAATAAAAGATTAACCACAACAAAATAAAATAATTTTTTTGCTTTTTACTATTCATTAAATTGAAGTCCATACAATAATTCTTACAATAAAAAGTAAGATGCAAAAAAAAAAAAAAAAAATTTGCCACCACGCTATCAGTCTTCGTCAGCATCTCCATCTCTTGTACTACTAGGTCCTACACCTCCATTTGGATCCTGCATAAAATAAAATAAAATAATGTATCAAACTATAACAAGGATCTCATAAAATAAACTATGATACAATAAACAATGACTAACCTAAGATGGGCTCGCATCCATCTTAGAGCGTATCTTATCCATGCCAGCCAGAAGATGTCATAGAATTTCCTCGTCAGTGACATTGGCCCAATATTCCTCTCCCAGATCAATGCTTGCCACAACTTTTCCTTCCTCCAAATCTGTCCATTTGGGTGGCCCCAAAGAAAAGGTGGTAGTGGTGGTCTCCCTAGAAGGTAAGGTCATCTCTCTTTCAGAGGACTCACTAACCACTACCTATTGCGTGAACTTTTCATAGGCCTTACCAGCACCAATGACATCGAGAAATAACTTATGGATATGCAACTCAATGGAAGAATCCTGGTATTTCCAACGATAGGAAGCACATTCCATTTTGTACATGTGCTTATGGTTCTTCTGTGCTTCTAATCTTGCTTTGGCATTGTAGTCCTTCTAATCTTTATTTTTCTTGGCCAATAAGTCCATCTGCAAGTGTTGCTCAATAACTTCACTAGTGGTCTCATTCTTACGCTGTATGACTGACCAGTATCTTGCATACTCAATTACAGCCATACACCAAGTACCATTGGGAGCTTCGCAGGCCAATAAAAATTCATTTTGTGACCATAGATCCTCCAACTCAATGGCTTGGCTAGCCTTCTCTTTCTCAAGTTTTTGCACCTTCTTCCAGAGGTCCTCATTGTCATGCCTACACTCCCACAATGATCATGTCGAGTAAAGTGCACCTTTTCTTGTTTTCTCGTAAACATCGCGAGGCACCTTAGTCACCTCTGGTGGGAGTATAGGTACCATGTCAACCTCGACCACCTATCAGGGGTCCCACTTGAGATGAGAAGCTATTAATCACACATGAGAAAGTATAAGTCACACAATGATGGCAATAATCCAATAACTTAGAGAGCCCAACGTTGTAATTTGAGCACACCTATGTCAGGATCAATCTGTCGTAGGCAATCAATCATGTCATCAACCACCCCCTCCATAAAGGAAAATTTTTCTAGAGTCTTGGTCCATGGTTGGAGGAAACTTGAAGAAGAAGAGTCATGGGCCTTGATAGTAGTGTTTGCTACACGACAAGACATGTTAGCTTAGCAAAGAAGGGGAAAACCAAACTGATAAATAACATAAATGACAATGCAAAGCTCCTACCCAACAAACCCTTCGGGGTGATAGTGGGGGGATCATCCATCAATACACTATTAAGAAAATGATCAAACTCACCCACATCGAATTGTAGCCCTTCCGCTTCTAGCTAACTCAACAATGTGGTGGCATCTTCAACTGACATATGCCCCTTAGGTGCTAGGGCACACTCTACAAAAGGATCATCAATAGCAGGGGCCTCTTTCTCTATGGCAGGGACCTCCTCCTCTGCAGCCGGGGCCTCCTCTTCCTCTACAGTAGGGGCCCTTACTTCAGGGGCCAAAACTTCCTCTTCTTCTTCTATTAAACATGTCTAAAATAAGTAGGCTATTCTAACACAAAATAAGAAGGGTAACTAATGAAACAATCAAACATACTTACCAACTATGGGCTGTACTTTGCAAACCTTGATTTGTAGCTTTCTCCCTCATTCTTCATTAGTGTGGGAAGGTTCTTCCACTGGACAAGACTTTTTACATTGCAACCTATTTTTCACTATTTCAGTAATGAGACATGCCCCCCTTAGCACATTGCCTATGTTAGTGGAAGGCACCTCTCCAACACCGTCTAGGGCACGAAAGGTACATCCCACCTGATCCTTCATTGTTATTGAAAGAGATTCCCCAATAGCTTCTAGGGGATCTTGGGATCGAGTGGTATGGAACACTTAGCAAATCCACAGCTTGGATATCTAGGTGCAATCCTTCTACACCCAAGCACCATTCTTGTGAACCACCAAGAATTTCGCAAACTATCGTAGGTAGGCTATGAAGAAGGTACTCACAAAACCTAACCATTTCAACTCACAAGCCTTCAGAAAGATACTTGGCCTAATTATAATGGGTTCCCTCTTCTATGACATCCCTCATGATCCAAGCTTGCTCTACTCCAAGGATTTTCCCTTGGAAGAGTAGCTTGGAGAAGGCATGAGCCCAAAAGATAGGGTAAACCTTTTAGGCTACCCCTAGCCTAACCTTAAGCATATAAATCCCCTTTCGGTCCTTACCCATCCCTAGCCATTCCTCTATATCCCCCTGATGGTTTACATCTTTGCTAGTTTTTTCCCCTATAGGTAGACCATCAAAGGGAACACTAAAAAGATCAGCAAAAAGATTATTATTAATCTTGAACACCACTCACACATTGTGAACCTGTGTGTGAAAGTAGTTAGCCTTTTCAAAAAAGGAATCAACTAGGGAAAGCATTTCTACAGCAGGGACACTTGGATTTACTACTAGAAATAAATCCATGAGCCTAGCCTCATGAAAGTTGTGAACAAGGGTGGTTGGGGCCCCATTTCATAGCCAACATTACATCTTGTCCACCTCCCTATACTTGAATAAGAACTTAGTTTCATCATGCCTAGAGGTGATTTCTGTAACCTCTTGGGATTTGCTTGCTACTACAATAATCAATGAAAAAATTAGCAAAAAAGCAAAAGAAAAATCAGTCACTTGAACACATAAAAAAATGCAAAATCTAACACACCAAATATAAATGGCATGGGAAATGGTGGGATTTTCACTAGAGCGTCTTCTGTGGTAAGCACTCGGTGGGATGCCCATGCACTATCCAACCAACCAAGTTCTTCACACTTTACATAGAACTTGGCATACTTGGTTGGGTAGGTTCTGAAATCAGCCCCAAGTTGTTCTATGATGCTGACGCATATGTTCCCAATAGAAGAGAACTTCTGCAAAGTTTTCTAGGTTAATGCCAATGTCCCCTCATTACCGTGAAGACCATCCTTGTCAACTACAAACCTGGTAACATGTAAAGTACAATAAGCATTTTTCACTAACATAAGACAAACAATACAACACATTTGAAACATCTTCATAGGACTCACTTGTCAGCACAATACATGGTCCCAGGTGGGTTCTGGAAGTAGGTGCCCATGTTATCGACAATGAATAATGTGTTGTATTCATGATAGCATTTAAATTTGGGCATGGCCCAAATCCAACACAAGTACCTTAAGCCTCTTAGGCATAGATTTGAGCCTTCTCTCCCTTCTCCCTCAATGAACCCATTAGACATGAACTTCAAAATGCCCCGGTTCATCCCAAGCAACAACATTTCAACAAGAACAGTAACTATTTCAGCTGATAAGTGTGACCACACTATCACACTAAAGTGGCAAAGGAGGAACTCTAGGAATTCTTATGCAACTTCCCAAAACCAAACTTCCTAATCCCTTACCCATGCATGGGGATGGGGGACGTTGGCCACAGGTGCACTTAGGTAGCATAGGACTCCCACCAGCTCAAGCATAATCAGGATGGATTTTAACATGGCCTTGTGCAACATAACAAAAAGCATTAGTACAATGTTCAAGTGATGATTACTGAGTAGTGTAGCATAACCCTTGGTATATAGATTTTCCCCTAGGCATGAAACAATAACTCCCTGGCACAATAAAATGGAACCAAACTTTGCATGCAGTGTAGCAGGGTCTTACGTGTAGTGTAGCATAGCAGGTACACCCTGCATAGTGTAGCATAGTAAGGACACCTTGCACAACATAGCATAACAAGCATGCCCTATACAGCGTAGTGTAGCAGCTACACTTTGCACAAGAGTAGCGGCTACGTTACGTGTAGCATGACATGATCACCACACACAGTACAGCATACCAAGTAGCAAGTATGATAGGTATAGCAATATAATAAGCATGAAAATGTAGCAAATATAGCATTGTAATTAGCGTAGTAGCATAGTAGATTTAATAGCATAGCAGCGTAGCAAGTCTACTAGTGTAGCAACATAGCAAGCCTACCAGTGTAGTAGTGTAGTAGTGTAACAGCGTAGCATAGCGATCCTCGAAAACACAACAATCTGACAATCATGCTAACAGAAACAACGCAACATGAGAAAGAACATACAATGTCCCCATTGCCTCGACCCTGCCCCACTCTACGAAATGTAGCAAGACAAAATACAAACAAAAATAAACTCTTCCTGCACATGCTACGCTATGCTAGACATATGCTATGCTACTTAAGAAACCTTGCGGGAAAAAATCCCCTCCATGGATGCTACGCTACACTGAATGTGCATTATGCTAGAACTACCCAAACCCCCACAATGGTGCATTGGCCATTCCCAATAATGGTGGCTAGGGTAGTGCCATGTGCCAGCTATAGTGTAGCGATCACTACAACCATTGCAGCCAGAATAGTGAAAGCCATGGCATAGTGCCCAAAGCAACAACAAGGTAATAACAAGAGTTGTAGCATAGCAACAATGACAATCGTAACAACCAAAACATAGTGACGACAGTAACAATTTAAATTGACAAATAGCACAATGTAAGTAATGGTAGCGTAGCAACTTACTGAGTGGATGGGGCCTCCCGCTATTCCTCAACCCATGCCTTGGGAAGACGTTGTAGGGTGTGCTCCCCTTCATCCATATTGGTGAGCCCCTGATGCCTGCATTCGCTCTTGTGCACCATTGCCTACTCACAAACTTGGGTGTATTGGGTTTATCAACCGCTATGCTATCTCTTAGCTTAACTGTGCTATGCTCTGAGTGTTACCTCTAGCAGTGAAAGTAACAAGATCACCATGGGATAATCCCCTATTTATAGCCCATGTAGTTAAAATACCTATCACTTTCTAGGGTGTTCCATGTCCCATGCGTAATGTGGGACATTCGACTTTCCACGCATGACACAAAGTGCCCCTGTCTACTGTAGCATAGCAGGAGACCTTCCTATCCCTTGAAACGTAGCATGAGTTCACTGTAGCGTAGCACATAGTTGCAACATTACAAGTAAATATACTAGGATTTTAGCCTCATTTTCACAATGTAGCATGATTACGGTCCGCTACGACCTTAAACTGGAAACTCAGACTTATAACGTTCCATGGTTATGGTTTGCTAAGACCTTAAATTGGCAATTCCAACATACAACGTTACATGGTTATGGTCTACTATGACCTTAAACTGGCAATGTTAGCATTTCATTTACTTTTTAAACCTAGTTACAGTCCACTAAGACCTAAAACTGGCAATTGTGACATACACTTTTACATTGTAATGGTCCGCTATGACCTTAAACTAGCAACTCTTTGACTCTCTTGACATGTAATCTTTCATGGTAATGGTTTGCTAAGACCTTAAAACTCGTAATATTAAAATCTTTTTTCCACGATTGCGGTCCACCAAGACCTTAAACTGGCAATAATGTTCCATCGCATGATTACCTTGCACACATTTCATAGCATGTTAGTCTATGGAACAGGTACCACTTTACGTTTTTTTGTTTTTCTTGTTTTGCAGGAGTGCTTCAGAAATGGCTATGCAGAGTGAGCTCCACTTGCCCCTTGTCCTAATAGGACCTCATGGCAAGCTTACAAGACACTTAAGCTTAGAATCAGTAGACTTGGAACCATCCACTCATGATACCAACATAGCAACCTTGGAAACATCTCTGGACTGCCCCAAACATTTGATCCAAGCCTTAGACCTAGAGGCAGATGATGTAACCGAGGACCCCCTTATTGAAATCCCTATAACTAGGTCTAGAGGTGAGGTGAAATTGTTAAAAGTTAGCTCCCTACAAGAGCCATTGGTGCAACAAAACACCTCAAAAGTCCTTAATAACAATGTCAAAGTATTGTGTGGTCATATGAAGACATGCCAGGCCTAGACTTATGACTCATACAACACAATATTATCCTAGATTCGCATGTCAAGACAGTTAAACAAAAAGCTAACAAAATCAAACCAAAGATTACCTTAGTTGTATGTGATGAAATTACCAAACTTTATCAAGTTTGTTTCATTCAGGCAATCGATTACTCAGATTGAATCTCAAACATTGTAGTCATATCCAAGAAGACTAGAAGTATATGAATTTGTATAGGCTTTTGGGATTTGAATAGGGTGACAATTAAGGATGACTTCCCATTGCCTAGTATCGATCAACTTATTGATACTATGGCTAGTCATGCCTTACTATCTTTTATGGATGGGTTCTCATGTTATAATCAAATTTTTATAAACCCAGAGCATCAATTGGCAACTACCTTTATGACCCCTTGGGGAACTTTTTGTTACACAATGATGCCCTTTGGGCTGAAAAATGATAGATAAACGTATCAACAAGCAATGAGATACATATTTAGCGATTACCTCTTGGAAAGATTAAATGATTACGTCAACGACATACCAATTAAGTCTAATGAAGCTACTAATCATCCCAATGATCTAAATGTAGTCCTTCAATGTTGTCATAGGCATGACCTTCATCTCAACCTTAGAAAATATGTTTTCAGAGTAAAAAATGGATGCATGTTAGGCTTTGTAGTGTTGGGAATGGGGATACGTGTAGATCCTAATAAAGTTAAGGCTATCATCAACTTAGAACTACCTAAAAATCTTAAAGAGTTGCATGGGTTGCAAGGCAGGGTGCAGTTTATAAGAAGGCTTATCACAAGGTTGACAAACAAACTACACCTAGTGCAACACCTGCTTAAGAAGGGAGTCAACTTCAAGTGGATAGATCAATGTTAAAGAGCCTTTGATAACCTAAAGAAAGAGCTTCGACACCTTCCCATTATTTACCCACCACAGAGGGATAGGCTTTTCTACATCTATCTTGCCACCTCAAACACATCTATTGTTGCACTGTTATGTCAAAAGAGAGATGACAGGTCTGAAATCCCAGTCTACTACTTAAGTCATGCATTAATAGCCCATGAAGCAAAGTACAACGAGGTGGAGAAAAATTGTCTTACCCTAGTGTTCGCACTTAAAAAGTGGAGACATTACCTATTTTGTAGTAAAGTTAACATTATATGCAAAAGCAACATACTTCAAGCTATTACAACCAACTTATACGAGAGTAGTAGAATAGCCCGATGGAATGCCATAACTACGGAGTTCGACCTACATCATGTGGAAAAATCATTCACAAAGGGTCAAGAAATAGCCACATAGTTTACGAATTCACCCATTGATGACCAAGAAATAATAAAATTCGAGTTCTTCGATGAGTATGTCAATAGCATAATTCTTGTACCATCAAATTTTGAGGCTAGTCTACATTTCAATAGTGCTTCAAATACACGAGGTGGTAGCACCATCGTTGTCCTTACATTTCCCTCTAGGGAAATTTGACCCTTCGTATATCATTTTACATTCCTTTGCACAAACAACATAGCCAAGTATGAAGGACTCCTTAGATGCCTTCTAGTAGCTCAAGAGTTGAGGATCCAACACTTAGCAATTCGAGGCGACTCACAACTAGTCATCAACTAGATCACTGAAGTTTATGCTTACAAGGCCCCACATTTGCAACCTTATTGTGATTTAGCCAAAAGTCTACTAAAGTAGTTTGCAACTTTAGACATCTAGCACATGCCTCGTAACAAAAACACTATAGTTGATGCGCTAGCCACGTTATCCTTAAATGTGCCATCACACATGTTTGCTACCTTGCCCTCTTTGATAATAGAATGCACCAATCCTATCACTCAAGTGGCACACATTGCATCTATAAGTACAATGCATACTCAAGAATGGTATGATAGCATTAAAGCATACCTCCAACATGGCGAACCTCCACATGGCTTGACGTCTGCTCAAAAGGATGTAATACGAAAACAAGCCTGGTAATATGTTCTCGTAGGAGACAACACTTAAGGAAAACGCTCTTATGATGGGATATTGCTAGCTTGTGTTAGTGGGGAAGAAGCACAAAAAATTGTGGATCAAGTCCATGAGGGATTGTGTGGGGGACACATAGCTCCCAAGGCTATGGCAGCAAAAATCAGACATCTAGGCTACTACTGGCCTTTCATAGAACGAGATTGCGTTGCCAAGGTTAGAACACGTGATGTGTATCAATGCCATCGGAACCTTATACACGTATTGCCTACCAAGTTACATACCACATAAATCACATGACCTTTCCAACGTTGGAGACTAGATATTATAGGACCCATCACACCTAATTCTATTGCAGGGCATAGCTTCATTAATACTGCAACCGAATACTTTACAAAGTGGGTAGAAGCTATTCCCCTCAAAAGGACCACATTCCAACGGGTATGCAACTTCACTCTGGACAACATAGTGACACAATTTGGCCTTCCCATGACTATCATCACTGACAATGAGCCACAATTCAATAGCATAGAAACCAAAGCCTTTTGCAAAAATCTTGGTATCAAGCATTCTTTATCACTATTGTACTACCCCCATGCAAATGGTCAAGTAGAGGCTACCAACAAAGTCATCATCAACCTTCTAAAAAAGATGCTTAGTAGTAGCAAGAGGTGATGGCACGAGCAGATCCTCTATGTGCTTTGGGCTTACCGTACGACATGCAAAACAACTATAGGTAAGACTTCATAAAGTCTTGTATATGGATCTAAAGCGGTGTTACCTCTTGAATTGTAGGTTCCATCACTTTAAATGATCCTTTCAAATGTTCTAGACTAGGCTCAAAGAAATGAGTTAAGGATCATTGATCTTGACTCCGTAGAGGAGGAGCATGGCCAAACACTTGGTCGCATCAAATGGTACCAAGATAAGCAATGGCGCAAACATCACTACAATCTACACCATCAGCTAATCAAAAAGGGGGACTTAGTCCTCAAGGCCATTCATGAGCCTGTGAGCAAATTCTCAGCTAACTGGAAAGGCCCTTTCATAGTCACGAAAGCCTATGAAAATGGGGCATTCAAACTGGCTGACATAGATGACAACAAATTCCCAAATCCCATCAACCACTTGTACCTGAATCCATATTACATTTAACATAAAGGATTACACCAAACATGATGCAAGGTAAGAAAAACATCCACTATGATGTAAAACTAGCACAAATAGTCTGCTATGACTATAAACTGGTACAGATAGTCTGCTATGACTATAAACTGGCATAGATAGTCCGCTATGATGTAAAACTACATAGAACGTCCGTTATGACATTAAACTGACATAGCATGTCTTTGGGCCATGACATAAACCTAGCACCCACAACATGATCTACTATGACCTTAAACTGGCCATCCCCCATTCGCTATGATGTTAAACTAGCACAATGATTTGCTATGACCTTAAACTAGCACATCGGTCTACTGGGACCTTAAACTAGCACATCCGACGGTCTACCAAAACCTTAAACTAGGTTTGTAGTGCAACACCTCCCAACTTACACATGTAACCCTTGTTAACAAGCAAGCATGCACATCTTCAAACTTCCTAAACAACACAGGGTGGGACATTGTAGTTCCAGAATGAAGTTCACATCATCAAGGAAAAACCCTCTGGAACACATGTAGCATCATCTCCCCTGGCATCTTGCTAATCTTCTGGAGATGTCATTTGACATCTTGCTAACCTTTCAAAGCTATCGCTACCACAGCCAATCATCTTGGTTGTAGCTCTTATTGTCAGCACTTGCTGCTATAGTCCCAGCACTATTGTGGCCCAGCCATAATGATGCCATCATCCAACCCTTTCCATCATCAAAGTTCAAAGAAGCATTTAGCTATCAGGATTTTCACCTTGTAGTTGGACTTCATGATGCTTGCCTTCGGTGGGGATCCCTGAGCACCTAGATCATCATCACTCCTAGCCTCTCTAGTACTAACTTTTCGACCTACCACTACAAGAACCTATGCTACCCTTCCTAATTTGTACATTGCACACGTCGGACACAACACTTGCCACCTTGACAGTGACCCAAGCAAGCAAGACTTTTCCTTGACTTCACTTGATGATTTTTTTTCTAGTTATCTTTCTATTGCATTTGCAGGATAAAGGCCAAGATGGCATCATCCAAAAATGCATTGGACCATGAGAGCTAGGTGCTACATTATTTCAAAGTACCCACTTCAATTAGCCTAGTTACTTGAGAGTGCATATCCTACTCTCCCTTCGGCCAACTTAATCTCCATTCCCTACACTCACAACTTTTCATATCCTCTTCGCAAATTTCCTTGATGCATAAAAAGCCCTTTCACATGCCCAATCGCCAAGCCCATGATAGGCATAACACAACTCATCCCATGGGAAGCCTCTATAGGTAAGTCAAAGCCCCACACGAATGTAACATAGCTTATCCCAAGGAGGAAACACCTATCCTACAATGACAACAAGGTTGTCTTCAAGTGAACGTGGGTGTGCAGCAAAAAAAAAAGGACAAGTGTCTAAAAAAATGGCACAACCATTATTTTGCAATCACTTCAACTATAGATCGACCATCTCTAAGCACTCTAGTGAAAGGTCAAGATCCAAAAGAAAGACACCCATGCGTGCTGACTTCCTCATAAGCATTCTGATGAGGGGTCACACTATGGCAACAATTTTTTATAACATTGCATTCTACATTCTTTCTCTCCTGATCCTACTTTCTCAAATCCATCCCTTGCCCCCTACCTTACAATCACTCTCCCAATACTCTCAAACGTAGAGAAGAATCATCCAAGCGGGCACTAAAGAGCAATGTTGGGATCTAGTTCTTCTTGGTGTTTCATATTCTTTATCGACATCTTTTGGGCAGATCCTCCAAATGTCAACAAAGAGGGGCCATTAAAACACCATCAATTTTGGGACTCTCATGATTTAGCACAGTCTCAAAATTTGGGCAAGGATCTCTACAAGCACGGTGTCATGCTAGACCATGCACACAACGTGGCACCTCGTAAGTCCTAATGCCTACAAAGCCACTTCTGATCCTACCTGCCACCGTCTATAGCACAGTCAACATGGCACCCGTCCATGAGGCCAATCTGCATGAAAGAGGCACTAGGAGTAGACCGCACAGTCCAGCAAATTTTCTATATCCTGGGATGATAGGCTTGCTACACCCTTTAGCTTGCCCAGCTTGACACTTGACTTGACTGACAATTTACCCAAGGACCATGCTAGGAGCTGATGAAGGTATTTAGGATGGTCTAAATAGTTTGACAAGTTTTCTAATGGTGGAACCTGCTATGCTACATAGTGTAGCAGGCCATGCAAAGACCGATCAAGCATCAAAGGCACAACTCATACTGATTCGGTCTCCTAGGGTACCTACCTCACTTCATCCTTGAAGCATGAGTAACATGACATAGAAGAATGTGGCAAATTTTGTCAAAAATCATCTTCATTTGAGTGTTACACTATGCTACACTACATAGTGTAGCAAGGTTCTACTATGAACAATGCTTCTGCCCAGACTGTTCTGATGAAACAAACATAAGTGCCCATGCCTTGATCATCAAACATTCCTATTGTGCTGCCACGCCAGGACATGACTAACATCCCATGAAAAAATGTTTGCAAAGTGACTTAGAATTCAAGTTAACTGGGTGTGACATTGTGCACTGCTACATAGTGTAGCATAGTGTAGTAGGGTTAGAATGCACGAAGGTACTCTGGCAAGTGGTCCTAGCAAAGGAATTACACTTGGCCATGCTCCAACCTCCAAGACCACCTATCCCACTTCACCCCCGTGTTCCAAGCAAAGTTTCTTGATAAGGCATTGCAACTCAAGCAAGGATTCATGTCACACTAGCTTCCATGTTGTGCTACACTACACAGCATAGCAAGGATACAAAGCACAAAAGTTTCCTAAGGATGAACTTCGTAAGTCCCAAGACCTTTCAATATGGGAGGCAGGGTTTTCAATTGCAAAAGTTGCTTGCCTAGCCAGGCCTCAGAGAGGTATCTTCAGTTTTCAGATGATATTTGTCTCAAAACTAGCGGCTACGCTACGTAGTGTAGCATGTGGGTGTTTATGTTATGTTGATACACTAGGCAATGTAGGTAGCATAACACTCGTGTAAAATCCCCAAGACATCTCCGGTTAGCTCTAGAACTTGTTGACAATGGTTATTTTTGCTCTGACATCTCTTCAACGGACAAGATCAATAGTTTGCTTTGTTTTGCATCCCCTTGTTAATTCTCAAAGTTGTCCCTATGCTTGACCCTACTCGCAAGAGGAGAGAAGACGTAGTCTTGGATCACAAGCTCCACTCTACATTCATTGTTAGCGTTCTTTGTAAAAAACATGGTAGTTCCCTGGATTCTAGCACATGTAGTTTCAACGGTATGGTCACAGCTTAGCAGGTTTCACGTCTAGCCTCATTACATTGCAGCATAGCACATCAGCAGTGTAGCACGCCAGTGTAACACTACAACGTAGCATTACACAATAGTATGATACATTCACGTTTGCACCATGTGGGACCCAGGACACATGGCATCCAAACCACATCTCTCTCTCACTTCTGGCTCTATAAATACCCCAGCTAACAACATTCAAAGGGTTGGCTTGGAAGGTTGGCTTTTGGAATCATCTTTCTTCTGGTTGGCTCTTAAGATTGTCATTTCAGCATTTGGCTTTCTAGTGATTGGTTTTAGCAAAGAGACTAGCAAGCGGAAGGTTAACAAATAGCAAACCCCAACATTAGCACTTCTCAGATCCCTCTTAGCCTAGCAAGCACCAGCTCATCAATTCCTATTAGCATACCATTGGTGGTAGTCAAGGAGCTGTGACCATACCGTTACGTTGTAATCTATGCCTATCCACACACTACACATCAATTGTACACCTTCTCCAGCTAAACAAAGATCAAATCCCCCGATCTTGGGGCAATGCACTCTTTCACCCAAGCTCTTTTTTCACTTTCCTATAGAATATATTTTCAATCATTCTGGATTGGTTCACGTTTATGGTTCATTTACATATATTGCTACGCTTTTGCTATTTTATGCGCTACGGCTTTGCCTCACCTGAATCTCTACGTGTAACATATTGAAACAACCGTTCGCAAAAGGTTATTGTACATCAACTAAGTCCCTATTTGATCAACCAGACTATTCAAAACACCCCATTTCTATTTTCTCCAGCATGGCCCTTGCATGGATCCGAGGTTAGGCTATATGCTCGGTAACCTCTTGGTGTTCCAGCAACTGACGTTTTCGGCCGCTACACCCTCCCTTTCTCCCTAGTTTTATAGCCACTGTGACCATGCATAATGATGCCTACATTTCATGTAACGGCTACAGAAAGCACCACCAGTTCTTGTGTAATAATGCCCATGTTCTCTAATTAAGTGCCCACTTATGTTCATAACTTTTGAAACATCTACCACTAATGACCGTAACCACCGTAACTTCCAAAACGTCTACCACTAATGACCGTAACCACCATAACTTCCGAAACATCTCCACTAATGACTATAACTACCACCATTAATGACCACCACCCAACAGTTTAAATAACCACTACTCGCATGATTTTTATTGTGGTTATTAAGAGAGAGATAGAGACATTGATAATCATGGCCCCATGAGAGCATGGGAGTGTTTACATTAACAATAACCACTTAATCTAAAATGCCATCAATAATGATGTACGATATACCAACCTCCTTAATATGCAAAAGGTAGTATTTCACATGCAATGATAGAAACTTTCAATCATTCCCACCTCAATTTCAAAGGATGATGTGAGATTCCAACCAAATAGACTCTCTGAATTGCGACAAGGTAGGTGTCACGTAACCAGCTTGAGTTGCAAATAACAATAACACAAGAACACACTATGTTGTAGTTTCCTCACTGAACAATTTGTGAAAATACGCGTATCTAATTTGAGGAATTCTCGAATCTTTATTAATGCTTTTAAAGGGTCATTATCTAGAGTTTCAATGCTTACCCATCAAGCAAAGTCCAGGAAATTCCTCGGATAAGAAAGCCTAAGTCTAATCTATTGAATTACCTACACCTGAACTCAAACCCGCAAAGTTTACAGTAGTTATTCCTCTCTGAACACCCGCAGCATGGCCGCACTGATGAAAATACAGGGACGTTTCATGGCAGTTCAGAACGTGAGGTGGCAAGCAGTTGACGGTCGTTAATGGTGGTTTCTTTTCCCGTGGTGCATGCAGGCGACCATAAGGAACAGAGCTGTGGCCATCATCATAAAAGGGAACTGGAGGGGGAGCAACTGGGGCAGAGCCTCTTCTCTGACATTCGCGGTGACTGTGTGGACGACGTGGGCTGTGTCAGATATGTTGCGCAATAGTGAACAACAGCAACGGTGGTCGTGCTCGAGGTTGGCAGGCAAACTAGTGGCATGCATGGCGGGGACACGGCCTCTATTCCTTTCTTCAGAAAAAAAAAAAAAACAAAATTGGCAGTCAGATTCACGGCCCTCTCTCTCTCAGTGCACACTGCAACGACGGAGAAGCAGAATGCACAAGGTCCTGGTTTTTCCTTCTCTAACAACGTACACGCGTCTCACAGACCACGATGGTCTCTAAGACATGGCTCATGGACTGCGGTGGTCTCTTTCTCTATCTTCTGCGACAGCTCACGTGGCGGCAGGTGACGTCGAGGTGGCTTGCAACAGGCAAAGGACAGTAAACGTAAGTTTTCTCTCTTTTCTGTAGTTGGGAGGAGACCAACGGCAGGCGATGGGGTTTCTTTTTGGTTGGTGCCTGCACCAGAGCCTTCTCTTCCCTCGAAAAGCTGTGTTTAGATGCGGAGAGGAGTTAGAAAACAAAGAGGTGGCGGTAGAAAACAAAGAGGTGGCGGTTTCCTTTCTTGCCATAGCAGGTGGCCGTCTCTCTTTCCGGTCTCCTGGCGGCATGGCTAACAGCATCAGATAGTAGAGGACTGAGAAACCAGATCGTAGAGGGCTGAGAAACCAGTGCAGATGGTTTTCTCTCTCTCGTTTTGCCTATTTTCTTTGGACAGACAACAGCAGCAAATGGTGGTGCTTGTGCATGGTAGACAGAACGGCATGCATGCTAGGAAACAGAGGCTACGAATGACGTGTTTGTAGCACATAGAGTGGATAGCAGCAACATCTCTCTCTTCCCTTCCCTTCCCTTCCCTAGCAGCTAGCAATGCACAGAACTGCGAACTACAATAGTGGAAACGATGCACAATGATAGCAGGAAGCGCAGTCAACAGTGGAGTAGATCTCTTAACCTTCCCTCACTGCTACAGGCACATCAACAAATAGTGTAGGCGTGTGGCGATAGTTAGCAACTGCAGTAGAGTTTTCTCATTTTTCTCTCTGGTAACAACGACGTGCACATCAGGTGATTACATAGCACACATCAAGAGCTTTTAACGATAGCAACATTGCAGACATTAGAAGTAGCGGGATGCATGTGGTTCTGTTTTTCCTCCCTCCCAATGAAGGTTAACAAGCATGTGACTCACGGTAGTTAGCAAGTGATGCAAACAATTCATGGTGAACGGTGATGCACATGGTAGGCTCTTGTGTGGTTAATGTCAGCAACTATAGTAGGTGGTCTTTCTCCCATAAGCAGAGGCCAAGGGGTGGTAGCATTCTTGTAGTAGGAATGACCTCTCTCTCACTCTCGGTGGCGGTGACATGCATTGACGGTGACAAATAGGGCAGCAACAGTGGACACGTCAACTATCTCACCATTAGTAGTGGAACAGATCTCTCTCTCTCACTCTCTGGTAGTTGTTGGGGTCTTCCTGCCTAGCAATGGGCACCACCAGTAATAGCAGCAGGGACTAAGAAAAAGCTTAAATTTTTTAGTTACCTATTGTATTTTCATCAAGTCTTGAAATTCAAGATAGTTATCCAATTTAAATTCTCCTGGTTTTTTTGGTTTGCTTTACTTTTTGAATGTCATATAGTCCTCTCTAACTAAAACTATTCCTAGGTTTCTGTGCCCATATAGGAGGTACCCTAGGCAATAGTCTCCTCAAACAAGTTTTTTTTCCAATATTGGTGCATCCAAAATTTACACATCAAGAGCATTAAGAAGCGATTGAAGATGAGCATCACATATTTCTCTAATGTCCTATTTTAGAGCATTGTCGCCACAAATAGCATATTACAACTAAAGCTTAACAGACTTATTTGATGCAATATCAAGAAAGGTTGGTAGCTTTATTAATGAAATATTTGCTACACTGCTAGTTTTAAGGACAATAAAAAACTTTTTCAATTCCAATTTCAATTTCATATACAATAATAGCTGACCCAATTTTGAATTTGCTCCTGGAACTCTGGACTAGGAGTGTTGTTCCCCGTGCTCGCGGCCTGGGTTTGCCACAAGCAGAACCGCATTGAAACTATATATATTACTTTTATCCATAAGCATGTATGTCATGTAATACCTGCAAAGAGCCAAAATCGTGTTATTCATTATAACCGTTGAAACATTTATAAATTAAAGGACACTTGATTATTTCAATTATAACTTTACTGTAGCTGCACTTAGGGATACAAGTATAGATTTTACTTCTGGGTGATTCTGTTCAGCGCGGGATGCAGAATCTGTGTTGCTCCCCAACTTGGACGAATCTTCTGGCCTCATCTTGCAACACGTTCATCCATCATGGGCCATGCCATCATCGTCGCTCTCTCTCCATCTCTATCAGAGTCTCCATAATTGAACTTTGAGACCCTGCTAAAAAAAAAAAAAATCATCGTCATTTACTATTGGTAAATGAATGGTTGGACATGAAGGCATGGAAAGTTTACAGAATGAGGGTTATTAATGTGGGATTGTGCTGCGGGTGGCGCTGCTACAAATGACAGCAGCAAACGAAAAAAAGAATGGCGTTTGGTGTGCTGGCCAAGTGCTGTAAGGTGGTCCTGTGCAGCCTTGTGCTGGTTTGTGTGCCCTATTTTCAGGGCCCGCGTTGACCCTGGGTGATGGGTGCTGCCGTCTTCTGCACGTGGGTGGTGGTGGTAGCAGCCAAAACTGGTGTGTTGATCCACAATCCCCAGGACCGACACACAGGCCCCAGGATCAAAACGAAAGAAAGGCCAAAAACCAAAAGAGACTGCAACCCCGGCCAATAGCCTATAAGGCCTGCACAACCTTAAAAGTTTCCTCCTTCCTCGCATACTCCTTAGCATCCCCCTCCTCATCTGGGTGAAGCTTCATCACCCTATGTCAAATGTAATGTTGCAATGCTTGCTAGGATGTGTTCTAACCAATATTTATAACAACATAGGAGTATATCCCCTATCGAAGCCAACTGAGGGCATTGTGCTTATTCACCCAATCTTGTTGCTACTAGAGCTGAGTAGCCTCCATCTCCTCCCATTCATGGTGCTTCCATTCCTTCCTTGCTCGGGCTTCCTATTCTTGTGCTTCTTTTTGGAGTGACTCTCAAATACTTTGTCAGAGCTCTACCTCCACCTCATTCATTGTTGTTGTCTAAGCTAGATCCCCCGCCTCTTCTCCTCTTTGGCCACCTCAACATAGAGGCACTCGGCTAGTTCCAACTATTGTTGGAACATCTCATCTCGAGCCTTCCAATTCCCCTTTCACAGGGCCTGCTCCTTAATGCAAGCCTGAGTCACCATCTCCTCTACCACCCTAGATAACATAGCCTCCAAATCATGAGGAACAGATCCACCAATGGCCTCAAGCATAGTCACTAGTGAGCATTCATTGATGACCAACTCCAAAGCCTTGACTCCTACCTCCAAATCCTCAGGCTTCCTAGTTAAGTCCACAATTGACGAAGATCAACAAGGTTGCCTCCTCCCATAAATAGCATTGAACAAAGTGTTCTTTCGTGATGATGCTCACACACCCAAGCAACCCACCATAAAGCCAGAATGAGCCCTGAATGTCATCCCTATTGTTGGCATTGCAACATCCCCAAAAAGAAACGCAGGATGTTAACAACACATCCTAGCTATAGACATTTCAAGAAACTAAAGTGCACACCTTGCAACTTCCATACATTGCCAGAGTGTACAAAGTAATGATCTAGCAACTCAATAGTATCTAGCCAAATTGGTGGAAGCACTAATTTAGGGAGTTGGCTACTCCCCATCTTGGACACTACCCTAGAAAAGAAAGCGTCAGCATCCTGGAGGCCACAGCCCATGGGAAGAAAAATTTCACCACTTGTTGACACCCACAGATCTTCTGTAATTTCCACCTTAGTCAACACAATTAGCACACCCCATAAAATCATATGGTCCCCTTGCCAATTCATGTAGAATGGGCTATCCTCAAGATCTAGCTCCCCTAGAGCAAGGGTAGGAGGTTAACCCAACCCACATGTGAAACCATATCCTAGAGTACCAAATTCTTCCTAAAGCTAGCACAAGATGACTCAAAAGTGGGCATGATCCCTGATGAGTGGCGAGATACCCCTACACTCAACCATACGAAACGAGCGTCACATGCGCAATCCGGTCGAACTCTGCAGATGGACTAGTTGTGGCACCTAGATAGTTAGCCTTAGGTCACAGTTCGCTGTCTTCCCATCTAGACTAGTTTTGCATATGTCACGTATGGTTTAGTCTACATGAGGTGTATGATGTGTTCCTAATTCTATGCTACTCCTAATGGGAATGGAAAATAATATTAACTAATCTAAGCTAAGAGGAAAAGGTAAAGAAATCTAATCTAGCCTAAGTGCGACGAGCAACTGATTCCTTGATCAACTGTACACATCTTGGACTTCGTGTACGACTGCCACTAGGACTACCAAGCATAGGCCTAGGTACACCACTGGGATTACCAAGCGCAGACCCCAAATACGCCACTGGGTTACCAAGCGTAGATCCCCCTAGCTNTAACAATAAATAAACTAAGTGAATGCTGCAATGATGAAGTAATCTCGATCTTTATTGCCGGTCATGTGCGTGTCCAAGTACGGCACACCCGAATAAAGACACCGTACAATCACATTCACCACACTTGCGGGCAGACACGGGAAAATTCTAACTCTGGAGGGATCAAACTGCCAGAGCTTCGCTACACTAAAATTGGGATCCCCAATAAGGGAGAGCCGCCTCTTATTTATACACATGGCGGCGGACTGCGATATCGCGTACGCGATATCATAGGGAAGGACGCGATATCGCGGGGGATGCGATATCGCGTATGCGATATCGCAGCCTATGCGATATCGCGACTCTGATACAACAGGGTGGTGATATCACGGCAACTAATACAACAGGGTAGTGATATCACAGCGACTGATACAATAGGGTTGTGATATCATGACTATCAGCACTATGAGCAATTCAGGTCTCATCATACCCCCACGACTGAATGAAAACTCGTCCTCGAGTTACAGTGATTACACCGTGGATAGGTATGGGATTATTAACTGGAAAAAGAAATGGGATGATACCGCAGTATGGGAAGAAAACAAAACAAAGACACAACACATAGAATATTTACAAAAATGGTGGAACTCATGTAGTTCCTAGTGGTGGTGGCTCCTCCATTGATGTCTTTCCCTTTTCTTGTGCTCCAAGCTTTGAAGCTTGATGGTGTTGAAGTATAGCCTGGAGCTTCTCCTCTTGTAAGGCCTTGAGTGCCTTGGCATGCATGTAAGTTTGCACTTGTGCCATAGAGGCAAACCAGAAAGCCTTCTCTTTTTCTTCTGCCACCCTTTCATTCTCTGTCAATAGTTTATTAAGTTGCTCAGTTCTGAAAGTGTCCAGCTGGTTCTGAGCAACCTTTGGACCTGTATTCGGAAGGTTTAATACTTCCAGAATGGCTTGAACAGAGAAATCAATAGTCACACCATAATTGTTAACTATGGTGCCTTCTTCTTTGTTGTGCCAAAATTGGTACATTTCCCCTAAGTACCAGGCACCGCTTTCAAAGAGGATCTTCTGCTTCTGCCTACCCAAACTGTACGGTAGGAGGATCTTCTTGATGAATGCTGAATGATTGTTCCTCCTATTCTGCATGTTTTCTGGCAAGGCCTTGGCTTCCACCTCTCTAAGATCGTTTCATTCCACCTTGAACAGGACCTTCCTGTTGTCTGCGTTTCAGGACCATCTGCAATCACACAGGATCAATCATTAGTAAGGTTGTTACCAAAGTTAGGTTATACCTTACTACTTGCCTTAATAGATTTACTTTATTTCC